>WOXC01006008.1:0-307194 GCA_011680675.1 Gymnobelideus leadbeateri
TCTGGTAGGCAGAATGCCTGAAGAACTATGGACAGAGGTTCATAATATTGTACAGGCGGCAGCAACAAAAACATCCCAATGAAAAAGAAAAGGAAGAAAGCAAAATGGCTATTTGGTGAAGCTTTACAAATAGCTGAAGAAAAAAGGATAATAAAAGGTAAAGGAGAACCAACTGCAAAATTCCAGAGAATAGTAAAGAGTTAAGGTTTTCTTAAATGACCTGTGCAAAGAAACAAAAGAAAACAATAAAATAGGAAAAACATCTCTTCAAGAAAATCCGAGATATCAAGGGAAAGTTTCATGCAAAAATGGGCATGATAAAAGACAAAAGAGGCAATAATTAGAACTGAATATGGAACTGGTGGGTTTAAGATTGGAAAAAGACCAAGATAAGACCATATATCGTCACCATATTTATTTAACTTATATGCAGAAGAGTATATCATTCAAAATGCCAGGCTGGATGAATCGAAAGCTAGAATTAAAGTTGCCAGGAGAAATACTGACAACCTGAGATAGCAGGAAATACCACTCTGATGGCAAAAAGCGAAGAGGAATCAAGAAGCCTCTTGATGAGGGTCAAAGAGAAGATTATAACAACTGGCTTGAAGCTTAACATTAAAAAAAAAAAATTCTGGCAACTAGCCCCATCACTTCCTGGCAAAGAGAGAGAGAAGAAAGGGAAGCAATGTCAGATTTTATATTATTGGGCTCAAAGATCACTGCAGACGGTGACTTCAGCCATGAAACTTAAAAAGACTACTCCTTAGAAGGAAAGTTAAGGGAACTATAGACAACTTACTAAAAAGCAGGGACATCACCTTGCCAAAAAAGGTCCATACAAAAAGCTATGGTTTTTCCAGTAACAATGAATGGCTATGAGAGTTGGTTTATAAGGAAAACTGAGCACCACAGAATAGTGGTGATTGAGAAGACTTTTGAGAGTCCTTTAGGCAGCAAAGAGATAAAATCAATCAATATTTCAAGAAATTAATACAGGCTATTCATTGGAAGGTCAAATACTGAAGGTAAAGCATTGGCCATAAAATGAGACGACAAGACTCTTTGGAAAAGACCCTGATGTTGGAAAGGATTGAAAACAAAAGGAAAAGGGGACAGCAGAGGATGAGATGGATATATAGCACCTTGGAAATAATAAATATGGACTTAGACCGTGGAGGGCAGAAGGGGCTAGTGTGCTATGGTTGAGAGGGGTCACAAACAGTTGGACAGGACTGAATGACTGACCAACAACAAATTTACATATATGCCTTGTATACCTTTATTGTGTGTGTGTGTGTGTGTGTGTGTGCATATATATATATATATATATATATATATATATATATATATACATACATACACACACCTTGTCTGTATAAATTTATTTGTATGTTGTCTCTTACATTAGATTGTGAGTTTCTTAAGGGGAATAACTGTCTTTTGCCTCTTTTTATATCCTTAGCACATAACACAGTGCTAGAAACATAGAACTTAATAAATGTTTACTGACTGACTGATTCTAAGTTAGCAATCAATAAATACTATAATAAAGTACGTTTTCTTTTTCACTACTACTTATTATCAAAATATTCTGCAACTAAAACCTACTATGGGGAAGTAAATGTTTATTAAATATTTATTCTATAACTATTAAAAACTTCTATTTTTAGATGGAGCATCCAACAATGGTTAAAGCAAGGAACAGAGAACTTTTTCTAGATGCTATATTATTTATTTGGTATCCTTATGGGGCTGTAGCAGCAAGCACGCTAGCATACTCAGGATGGCTGCTAACACAAGTTCTTTGATCTGCTTTTCTAAAGGAAAACAACTCAAAAAGAGGTTAACAATATTACTTTAATCAAACATATATCATTTACCTATTTCAAGGGAAAAAGTCAACACCATGAAATTCAGAGAATACAAACAAAGCTACAAGCAGACCAAAAAATACAGAGAAACAAACCAACAGACAGGGCTTCCAGATGTCTGACCATAACACACATACCAGTTAATCACCAGAGAGAGAAGAACCAACATCTGGGTTTTCAAAGCTGGGGGGGAGTGGGGGAGGTCAATAGTATCCAGAGTTTCATCTGGTCAAATCACATAACTCTTCCCATAAGCAAGACCTCATATCAGGGTATATATAGCCTTCTCTAGGGTCAGAAAACATCACAACCCTCATGACCCACTGCCCAATCACAAATTAACAAGGTGTGGGCATTCCTGAAAAACAAGCCTCCCACCACAGGTTCCATGTAACCACATTCAGCCTATTAGGGGAAAGAGTTTATTTTCAAATCAGGGAAGGTCCTCAAATCCACTTAAGCCTATCAAGGGGCAGGGAAAATCTTCAAATTGCCATTACAGGGGTTATGAGAATTATGAGAATTATTCTATATAAAATTTTTATTCTATATAAAATTTTTCAGATCAAAACACCAAAATATATCTCCATGACCTTTGTTTAAAAATTGTCTAAAGTTACCTGCTAAATTCTTCTGAAGTCTTAATAATAATAACAGTTAATATATATCTACTGAAATTTCCTGCTCCATTATTTTTATGAAAATAACCTGTCTCTAATGCCTACATAGTTACTGCTTTTGATTTTTTCAAAGTACTTTACTATACACACACACACAAATACACACACATACACACACATATTATCTCATTACATACAAAACTGCTAATAAATTGATTCATACATTTATGCTTTATAAATGTTTTGTTGAGATAATGTGGCACAGTGGATCAAGGGCTAGTCCCCATTAAAATCATGAAGACCTGGTTTTAAATCCTACTTCTAACAAATGGTAAAAATTACTTAGCCCCACACTACCCTTAAGTAATTCTCTCAGACTCTTAGGGTTCAAATCTGCTTAAATTGAAAGAGGTCCCCCTGCATCACCATCTCCTTAAAAAAATCTGTCAATGAAATATACCTCTAATACCAGTAGGGGAAGACTGGTTAACACCAAGTTCCAGAAAGTTCTTCCCTGGGAAGGATTTTTATATATGGTTTTGTTCAGCCAATCAGGTCCCCCACCTGCACTCCTCCATATGGTTATAATACTCTTCTGAATATACTAGCATAAGGCAAAGGCACTATATTTCTTAGTTCTTTTTTTATCTAGGCATCTAAAACTTTCAGATATTATAAAAAGAAATACAGTAATAATACTATTACCACTTATATTTCTAAGTTTTAATCTTAGATAAAAGGGCACAACAGCATGAATTGGCTGGCAAAAAAAGTGCTTCCATCTCTGATTTCAATTTTTTTTGTTTCACTTTCTTCTTCATTTGTAAACAAAGATGGTAAAAAGTCCCCAAAAGGGACTGCTAGGTGGTATAGTGAATAGAGCACCAGCCCTGGAGTTAGGAGGACCCTGGCCTCAGACACTTAACACAAAAACTAGCCATGTGACCTTGGGCAAGTCACTTAAATCCAAATCGCCCTCCAAAAAAAAAAAACAAGTCCCCAAAACAGTTGATTTTTCTTAAAGTAAGAATGCTATTTAAAGAATGTCAATGGCAATAAATGCTTTTTTGAAAAGCATTTTTAACTTCTGTGAAGAGTTTTCAATAGTTATACCAGAAATGCTATCCTCATGAAGGCTTGTTTGCTATACTCCTTGAGAAGATCCTCAAAGCTATTATTTTTGAAGCACTTATTTTTCCTGAGAAGACTTATATGAACTGATCCAGGGAAAAGCAAAGCAGAACCAGAAAAACAATTTACACAATAATGTACAAGGAAAGAGAAGATAGTAAGCATTTACAGGGTACTTACAAGCCAGGCACTAAGTGATTTACAAACATTGTCTCACTTGATTTTTATAACAATACTGTTATTATCCCCATTTTACAGCTGAAGCAATCACAGGTTAAATGACATTCCAAAGATCATTGAAATAATAACCTAAAGATGTATTTGAACTCAGGTCTTTCTGACTCCAGGCTCAATACTCTATTCACTGCACCACCTGGCTAAAAACAACACCAATCCCCAGAAGTGGTCAATGCAACTGTGACGTGAGGGGACTTGATACTAAAAAGTAAGCTTCCAGCCTTCCTTAAAGTTGTTGAATGAAGTAGATTTTTTCAGATATGATGAATAATGTTTATTTGTTCTGCTCGGTTTGTTCCTTTTTTTGAAGAAGACAGGAAAATGTCACTAGGAAATGACATTTTAAATAAAATGTTTTTGTAAATGTTTATGAGGCATTCATTGTTCTTTTTATTAAACACTATGTCATTGTGAGGAAGGTACTTTGTAAGTTCTAAAGCACTGTATAAAAGTGAACTATCAATTTCTGCTATAAAGCATATTATTTCTCCACCAGACCATCAAGCTTTTAACAGTTCTGGTTCTTTTGAGTCTCTGACTCTTTTGAGAGGAATGATTATTAAATAATAAATTATTGGGGAGATATCTGATTTTTCCCCAAAATTTACCTCACCTAGGCCATTTTATCTAAGTTGTTGACCTACCCAACTAGAAAACCTTACAAAGAATTTAATCTATGGTGAATTCTGACTAACTGTGTTCCATTCTGATGGGTTTGGGAAGAGGGGTAGATCCTTTACCAAAATTGCCTGAAGCTGAGGGTGGTCTAGCAGCACCCATTCCCTAGATCCTCATTATAATAGGTTGGCCTCTCATTAAAATATTCATTCTTCTTATTAATTGTTAACCAGTCAGGGTTGACTGCCACTCTCAGGAACACCTACGGTTCCAAGGGCATATAAGAGTTAAGTGGGTTTCATAGGGGGTCTTTGGTTTTCGAAGAGTGCCACTGACCCTTTTTATTATCTGCTTGCAATGGTTAATAAAATGATTAACTACCCAGAAACTATGTCTCTTGAACTTTTTACATGTCACACTTTCCGATTTTTTCCTTCTGGTTCCTGAAGCCAGGAGCTATAATAAAAATGGCTCATATCTATTTTAACTGTTTTTCCAAATATTAGTTTTCACATCTTGCTAACTTCCCAATATTATTAAGAGGCAAGTTTACAATATGGTACTTATGCCCTAATACAATTACAATGTGGATGTTTTCCTATTATGACCAACTGTGGAACTTTCATGTTTCTTATAAAACAAATAAAAGGGTATAACATGGTGTTATAGAAAGAGCAGTAGCTTTGCTGTCAAAGAACCTAGGTTCAAATAGTTTTTTCATGTGTACAATGAGGGAGTCAGAGGAGATGTAACCTCTAAGGTCTAAATCTTCTAGCTCTAAAACTACGACCCTATGATCTTAAATCTCCCTATAGTAACAAAACACATATTTTACAACTGATGCAGCAATGCTCCCTAGAGGCAGGACCAATAGACACTGAGTTTTACTATACTGTTTGAATTCTCTGTAAAGCATTATAATATTCTGAGATGGTATTCTTTTATATAAAGTCTCCCAAATATTTTATTTTTATAAATCATTTTGAGGGGGCAGAGCCAAAATGGCAGAGTAGAAACAGCACTTCCAAAGTGCTCTCCCCCACTCCACTTCCAAACACTGTAAAAGGTAGACTCTGAACAACTTCTGGAGCTCCACCACCCATAGAACAACACAGAGAAGCTAACCTCCCGCTGAGGATAGCCCAGCAGCCCCGTAGGGAACAGCCGGCGCAGAGCTCTGGAAGTGGCCAGCACAAATGCTCTGGGAGCAGAGCCCAGGCCGAGTGAGCCACCAGGGCAGCCAGGCCAGCAGCTGGCTGGAGGGACCCCAGAACACCAGCAGCTGTGGCGATTCCAGAATTATCAACACAGATATGCCTAGGACAAAGTAAGAGGTTAGTGCCCTGTGGACTTTGGGACGAGTATTTGGGGAACACGTCAGCTTTTTCCCCTGGGGGCAAGAAGTGGCTGAGGAGTCGCAGCACAGATGCCATTTTGCAGCTTCAGTTGCAGCATCAGCTCCTGGTCTGTGAACTGTAGGGACATCTAGCAATCATTCTGGGGGTTAATCGCTCTTGCTTTAACCTCCCTGGATCTGGATTGCAGTCTGGGGTGGAGGTCGTGGGGTGGGTATCCAGCTTGCCAGAGCATGTGGAGGCTTCACAGAGGCCACCCAACTAATACCTCTGGAAGTTGTGAAGACCCGAACTTTTGGGACCGAAACTCCCCTATCTGGTGGCAGAGCCCTATTGTGTCAACAAGCCCAAAAGTCAAGTAATTTAGTGGCAACATGCCTAGACAAAGGAAAGAAAATAAACAGAAAAATGCAACATTAGACTCCTATTTGGGGGGCAAAGAGGATTGAAGCATGGAACAGGAGGAGGGCTGTGAGGTCAGAACTCCTGCACCAAAAGCCCTAAATGAAAATAAAAGCTGGCTACAGACCATAGAGGACGTTAAGAAGGATTTTAAAAACCAAATAAGAGAAGTGGAGGAAAAATTGGGAAGGGAAATGAGAAGGATGCAGGAAAAGTATGAAATGAGAGTCAATATCCTGACTGAGGAAAATAACACCTTAAAAAATAGACTAACTCAAATGGCAAAGGAGGCCTAAAAGAGCAATGAGGAGAAGAAAGCCTTAAAAAGCCAAATTTGCCAGATGGAAAAAGAATCTCAAAAGCTCACTGAGGAGATTCAGTCCTTCAGAGTTAGACTGGAGCAAATGGAAGCTAGTGACTTTATGAAAAATGAAGATGCTGTTAAACAAATCCAAACAAATGAAAGAATAGAAGGCAATGTGAAATATCTCATGGGAAAAACCACTGATCTGGAAAATAGATTCAGGACAGATAATTTAAAAATTACTGGACTACCTGAAAGCCATGGTCAAAGAAAGAACCTAGAAATCATCCTTTAAGAAATTCTCAAGGAAAACTGCCCTGATGTTTTAGACCCAGAGGGAAAAACAGAGGTTGAAAGAATCCACAGATCACCTCCTGAAAAAGATCCCAAAAAGAAAACTCCCAGAAATATTATACCCAGGTTCCAGAATTCCCAGATCAAGGAGAAAATACTACAAGCAGCCAGGAAGAAACAATTTCAATATTGTGGAAACACAATCAGAATAGCACAGGACCTGGCAGCTTCTACACTGAGGGATCAAAGTTCATGGAATATTATATTCCAGAGGGCAAAAGAGCTGGGATTAAAACCAAGAATCACCTACCCAGCAAAACAGAGTATTTTGTTTCAGAGGAAAATATGGTCATTTAGTGGAATAGAGGACTTTCAAGCATTCTTGAGGAAAAAACCAGACTTGAATAGAAAATCTGACATTCAGACACAAGAAGCAAGAGATGCTTGAGAAGGTAATCAGGGAAAAGAAATCAAAAGGAACTTTGATCAGAGTTGAACTATTTATATTCCTACATGGAAAAACAATAACTGGACTGATGAAACCTTCCTCATTATGAAAATAATTGAAGAAGGGTATATGGGCATACGAATACATATGTGAATGTATGTATATATGTTTACAGGTATACATCGGATATGTTTACAGGTATACATTGAATTTGGTGGGAAGGGATGATACTTAAGGGGTGAAGTTAAGAGGTGAGAGAGGAAAGTGGCAAGAAGAGATGGGGAGAGACAGGGTAGGGTAAACTATCCCATGTAGAAGAAGCAAGGGGAAGTGGTTGCAAAGGAAGGGGAGAATAAGGAAGGCTAAAAAGGCAAAACCACATTCACATTGAATTTGGTTCAGGAAGAAAATGACATACATACTAAATGGGATATCTCAACCTGCAGCAGGATAGGGGGAAGGGGGATGAGAGGAGGGATGATGGATGGGAGGGCACCCTTGGGGTGAGGGGAGGTTGGAAGTACCCACTATAGAAGAGGGACAGGATCATGTAAGGAATGGACCAGGTGGGGGGTGGGATGAGTGGGAGGGAATTATAAACAGCCTTGTACAATATATCTACTATGATAATGTTTTGCATAGCTAGACATGTACAACATATACTGAATTACTTATCTCCCAAGAAGGAATGAGTGACAAGGGAAGAAGGAAATGGATCTGAAATTCGAGGTCGTAACATTAAATGTTTCAAATATATATAAATACTATTATTAATACTCTTCCGCTTGTAATAGGGAGATAAGATGTGCAGGCATTGGGACACAAAGATTCACCTTCCTCTAATGGAAAAGTCGAAGGGGGTATGGGAGAAGGTATGAGAGAGAGCAGATTGGAGGAAGCGATATCTTGTGGGACTGCTATTCTGGGAGGTTGGGTAGGGGAATAATGGGGGGGAAATGATTGTAACTCAAAATCTGGCGGAAATGAATGATGTAAAACAGAAGTTAATAAAGCATTTGTTTAAAAAAAAAAAGAAAGGAAAAAAAGAGAAGCATGAGAAGGTAAACAGGGAAAAGAAATCATAAGGAACTTATCAAAGTTGAACTATTTACATTCCTACATGAAAAAATGATAATTGTAACTTATGAAACTTTTCTCAGCGTGACAATAGTTGAAGGGACTATAAATGTGTGTATATGTGTACACACACACACACACGCACACATACATATATATGTCTATATAGAAGGGTATATGGGCATATGAATACATGTGTAAATGTGTGTATATATGTGTACAGGTATACATAGACAGAGGACACAGGACGAATTGAATAGGAAGGGATGATAATTAAAAGGTGTAATTGAGAGGTGAAAGAGGAATATAATAAGAAGAGATGGGGAGAGACAGAATGGGATAAATTATCTCATATAGAAGAGGCAAGGAAAAACTTACAATGGAGGGGAGGTATAGAAGGCAAAAGGGAATGAGTCAACCTTACTCTCATTGAATTTGGTTTAGGGAGGGAATAACATACACACTAAATCGGGTATCTCACCCTACAGGAGAGTAGGGGAGAAGGGAGTGAGAGGGGGGTTGATGGAGGGGAGGGCAGGATGAGGGGAGGGAAGTTGGAAGCACCCACTTTTGAAAAGGGACAGGGTCAAAGTAGAAAATAGAACAAGTGGGGGTGGGATACAATGGAGGGAAATATAATCAGTCTTTTACAGTATATCCACTATAGAAATGTTTTGCATAGCTACACATGTACAACCTATATTGAATTGCTTATCTTCCCAGTAAGGGTGGGTGAAGACAGAGGAAGGGAAAGAATTTGGAATTCAAAATTTTTTTTAAAATTAAATGTTTAAAATACATACATACACACACATATGTATGTTCATATATTATCTATATATATACACACACACATATTACGTATATATGTATACACATGTATATATACATGTATATGTGTGTGTATATATATATATACACATGTGTGTATATGTATGTATGTATACATAAATTTTCTTTTTTTACCTGCAACTGGGAAATAAGATATACAGGCGCTGGTGCACAGAGATCCATCTTGCCCTATTAGAAAGTTGGAGGGTGGATGGGGGGCGGATACAGTAGGGATCAGAGTGGGGGAGGGGGTATTCAGTGGGATCCTGTTTTAGGGTGGTGGGTAGGGGAAAGATGGGGAGAAAATTTGTGAAAATGAATGATGTAAAACTCAAAATCTTGTGGAAATGAATGATGTAAAATAAAAATAAACATAAAATTTAATTAAAAAAAAAAGAAAAGCAAATTCAGAGTAAGGAGATCTCAATTTGAATACTGAACTTACTTCCTACCTGGAGACCTTGGGCAAGTCAATTAATTTTTTTAATTCTGTTCCCTAATCTGTAAAATGAGGAGAATGAACTAGATAACATCTTAGGTTTCTTCCAGACAAAAATGACACGCCCACAAACACATTTACATAGGACTTAACTGATTTGTAAAGTTTTCTGCACAACTCATAAAGTGGTTATGAAGTATAAACATTATGCCTTAAAGATGAGAAATGTTCAGAGAAGTTAAATGGTTTGTCTGGTTACCTACATGGTGACAAATATAAGGGTCACCATGGGAATCTCTGGCTCCAAGTCCACTTTAAATGACAAATGTTTAAGAGCTTTAAGCGTGATGCTCTGAGGGAAGGAACTGTTTCCTTTTTTTTCTTTCTCCTTCCTCCAGTGCTTTGGACTTAATAAATTGTTGAATAGAATCAATAGTGGTCTTACCTTATCAACCTGCTTGAAGCCCAGTCTCCCCTTTCACACAGAATCAACACAGACATTTAGGACTAGGTCTTTAGAGATTATCTGCTCTAATCCAGATAAGGATTTTAGGGCCAAAGAAGCTAAGTGAATTTTACCAGTCACACAGCTAGCTAATAACAAGGCCTACACTAAAACATGGGTCTTCTAACTTATGGTCCAGTGGAATTTCCACACTAGGACAATTTACAGAAAGATGGCGGAAAGATCTAAAGGAAGATAAACTCCTTGAGATCCTCCTCAAAAATAACAAAAGAAATACTGAAAAACAAACAAAATCACCAGAAGTTTCTACAAGAAAATTGCAACTCACCAAAAAAACAATAAGCCAACTGAAGCAAAGCTCCCATACAGAAATTACTAAGGAAGTAAGAGAAGTAAATGAAAACACATCAAAGGAAATGTACATAAAATAGTATCAAAAATAGAGAGATAAACAGGTAACAAACATGCTCAAAAGAATTAAGGACTCATTCTTCCCTCTTTCCTACTTTCTATATATGAACAACTACAAATCTAGTTGATCATTTTTGCACAACATCACTTATATCCAACTCATCTCTCCACTCATTTGGCCATTACATTAGTTCTGGCCTTTATCACCTCTCTCCAGGACCATATTACAATAGCCTCCTAATTCATCTCCTGACCTCCAGTCTTTCCTCTCTCCATGATGCTCAGATATGACCATATCATGGTCCTATTCCAAATCTTCAGTGACTCTAGAAGAAAATAGAAACTAATTGATTTGACCTTTACAGTCTTCCAAATCTCGCTACCACCTATTTTTTCCAGTCTTATTTTACACTATTGCCCTTCATGCATTCTCCTTTCCAATCAAACTGACCTGCTAGCTGTTCCCAAGTACATGACATTCCATGTCCTGCCTCTATGCTTTTTTACAAGGGGATCCCCACATCTGGAAATCATTTCTTTCTCATGCCAGCCTCAATGAATTCCAAATTGCCTTCAAAGAATAACTCAGGTTTGGCTTCCTAAGCCTTTCTTGTTCCCCTAAATAGTAGCCCTCTCTCAAAGATGCTTTGTTATTCTTTTGTTTACTTGTCTACATTCATGATACCAACCCCTCACCCCACAGTAGAACAGACTGGTTATTTTCACTGTGATCCTTGAAAAATGTTTTCTTACATTTTAGAATAATTTCCACTTTTTTAGAAACAATTTTCTTAGCTAATATATAAAATATACATTTATTATTATTATAAAAATAATAATATATAAAAACTCAAATCAATATTAAAAGTATTTAATATGATTTTTTATTTTGTTATTATCAGAAGCACAAAACTAAAAAATGCAAAATATTTTTAAATATTTCCCAGACTCATAAAAAACTTCCATACACAACTATATAAAAAGGAAGCACTTTACTTTTGTTATTCTGATCTATGTAGCTCTAGAGTATTACTCTGCTAATAAATTACCCCTCTTTTCAAAACCTTTCTAGCAACCCTACCAGCTTCTTTTATTCAAGGCAAAGACACAAAGTTAAAGAAGAGGTTATTTTTCCTACTGATAGTTTCCAAAGCCATTACCATATTCCAAGAGCGTCACAAAAGGTCAATCATGTTCAACTACTCAGTTTTACAACTGATGATAGCAGCTTGTGGGCAACTATTGCTATGATCCATTCCTCATAATAATTCCAACATCTTAGCCAACTGAAATAAAGGTGAGATGCTTTAGAGAGAGAGTCATACTGTCAAGTCTTTCTCTCAGTACCTCTTTCCTGACTCCAAAATTATCAATTTCCCTCTAACTCACCACAAATTCCTTCCTAACACCTCCTATTCCCCCAAAAGACTATCAGCACCACTTCCTTCTTGTAGTAAATTACATTGCTTCAAGGGGAAAGAGTTTAGAACAACTAAAAATAGTTTAGAAACAATTGTTATTTTATCAGATCTGTCAATTACATAAGTTCTAAACGTTATCTAAAATCCAAGTTTCCTCATATGAAATTAAATTAAAAAGAAAGGAAAAATTACTACTAGTTTTGAAAATAATGAAGTATTACAAACAAAAGAGTATAATATTTTAGTGCTGGAAAATCTAGCATTAATCAAATTCTTCACATAAATACTTCAAACAATATACATCATCCAAAATAGAGGCTACAGTGCCAACTTACCAACTGAGGCATCACCATCTAACAAATTGTCATCTTCAGAGGTCTGGAAGTCCATAATAACACCTGCTCCATCTAAAAGTTCCTCGTCACTGCTTGCACTTGTTATACTGTTGTAGCTATTTCGATAGTAGCCTCTATGGAACAGCTGCTCAGACTCCATTTAGTTATTTGATGAACTGAAGAAAATTTTAGAAAAAGCTTTGTTTTAATTGATATATAATATTACACTATACAATTTGTAACAATGCTAAAAAGACAAAAGCTAAATGAGATTTCAGAATGTTTAAAGGTAATATTAAATTTACCTATTACCAATTCTATTTATCTACGAAAAATTCTGTTTTTCAAAGGTACAAATCATGTACCCAAAGACTGCTTTATTGGTTCTACAATATCCTATTCTCGTTCTTTAATTCATCATTTACATTGTGAGTTCATAGTCAGGGGTTAAATAGACAGTTATTTCTCAATGAAAGATTAAATCACAATTTCATTTTTCATGACTAATAGTAACAAATAAGACCAATCTTTACCATTCCTATTCTCAATACTCTCATTTTAATTATAGAGAGAACTAGTATTCATTATTTACTATCTAAATTCTTTTAAAACATTTCTACCTGCTAACTTTCCACCAAAGAGCAAAAACCTGGGAGACAGGTTATGATTACAAGAAAGGACTTTATAAATCATAAGGTAGAAAATAAACATAAACCAACAGTAACAGACTATTATTCAAGTGTTGTTACTTCTGAGAGTTTCACATGGACTGATATAATTCTAGGATGTTTTTGTCATTCCATCTTAGAAATGATATTAGGTATTAATGAAACTCAATGGATCTCACCTTCCTCGTCTGTAAAATGAGGATGCTGGCCTAGATGATTTCTATTTCTATTGCCCTTTCTAGATCTAAAATTATATGACTCCATGAAAATTAGCATCTAACAAAAGTGTATGGGTTAACAGATGTCTTAAAAGATCTAAGAGTAAAGGGCTGAAAAAGTAGTCCTGTACAAGCAGCCAGAAGAGGGTACAGCTTTTTAAGATAGGGCTCATCAAATTGCCAAGCAAAATTTTAGAGGATTATGGGCAGCTAGGTGGCGCAGTGAGTAGAGAGCCAGCTGTGGAGTTAGGAGGACCCGAGTTCAGATCCAGTCTCAGACACTTAAACACACACACAAAAAAAAGCTAGCCGTGTGACCCTGGGCAAGTTAACCCTAAAATGCCCTCCAAAAAAAAAAATTTAGAGGATTCAAGATTAAACATGTTACCCACTTCCTAAAAGAGCTGACAGACTCAAGAGAAGAGACTGAGACATACTTTTTTGGATTTGGGCAATGAAGAAATCTGTTTTGTTTGACTATACATGTTTGTAAAAGGGGGTTTGTCTTTCTTGATTTTTCAGTGGAGAAAGAAGGGTGAGTGGTAGGAGAAATAAATACCTGAAAATAAAATAAAATTTAATTTTTAAAAAAGTGTTCACTCTAAAAAATAGAAAGGTAAATGAGTGAAATAGGTTAGGTACACAAGTACCTAGTAGTAGTCAAGAACTACGGTAATCTACTGTTTGATAAGCCCAAAGACCCCAGCTTCTGGGAAAAGAATCCACTATTTGACAAAAACAGTTGGGAAAACTGGAAAATAATATGGCAGAAACTGGGCAAAGACCAACATCTGATACTATATACCAAAATAAAATCCAAATGGCAACACGATTTAGATATAAAGGTTGATACTATCAGCAAATTAAGGGAACAATGAATAGTTTATCTGTTAGATTAATGGAGGATTCTATGACCCAAACAAGAAATAGAGAACATTATGAAATGCAAAATGGATAATTTTTATTACATTAAATTAAAAAGTTTTTTCACAAACAAAACCAATTCAACCAAGATTAGGAGGGAAGCAGAAAACTGGGAAAGAATTTTTACAACCACTGTCTCTGATAAAAGGCCTCATTTCCAAAATATAGAGAGAACTGAATCAAATTTATAAGAATATAAGTCATTCCTCAATTGATAAATGGTCAAAGGATATGAACAGGCAGTTTTCAGAGGAAGAAATTAAAGATATATACAATCATATGAAAAAATGTTCTAAATCACTATTGATTAGAGAAATGCAAATCAAAACAACTCTGAGGGACCACATCACACCTGTCAGATTGACTAACATGACAAAACAGGAAAATTATAAATGCTGGAGAAGATGTAGGGAAACTGCCACACTAACGCATTCCTGGCAGAATTGTGAACTGATCCACCTATTCCGGAGAGCAATTTGGAACTATACGCAAAGGGCTATAAAAATGTGCTTACCCTTTAATACTGCAATATCATTTCTAGGGCTGTAGCCCAAAGAGATCATACAAACAGGAAAAGAACCTACATGTACAAAAATATTTATAGCTGCTCTTTTTGTGGTGCCAAACAACTGGAAATTGAGGGGATGCCCATGAGTTGGGGAATGGCTAAACAAGTTGTAATATATAAATATAATGGAATACCATTGTGCTACAAGACATGAGGAGCAGGCAAACTTCAGAAAAACCTGGAAAGACTTATATGAACTGATGCTTAGTGAAGGGAGCAGAACCAAGAGAACACTGTACAAAGCTAGAGCTACATTATGCTAAGATTGACTTTGATAGACTTAGCTCTTCTTAACAATGCAAGGACCTAAAACAATTCCAAAGGATTCATGATGGAAAATGCCATCCGCATCCAGAGAAAGAATTACAGAGTCTGAATGCATAGTGAAGCAGACTATTTTCTTGTTTTGTTTTGTTTTTTCTCTCTCATAGTTCCTCCCATCTGTTATAATTATATACAATATAACTAATGTGAAAATGTTTAATAGGAATATATATGTAGAGCCTATGTCAGACTGCATGGCATCTTGGGGAGGTAGGAGGGGAGGCAGGGAGAAAAAATTTAAAACTTAAGGAAGCGAATGTTGAAAACTAAAAATAAATAAATTAAGTTAAATAATCCCTTTAAAAAAAAAAAGAAAAGAAGTTGGATATGGGAAAGAGAAAGACCATCTCTTCAGTTAATAAAGCAAAGGAAATATGAGTATAGGGAAAAATCAATGAGTTTTAAGATTAACAATGAGAAAAGATTTTTTAAAAAGTGTCCATTATGTGCACTGTACCAAAGATGTATACTAAAGAAGAAGAGTAGAAAGAAACTATTATTCTAGAGCTATAAACATGTACCTCCTCTACCTTAAGATTTCTAAGCGAACACTAGGTAATCTGAACACAAAAAACAATCTACTTATAGTAAAGTAATGGCAGAGAATGGCTAGAAGGGCCTAAAATAATGTCTGGTTCTCTTTGTAAAAATGTAACCAAATAACATGATAAAAATAGTTATATTTACTTGCAGAAATAAAAATTTCCTGGAGAAAACAGAATTCATCAAAAACAGAGAAATGTAACCAGTTGCCAATAGCACCTAAGCTTTAAGCTAAGACAGAATTATCTATATGTCTCTAATTTCTTAGAAGATACTAAAACTTATAATAAAAACCATCAAAGAAAACTGATTGAATATTTATTTCTTTTTAATTTAGATAGTATTTTACTTAACCTCTGGAGCTGTGAGGAAAGCAGTCTGTAAACTGTCAAGTAGTATTATTACCTTGAAAAGGATGGAATACTCTAAAGTTAGCACATGATATAAATATAAAGCTATGACACTCTTGAATGTAACACAACTGTAGTAATAGTTTATATTTATACTATATTTTATAAAATGCTTTATTATCTCATTATTGTGAAGCATATCTTTCAAATACCCTTACCTCCAATTTACAGAACAGGAAATGGAATCTGATAGTCAGTGACTTCTCAAAGTTCATCTGAATCTAAGTCTTATTTCACATTAAGTGTTTGTTTTGTTTTGTTTTGTTTTTTTAATACATCAAAGTTGCATTGAAAACCTCTTTGAACTAAGGAAAACATTGTTTTTTTCAAACTTTCGTATTATAACTGCCTAATTAACCTTTTTGGAAGGGGGGAGGCAAGGCAATTGGGGTTAAGTGACTTGCCCAAGGTCACACAGCTGGTAAGCGTGTCAAGTGTCTTGAGGCCATATTTGAACTCAGGTCTTCCTGACTCCAGGGCTGGTGCTCTATTCACTGCACCACCAGCTGCCCCTAATTAACTTTTAAGTTATCCAAAGTTCTGTCAAACACTAATCTATGTGTGAATACATATAATTATACAGGTACATATCCATTTTTTATTTATACACATATCTATTTGGGGGGGGGGTTGGAAATAGTATGTATATATAACAAGGAACTTCAAAGAAGAATAGAAACAAAGTATGTCATCAAGGAATTGTTTGGGGAAAAAGAGAAGATGGGCTGGCAAGAGTAAAAGATAACTGACAGGGGGGCGGAGCCAAGATGGCGGAGTAGAAACAGCTCATCCAAGCCTCTCTGCCCCCAGATTCTCCACAAACTATGTAAAAAAGGACTCTGAAAAACTTCTGGAGCCCCAGCACCCACAGAACGACACAGAGAAGCTAACCTCCCGCTGAGGACAGCCCAGCACCCTGCAGGAAGGACCAGCGCAGCGATCTGGGAGCCGGCAGCGCGCAGAGCCCAGAGCGCAGAGCGCAGGAACTGAGCCGAGCCGAGCACAGGTCCACGTGAGCCGAGGTTTTAGCCCCAGGGCGGCAGGGCCAGCAGCCGGCTGGAGGAACCCCAGAACACCAGGAACTGTGGCGACCCCAGAATTATCAACATAGACTTGCTTAGGACAAAGTAAGAGGTTAGTGTCCTATGGACTTTGGGACCTGTATTTGGGGAATGCGTCAGCTCCCTCCCCTGGGGGCTAGAAGCCACTGAGGAGACACGCCATTTTGTAGTTTTCATAGGCATTTCCGGCTCCCAGCCTACAAATCGTGGGGAGATCCAGCGATCAGTCTTTGGGGGTAATCGCTCTTGCTTTAACCTCCCTGGATCTGGATTGTGATCTAGGGTGGAAGTTGTGGGTGGGTTTACAGCTTGCCAGAAACGGAAGTTGCCCCCCACACATTCGGGACAAAAATTCCTCTATCTGGCCTTAAAGCCATAGTGTGGCAACAAGCCCAAAAGTCAAGCAATTAAGTGGCAACATGCCAAGGCAAAGGAAACAGAAAAATGCAACCCTAGACTCCTATTTTGGGGGCATAGAACGGGAAAAGGACTGTGAGGTCAGAAGTCCTGCTCCAAAAGCTCCAGGGGAAAACATGAGCGGGTTGCAGGCCATAGAGGACCTTAAGAAGGACTTTAAAAATCAAATAAGAGAAGTGGAGGAAAAATTAGAAAGAGAAATGAGAAGGATGCAGGAAAAGTATGAAATGAGGGTCAACAGCCTGACTGAGGAAAACAACACCTTAAAAAATAGACTAGCTCAAATGGCAGAGGAGGCCCAAAAGGGCAATGAGGAGAAGAATGCCTTAAAAAGTCGAATTTGCCAGATAGAAAAAGAATCTCAAAAGTTCACTGAGGAGATTCATTCCTTCAGAGTTAGACTGGAGCAAATGGAAGCTAATGACTTTATGAGAAATCAAGATGCTGTTAAGCAGATCCAAACAAATGAAAGATTAGAAGGCAATGTGAAATATCTCATGGGAAAAACCACTGACCTGGAAAATAGATCCAGGAAAGACAATTTAAAAATTATTGGACTACCTGAAAGCCATGATCAAAGAAAGAACCTAGAAATCACCCTTCAAGAAATTCTCAAGGAAAATTGCCCTGATGTTTTAGATCCAGAGGGCAAAATAGAGGTTGAAAGAATCCACCGATCACCTCCTGAAAAAGATCCCAAAAAGAAACTCCCAGGAATATTATAGCCAGGTTCCAGAATCCCCAGATCAAGGAGAAAATACTACAAGCAGCCAGGAAGAAACGATTTCAATATTGTGGAAACACAATCAGAATAGCCCAGGACCTGGCAGCTTCTACACTGAGGGATTGAAGGGCATGGAATGTGATATTCCAGAGGGCAAAAGAACTGGGAATGAACCCAAGGGTCACCTACCCAGCAAAACTGAGTATTTTGTTTCAGGGGAAAATATGGTCATTCAGTGGAATAAAGGACTTTCAAGCATTCTTGAGGAAAAAACCAGAATTGAATAGAAAATCTGACATCCAGACACAAGAAGCAAGAGATGCCTGAGAAGGTAATCAGGGAAAAGAAATCAAAAGGAACTTATCAAAGTTGAACTATTTACATTCCTATATGGAAAAGCAATAACTGTGACTGATGATATCTTTCTCACTATGAAAATAATGGAAGAAGGGGGTGTGGTCATGTGAATACATATGTGAATGTGTGTGTATATGGTTACAGTTATATATGGATAGAGGGCATAGGTTGATTTTGTTGGGAAGGGAGAGTACTCAAGGGATGAATTATGAGGTGAGAGAGGAAAGTGGCAAGAGGAGATGGGGAGAGACATGGTAGGGTAAACTATCTCATGTAGGGGAAGTGGGTGCAAAGGAGGGGGAGAATAAGGAAGGCTAAAAAGGCAAAACCACATTCACATTGAATTTGATTCAGGGAGAAAATGACATACATACTAAATGGGATATCTCAACCTGCAGCAGGATAGGGGAAGGGGGATGAGAGGAGGGATGATGGATGGGAGGGCATCCTTGGGGGGAGGGGAGGTTGGAAGTACCCACTATAGAAGAGGGACAGGATCATGTAGGGAATGGACCAGGTGGGGGGTGGGATGAGTGGGAGGGAATTATAAGCAGCCTTGTACAATATATCTACCATGATAATGTTTTGCATAGCTAGACATGTACAACATATACTGAATTACTTATCTCCCAAGAAGGAATGGGTGACAAGGGAGGAAGGAAATGGATCTGAAATTCAAGGTCGTAACATTAAATGTTTCAAATATATATATAAATACTATTATTAATACTCTTTTGCCTCTAATTGGGAGATAAGATGTGCAGGCATTGGGACACAAAGATTCATCTTCCTCTAATGGAAAAGTCGATGGGGGTATGGGAGAAGGTATGGGAGAGAGCAGATTGGAGGAAGCGATATCTTGTGGGACTGCTATTCTGGGAGGTTGGGTAGGGGAATAATGGGGGGAAAATGATTGTAACTCAAAACCTGGCGGAAATGAATGATGTAAAACAGAAGTTAATAAAGTATTTGTTTAAAAAAAAATAAAAAACAAAACAAAACAAAAAAAAAAGATAACTGACAGAAGGCCTGAGTGTTCTAGTGATACATTCTCCATGATGGACGAGGAAGGGCTTTGGTAGGTTGGATAGACTCCCTTCTAGCAAACTACTGGGAGGATAGTGGATAGTGACAAGAGTTGCACAGGATGGGAAGGTATGGATGAGTTGAAATCTGCATCAATGGAAGAAACTTCCAGAATGAGGTCATAGATACATTTGAGTAATGGTTTGGATGCATTTGGGCAAATGTTTCATGTATATATTTTATTTCATTGATCTCTTTTTTCACCAAGTACTACTCAGTTTTGACAATAACTGATTTGTAACGTTTTAAGGACTATGATTAAAAAACTCTGTTCTTTTGTCTTCCTTTTTTAGTATACTCCTTAATAATTTGTGCCTATTTTTCCATAAAAAGTTCATTATGATTCTACTTCTATAAAGTCCCTTTACAGTTTAATTAGCACTGTATTCAATGTATAAATATAAATTGCAATTTTTGCTATATGAACTTAACCTATTCAAGAACACTGAATGTTCCTCCAGTTGTTTAGGTTCTCCTTTATTTTAATCATATTTATTTGACAGGTTCTGTGTGCTTCTGGTTGTTAGAGGTAGGCCTACACTCTGTTGAGGTTAGATATTAGAATGAAATGAGGCACCTGTGGGTCATTAAACAGTTAACACAAAGTTTTCTAATTTATAAAAATAACAACAATATTATGCAAACAACTTTGAACTTAATAACTCTGATCAATGCAATGACCAACCATAATTCCAGAGAACATGCTTTTAATATAGTTTGTTTTGTTTTGTTTTGGGTGGGGGAGGACACAGCCAATTAAGGAATTATTTTCCTTGACTACATGTCTGTAGAAGGGTTGATTTTTTTCCCCTTTCATTCTCATGGGGTTGGGGGGAAGGAAGGAGGGAAGAGGTTGGATTTTTGTGAAAGTGAAATAAAAGTTTTAAAGGTTACTTAGTTATAAAATAGAAAAGATATTCAACAAGGACACAGTTGTGTTAAGTTAGAACAGAAGCAGGTCCTCTTTCCATCCTGGAAATGATTCTGGTCAGCAGGGCATGGTAACTAGAAAGACCTCCAAACAAAGTTTGAAAGGGTCCCATCCCATACAAAGGCAGGCACTTTTATGCTCTTAGGTGACCAGGAAACTTCTCCAATAAGGTTAAATGCTGCTTGAAAACCTAAGACTTAAATTAAGGAAGAGCCAATCTGGGCCAATAAATTTAACAGGACAGTCTGGGCACCTTTTGGGAGAAAAAAAATAACCTTCACAGGGGGCGGCTACATGGCGCAGTGAATAGAGCGCCGGCCCTGGAATCAGAAGGACCTGAGTTCGGAGCCGGGCTCAGACACTTAATCCACACAAACAAAAACCAGCCGTGTAACCTTGGGCAAGTTACTTAACCCCAATTGCCCTAAAGGGGCGGCTAGGTGGCGCAGTGAGTAAGAGCGCCGGGCTCGGAGTTTGGATGACCCGAGATCAGATCCGGCCTCAGAAAATGAGCACCCACGCATAAATCAAATGACTAGCCGTGTAACCTTGAGCAAGTTACTTAACCCCAATTGCTTTAAAAAAAAAAAATAACCCTCACAGGAGGAGGGGAAGGAGGAAGGGAAGATCCCTGGTGAATAATGGTCCTATCACTAGGTCTTAAAATCTTCTTTAAGAACTCAAATTATTTTATGGGTTAACTATAAATACATACACATATATACTGTAACTTTGCTGAAATCATTTTACTGCATGTTAATTTTTTGGTTGGTTGAGGTGGTTAGATTTTCTAACTATAATTTCATTTCAACTGCAAATAATATTTCTACCTTTCATTTCCAATGTTGATCCTTCTAATATATTTGCATTTCTCTAATCAATAGTGATTTAGAGCATTTTTTCATATGACTATAGATAGCTTTAATTTCTTCATCTGAAAACTGCTGGCTTATATCCTTTGACTATTTTATCAATTGGGGAATGACTTGTAGTCTTATAAATCTGACTCAGTCCTCTATATATTTTTAAAATGAGATTTTTATCAGAGACATTGGCTGTAAAAATTTTTCCCCGGCTTTCTGTTCCATTGGCTTTGTTTCTGCAAAACCTTTCTAATCTAATGTAACCAAAATTATCCATTTTGCATTTCATAATTTTCTCTATCTCTTCGTTGGTCATAAATTCTTCCTTTCTCCATGAATCTCACAGGTAAACTATTTCTTGTTCTCCCAGTTTGCTTATAGTATCATCTTTTATGTCTAAATCATGTACCCAGTTTGACCTTATTTTAGTATATGGTGTAAGATGTTGGTTAATGCCATACTATTTTCAAGTTTCCCTGGCAGTTTTTGTCAAATATGGAGTTCATATCCCAGAACTGACTACAGTGTCTTGTGGACCTAACCTATTCCCCTGAGCCACCACTCTATTTCATAGCCAATACCAAACAGTTTTGATAACCTTTGCTTTATAATACAATTTTAGATCAGGTATGACTAGGCCACCTTCCCTTGCATTTCTTTTCATTAATTCCCTTGATATTCTGATCCTTTTTTGTTCTTCCAGATGAATTTTGTTATTATTTTTTGTAGCACTATAAAAGTTTTTTTGGTAGTTTGATTGGTATGGCACTGAATAAGTAAATTAATTTAGGTAGAATTGTCATTTTTTGCAAATCAAAACAACTCTGAAGGACCACATCTTACTGGTCAGACTGGCTAACAGGACTAACAGGAAAATGATAAATGCTGGAGAAGATGTGGAAAAACTGGAAAACTAATGCATTGTTGGTGGAGCTGTGAACTGATCCAACGATTCTGGAGGGCACTCTGGAACTATGCCTAAAGGGTTATAAAAATGTGCATACCCTTTGACCCAGCAATACCACTTCTAGGGCTGTATCCCAAAGAGGTCATACAAGTGGGAAAAGGACCCATATGTACAAAAATATTTTTAGCAGTGATGGCAAAGAATTGGAAATCAAGTGAATGCCCATCAATTGGGGAATAGCTAAACAAGTTGTGGTATATGAATGTAATGGAATACAATTGTGCTATAAGAATTGAGGAGCAGATGGATTTCATAATAACCTGGAAAGACTTATGTAAACTGATGCAGAGTGAGAAGAACAGAACCAGGAGAACACTATACATTATTACAGACACATTGCATATGTGATGACTAATGCTGATAGACTGGGCTCATTTCAGCACTGCAAAGTTATAAGACAATTCCAAAGGACTCATGATGGAAAAGGCTATCTACATCCAGAGAAAGATTTACAGAGTTTGAATGCAGATTAAAGCAAACTACTTGTTCTCTCTTTTTTTTGTTGCTTTGTTCCTTCTTTCTCATTCATTCCACTGGTTATAATCCTTCTTTACAACTTGACTAAAATTTAATGTGAGGGTTTTTGTGGAACATTTATCAGATTGCATGCCACCATAGAGGGGAGAGGGGAGGAGAGCGAGGGGAAGAAAATTTGTAATTCAAAATTTTGTGGAACTGAATATTGCAAACTAAAAGTAAATAAATTATTTTTTAAAAAAAGAATTGTCATTTTTATTACATTAGTTTGGCCTACCCATGAGCAACTGATATTTTTCCAATTATTTAGATCTGACTTTATTTGTGTGAAAAGTGTGTAATAGTTCCTGGGTTTGTCATGGCAAGTAAGCTCCCAAATATTTTACAGTTTACTTTATAGTTTATAGTTACTTCAAATGGAATTTCTCTATCTCTTGCTGCTGAGCTTTGTTAGTAACATGTAGGAATGTCGATGATTTATGTGGGTTTATTTTCTAGTCTGCAACTCTGCTAAAATTGTTCATTACTTCAAGTAGTTTTTTAGTTGATTCTCTAAGTATACCACTATATCACCTGCAAAGAGTGATAGCTTTGTTTGTTCACTGCCTATTCTATTTCCTTCAATTTCTTTTTCTTCTCTCATTGCTAAAGCTAACATTTCTAGAACAATACTGTATAACTGTAAACCCTTCCTTTTACCACATTTTCCTCTATGTGTTAGGGGCCACCACTGTCATCCCATTCACTCAGGCTCAGAATGTCAACATCTTCCTCAACCCATCACTCACAGACACCACAAATATCCAAATCTATTACCAAGTCTTGTCATTTCTACTTTCACCAACATCTCTCATGTCCATTCTCTCCACTTTTACAGCTGCCACCCTGGTGCAGATCATTGTCTCATTCCTGCACTACTGTTAGCTGATCTCATTACCTCAGTTTCTTCCCACAACAATCCACCTTCTAAGCAGCCAAAGTGATCTACCTAAACCTCAAGCCCAATCATGTCACACCTTCCCATCTCCTCAGGTCAATACATTCAAAAAGGTCTCTATTACCTCCAGGATCAACCCATGTGTCTTCTTTGACTCTCTTTCCATGGGTTCTAATCCATGCCTCAAAATAAGTCTGCATTTTAGGCATTGGGGCACAGAGATTCACCTTGCTCTAATGGAAAAGCCGAAGGGGGTATGGGAGAAGATATGGGAGAGAGCAGATTGGAGGAAGTGATATCTTATGGGACTGCTATTCTGGGAGGGTGGGTAGTGGAAAAACAGGGAAAAAAAATTTGTAACTCAAAATCTGGTGGAAATGAATGATGTAAACCAGAAGTTAATAAAGCATTTGTTTTTTAAAAAGTAAGTCCGCATTTATAAAAGAATGGAAAGAGATGATTCAGGAAACATTAAGGAAAAGCAATCAAATTTGTCAGCAAATGAGTAGTATTAATTTAAAAATTACTATAAATTTCCTTGCCTGGAAAAGATCAGTATCTTTGCCTAGAAGCTCAGGTGGACATACCTCATTTTAAAAATGAAGTTAAATAGTATAAGCGTTATAAGAAGCAACATCCTCACCATGTTTAATTTAGTGATAGGAAATCCATTTGAAGATGTTTTGTAGATGTGACTGAATCAAAGAAAGTTCAGGGAGGGACCCAATATATCTTTCTGTTATCCATATGTAGATCAGAAGTGAACCCCTAAGAAAAAAATGATATCTTCAAAGCCTTTGTATGTCTGTCATGATAGATATGGAAAAGATCTAACGAAGGAAGGAGTCTTTGGTGGGGGAGGGAGGCAAGGCAATTGTGGTTAAGTGACTTGCCCAAGGTCATACAGCTACTTAACTGTCAAGTGTCTGAGGCTGATTTGAACTCAGGTCTTCCTGACTTCAGGTCTACTGCTCTATTCACTGTGCTACCTAGATGCCCCTGAAGGACAGAGTCCTGAGGAACCCTTTCCCCTCAATTTAAGGAATATAAAGTCAATCTTATCAATCTCTGTGTATGTACATATGTTAAAAGAACCTTGGGATTCGGGTCTTACATGTATACATACATACACAAACATACATACGCTAAAGTAATACCTTGAATCATTTTATTACACTTACATTGTTCACTGTAATAGCTATGTTAATATTGCCATTGAATTAGAGAAGCTTTATATACATTTATTTAACAGCAAAACAACATTTTCAAATACCAATAAATTATCGAGATATCTTCATAGTTGTGATGAATAAAGGTCAGGATTAGAAAAAAAATTTTAAACCAGATAGATTTGGAAGTATATAGGGCTGGGAGAAGGAGAAACACAAGGATAAAAAATGATGAAAAAAGACAGACAAGCAAAGACAGCATCTTGAAAACCCACAACTATTCATTCTGGAAATATTTCTTTGGTACTCTAGGGTGCATGTAGATTAGCTCACTAACAAGCAATGAGTGGCTTTTTAACTCAGAGTGTCTAATAAAATAGGCAGTGTCCACATCACTGATGTCATGGGCAGGCCTATGGAAAAGGAAACAGACACCTCTACAACCTACTTCACACCAGTCACAATCTTTTTTGGCCCCAATTTCCCTATCTCTACGAAAGGGTTTCACTAGATTATCTGTATGTTCTTCTTAGTTCTTGATTCCATGATCAATTTAAAGCCTACCCATACTCTTGCCACACAGTACCAATCCTTCACTCCACTGATCTATAGCAAATAGATTAGAAAATTAGAATCCTACTACCGCCATTCACAGAAAGAGGCAATCTGTTCATTTCAAATTTCCACCTCATTTCCTGCCACAATACATCCATGCCAGCAGAAGCACTAAGGTATACAGGCCATGTTTATCACAATATAGACAAATAACTCCACACAGATTTGGGTGCTGTGGGTGCATGTAATAATTAGAATTTATGCAACAGTCTAAAGTTTATGAATTACTTTACATTTACTATATCATTTTAATATCACAACAACCCTGTAAGGTATTATCCCTATTTTAAAGATGAGACAACTGAGGCTCATATTGGTCAAGTGACTTGCTTACAGGCATGTAGCTAGCATCAGAGACAGGATTATAATGCAGGCCTCCTAACTTAAGTAGTCTGTCTACATACACTCAACAAAATGTGCCAGAAACAAGAAAAAGAAAACAAAACAAGGATAAAGAAAAAAGGGGCGGGAAGGAAGGAAGGAAAGCAATGTCAAGTTACATTGATGTGATGGGATGTTAAATTAACCTATATTGCCATGTCCCTTATGCTCCATCACGCTGCCTAGCTCTATCCATGTTTCCATATAACATATAACAAGTTTGGCATGAGACAATAAAGCAGTGGGATGAGATGAATACAACATAAGATTACAAATGTGCCTTCCTGAAATATTACTTACATGTCCCATAACATAGGCCTGCACAACCTGCAGCCCACAGGCCACAGCATGCCAAAGGCTATCCTCTCCATACGAAAGATATTTTCCTCTACATTTTTCGTGGGTCACCTGAAATCCTTTGGCAAGCGGCATGCAGCCCAAGGGCCATAAGAGCTGCAAGCTGTGCAGGCCTGACATAACATGAAATGACAAAGCTAAATCACAATATGTCAATTTAATAACACTGAATATATAATACCAGTATGCTGAACAGGACATATATGAAGCATATCTAGATAACTATTGAATAGTGGGTCATCCAAGTTCATAACTTTTTTTTTTTTAATAATAATAAAGATCAAGCTTGGCATCATGTAACTTGGAAAGTGGAAAACCAGTCTGGGCTTAATTTCACTATCTCTAAAAGGAGAGGATTATCTGTATGATTTCCTTAGGTCTGGATTCTATGATCAGTTTCAAGCCCACCCATACTCTGCCAAGCCATACCAACTCTTCACTCCAAAGTGTACTACTGCTGTTTTAAAACAGATTAGATTAGAAATTTATAAGCCTACTAACACCATCTGAAACAATCTGTTCATTTCAAATCTCCATCCCACTTCCTGCCACAAAAATTTCCCCCAAAATCACAAGGGCTGATAACCAAAAGAACAGACACACAACTATTCTCAATTTTAAGGAAGAAAAGATCCTGTAATCTATGCATGTGGTTTTCAGATATTTTTCCCACTGACAGAACACAAATGATAGCAACATCTTTTATATAATACTGACATATACTTGTAAACTTATTTTCTAGTGACTTTCAAAAGGAGATAAGATTAGTTAAATATTTAGATTAGTTAAATATTAAATATTATGAGATCCATTAAAATATTGCCACTCCAGCCTAGAAGCTAAAAATGACCTTGGAGACCACTTCTGCACATTTGCAGAAGTGAAAAACAATATACATTTTTGGAAGGATCACAACCAAGTAAGCCAATTATATAAACAACGGTACTGAACTATATTTAAAGGCTAAAAAACTTTCAAATCTGTCCGAAAAACAAAGAATTGTGGCAGTTCTGAAACATCTCTTTCGTAATGAAAAACTGGAACTTTTGTTTGCTTTCACCCAATAACAGTTAGTCTGTAATTATCTTTAATAACCTCAGCTTTAAAAAAAAGTATGGGGAAGGGAGGCTGTACAAAAATATTAACTGCAAAATAAATGTCACGACTGCCGACTATAATAAGTGTGTATATAAGTACGTGTACACATTAAATTAAATTTAATTAAAACTATAGAGGATCTAAAGACATTACAAGTTTTAGGCGCTCTGAAAACCTTAAAGCGCTATGTAAACACTACCAATCTTTATTAGGGAGCAATATCAAAAAGATTCATTCGAAACTGAGGAACGCTTAACACACAATTAAAAAACGAAACCCAGTCTGAGCTCAAAAAGAAGCTTCATTAAATTTATGACTTGCTTTCAATACCATGTAAAAAGGTTGGATGATGCCTCCTGGACTGAAAGAGCAAGAATGAAAAAAGTACATGGGCGTAAACAGAATCCGTTTGAGTTAAATATCACGTGGGTTAATCTGTCACCCGAGAAAGCCACCGTACAGGTGGCTGGTCAGATAGACCCACCAAATTCGGGCGGGTCTCCCCAACCTACCCCAGCCCCAAGGCTGAAACGTGAAAACTCCTAAGGCAGTCTTTATGGCCAGACGTTTTAACTCACCTCACAGCTCAGAAACATAGCAAAACCCGTGGCTGGAACTGGCGCGGCCTCCGTGTCCTGCATCTGTCTCACCGGGAAGACCTAGCTACGCGGGGGGCGTCCACGGGCCAAAATTCAAAAGCAAAACCCAAAAACTAGCGCGGTCGAGCAGATACCTGAGGGCTTCTACTGATGAAGAGGACACTGAATTTGTGCCAAGTGGGACTTTTTTTTTGTCCTCCCCCAAATACAGGAGCGGCATGAAGTCAGCTGCTTCCCGAGTTCTGTTTAACCCACTTCCCTCACAATAAAATGAACCCCCCCAGCGCCGTCAGCGGATGCCAGCGGGACCCATGCTGAAACTCCTTGGGGGTTGGGCAGGGGGACCTGCCGGGCCCGGCCCGGCCCGACCCGACCCGACGAGGCGAGGCGAGGCCCGGCCCGGCCCAGCGCAGCCCTCCGACCCTGCCTCGTCACCCAAGCCCCCAAGTCCAGGCCGCAGACCAAAACAACGACTGCAGAACGGGAACCCGCACTCGCGCCAGCCCTGACCCAGAGAAGCTAGAGGAGAAGGAGCCGGAAAGGAACGGGAGCGTCATCGGCGCGGTGACGTCATCGCGCAGGACGTGGACGGGGAAGGGACGGGGACGGAGACAGAATGTGCGTTAAGCTTGCAAGCAGTAGGTACCCCGGGACTTCCAACGACAGCAGAGAGAGATCGACATCGAACTTATGCTACTATTTGCGAGTGTGGGGGCGCTATGCAAGACGTTAGCTGCGTTTCTAGTAACAAGAATTAAATAATAGTAATAGTAATCATATTGGAAAAAGCCTGTCCCGGGACCCCTGGGTGGGTGACTTTGACCCAGCAGATGGCAGTAAAGTGGGCGAGCGCATGTTGCCTGGAGTCCCAGGTCTCAAACTCCATTCTAAGCAATCCTCTGCGTTTTATTTTTGAAGTAATTTATATTAATGCTTTTTGTTTTCCACATCAGTGTCATTTTTCATCATTCCCCACCCCACCCCCTACCACCACGTGATCCTCTCTTGTAATGAATTAAACCTAGAGAACTACGGAGACCTCAATCTGACGATGTATGCAGCATTCTGCCCTCTTTGTCCCACTCCTCCATCTGAATATTTTTCTCTTTATTTCTCTCCACATCAAGTCACTTTTTAAAAATTTCCCCATGTGTCTTTTATTACCTCACATTTGTTATTCCTTGCTGTATTTCACTACATTCTCATGCCAGTTTATTCAATCATTTCTTTGACATAAGATCATGGATTCTTTACAAATGCCAAAAAGTGCTACTATGAATAGTTTGTGTATATATACACACACACACACAATAGGTGTTGCAGTGGATAGAGAGCTGACCTTGGAGTCAGGAACACCTGAGTTCAAATCCTGCCTCAGATACTTAGCTGTGTGACCCTGGTCAAGTCACTTAATCCTGTTTGCCTTAGTTTCTTCATCAATAAAAAGAGCTGGAGAAGGAAATGGCAAACCACTCCAGTATCTTTGCCAAGAAAATCTCAAATGTGGTCACCAAGAGTCTGACAATGATGAGGTACAGGCTCTGGGAACCTCCTTGAGCTCTCCTTCAATCTTCCCACAAGAGGCATTTGCCTGAGGCCATAAACCTTTCATTATAGTTCAGCCCAAATCTCAGTTACCAGCCTAGCCCTCCACTGTCCAGCTACTTCCCACTCTTGATCCTCCCAAAATATCTATGCCTAAATCAGTTACCCTTAAACTAGCCTAGCCCTCAGTTGTCTGTCATCTCCAGGTAGTCTCCAGTTATTTCCCACCCTTAATCTCTCATTACTGGAGTCTGACCTCATTTGACTCCTCCTACAGACCCTCCCCAAACTCCTCTAGACCACCCATTGATTCCTCCCACAACCTTTCTGTATTTATATACCCATCTTGCCTTCATGAAGGAGCCAGAGAATTTTCTAGCCCAGATTCACTCTATGTCAGATTATTCTGGCCCGCTTGACCAATACAAGCGTTACAGGTACCAAGGCTCCTTTAAGACCCTACCCATTATGGCTAACCTTTAATAAACTTTGCTTTACTTTGGCCAAGGGAAGACTTGAGTAGAATTCATTTGGCAGGACCCGGCATGTTGGTATTTTGGGGTCTCAAGTACCCCTAAACCCTAAACCTCAACAGCACGACTGAACAATAATGTGTATGTGTATATGCAAGATACATAATACATCTCTATACTATATATCTGTGTATTTATATATACAAAAGTAAAAAATAGTTTCCATGTTGCAATTAACTTAATAACATTTGATATTATATATGTGAATAAAGTAAAAAATATAAAGTAGAGGGGGCGACTAGGTGGCATGGTGAATAGAAAACTGGCCCTGGAGTCAGGAGGACCTGAGTTCAAATCCGGCCTCAGACAGCACAAAAAGTAACCTTGTGACCTTGAGTAAGTCACTTAACCCCAACTGCCCTTCAAAAAGCAAATACATACCTACATATATATACATATGTGTATATATATATATATATAAAGTATTTATATATATATAAAGTAGTACTTTATACTGAAGTAAAAACAGAAAGTGTATGCATGTTGTGTATATCTATTGTATGTGGGTGTGGGTGTGGGTGTGGGTGTGGATGTGGGTGTATGTAGCAGTTAGATATCTAGGTGAAAGGATATGGAAATTTTAGTCACTTTTTTAGAATATTTACAAATTGCTTTCTAAAAGCACTCTTTTTTCTATTCCACTCAACTGACAATCCACATTATAGTTATCTCTTTGCATCTTATCTTCACTTGAATGACTCTTATCCAGTCAAGGACCCAATCTTATCTAAACTTTCAAAGGACTCCAGGGCTTTAGCCTAGTTGTAATGGACCTTAGAGATCTTCTTTTCCAACCCCTTAGTTTTAAAAATAAGGAAACTGATGCCTAGAGAAGTGACTTGTCCAAGGTCCCACAAAGAGTTGGAACTCCTGAAACCCAGGCCCTTTGATTCCAATTCAATGTACTTTTCCACCATACCAGCTGCCTGTTTCAATTAATATTTGTGTAATTGGTTTGGATAATAGTTCACTGATAGTGAAATGTACCTTCTTCCACTCAATAAAGAAGTGGTGGACTACAGAGGTAGAATGAGATGTACTGATCTTCCTAAAGCATAGGTCACCCCTTATTCAATAAACTCCAATGGTTCCTTATCACTTCCATGATTAAATACAAAATCTCTATTAGTGTTCAAAGCCCTTCATAACCTGGCATGCTACCACCTTTCTTTCCAGCCTACTTATAATTTACATCCATCTAAATACTCAGATCTGCTCACAAAAGACATGCCATCTCCAATCTGCATTTTCACTGGCTGTCCCTAATGCTTAAAATTCTCTATCTCTTTTTCTTTGCCTCTTGGCTTCCATGGCTTCCTTCATGTCTTTGGTAATATGACAAGTGCTGCAAGAAGTCTTTCTCAGTCCTTAATGTTAGTGCCTACCCTTTCAGGTAATCTTGATCTTATTCTTCGTATATCCCCTTTGTACATAGTCATTTGTATTTTGTCTTCCCTGTTACACTGTGAGTTCCTAGAAAACATGAATTGTCTTTTGCCTTTCTTAGTAATCTCGGTGATTAGCACAGTACCTGGCATATACTAGGTACTTAATAAAGTTTACTGATGTACTAATTTTATTGTCTGACATTGTCAATGTGTCATCTTGTTTGGCTTAACTATACTTATACATTATAAGAAAAGAACTGCGGAAGAAAGGAATTGTTGGAAATGACCATTTAAAAGCATCAATAAAACATTTAAAATAAAGGCTGAACTTCAAAAATTTTATTACTTTTTTTTAAGAAAAGAATATAAAGACACACATACTTGAAATCCTGAACAAAAGCTTCAGCTAATAATTGTCGCTGTATACTTTGGACAAGCATTTAATGTATTTTTTCTTTGGTTTTGGTTAACTAACAATTTCTTAAATCTCTGACCCAGGGGTAGCTAGGTGGCACAGTGAATAGAACACCGGCCCTGGAGTCTGGAGGACCTAAGTTCAAATCTGACTTCAGTCACTTAACACAAAAACTAGCCATGTGACCTTGGGCAAGTAACTTAACCCCAATTGCCCTCCAAAAAGAAAAAAAGAAAAAGAAAAACCTCTGACCCAGAGAGATGTGGAATTTTTTTGGTGTGTTTATCTAAATTTACGTTTAAAGTATGAAAGTGGGGCGGCTAGGTGGCGCAGTGAGTAGAGCATGGGCCCTGGAGTCAGAAGGCCCTGAGTTCGGATCCGGCCTCAGACACTTAATGCACACAAACAAAAAAACCTAGCCATGTGATCTTGGGCAAGTTACTTAACCCCAATTGCCCTCCAAAAAAAATAATAAAATAAAGTATGAAAGTGTATGGCATGTAGTAAGTACTTCCAACTACTCATACAGTAAGTCAAGACTTTTTGAATTTAATTGAAGAAAGTGTTTCTAAGACTTAATGAAGAAACTATGCCACTTCAGAAATAGTATACCAAGCTTACATGAATAATGGCATGATGGAGTCAGGGGAAAACATAAGATAATGAGCTTGTCACCTTGCCAACACATTATTATGGAGAGAGAGTAGGAAATAGAATGGAAGTAAGCATCTCTGGGGAGGCAGGTTGAGTCAGCTCCCTTACACTCCCTGTATTGCTGTAATAGTAATGAAATTTGAAGATCCCTTTGTATTGACAAGCTAAAAGGTACTTAGCACTTAGTGTCAACCTAATTATATCAAGCCTCTGTTAAAGAAACAGAAAGCATGAACCCCTGTTGCTGACATAACAGGAAGAGGTTGAACAGGGAGGAGCTAATACTGTATATAAGAAAAAGCCCCAGCTGAGAGAGTCAGAATTTCTTGGGGTAAGCATCATGGACACAGAACAGCTGTTGCCAGAGAGAGAGAAAGAGACCCCTGAGCATCTGGAGGCTGGGCTGCTACTGCTGGACTGAAGACTGAACTGAGAATTAAGAAGAACTGAAGAGAAATGAGAATTGAGAACTGAGACAATTTCTTGGAGCAAGACTTGTAGAGGCTGGATAAAGTGATTTTGATTTTGAAAAGAGAACTTGTGGTGGTGGAGCTTCTTCTGAGAGCCAGCTAAACTCCTGCTGAGTGCTTCTGAGATCCAGCCAGAGCTGCCAAAGATTTCCAAGGGCCAGCCAGAGTTGCCAGAGGAAACATGACTGTGGTGTCAGTACTTTGTCTGTTTTAGATCTATGTTGATTTCATAGGCAGAAAGTGAATTGAGATTATAGTGCCGACCATGTGTGTGAATATTGTTGTAATTCTGCTAAGCTTGATTTGTTTAGATATTGTTGTGGCTCTGTTAAGTTTTCTCTTCCCAGGAACATATACTGTGAAGGACTTCAGGTGGACTGGATACTGTGAGCCTCAATGTGGAGCTGGAACTGCACAGAGAGTTGGACAAGGAACTGGGAGCTGTCTGCCTTTGAACTCAGGTGGCAGTTGGTTATATTTTGGGCCCGAGCAGGGACAATGGAAGCTGAAAGCCTGCCTCGAGTCAAGACGAAATTGTCTGAGGAGTGACCTATGAAATTGTAATTTACTTGTGACCTAGGGGTGGATGGCTTTTGTACTTTCCACTATCCCTTAAAAGGTTACTGAGTAGTGACTAATGAAATTGTAACTTAATTGCACCCCATGGGTGGAAGACTTTGACTTTTGTAGTTTGTGTCCTTAAGCGTCCTTAAGGATGATTGAATGATTGAGTTACTAAATGATTGTACTTTGTTTAAAACTAGGTGACCACTTTGGTGAAAACTATGTGGCCATTTTAGTGATAAGTTGTTGAACTGTGACATGGTGAATGCTGTATTTTGATTTTCTGTGAATGTTTTGCTCTGATTTGTTATTGAATAAATAGATAATTCACTATACTATGTAATCAGAATCCTAAAAGCTGTTCACAGCAGCACTCTCTGGAAAGTTGCTCATGCATGGCTTTACAATTGCCTCCTCAGTCAATAATGACCTGCCAAGATGAATTCTAGTGATCAGTTTGAGGCTTCTCTTTCAGTCCTTTAAATGATCTGGTGAAACCCAGGAACCAGTCTGGCCAAGAGATCAATTATCAATTATCCTATGTTTTCATTAGCACAAGTGCTTGCCCTCATCACCTCAGGCAGGATATGAGAGAAGTATGTATATCAATCAGATTGGATGGTACTTAATTCATCTCTCCAGTTCCAATTCTATCGGCCTAGCTTGAACCATCATTCTATCTTGTGGTCCAAAAAAGGGAAGGATTTCTTTCATAACAAAACATTCCTTTCAAGTCAAATAAAATAATATTTATAAACTTAGCACAAGGCCTACATATAGTAGACGACTGAAAAATATATGTTCTCTTCCTCTCTCTTTCCATTTTGGGAAATATCCACCAAGTCCCTCTGCACTGAACTCATCCATCCATTCTCCAATTTTAACTTCACTCTGTTGATCTGGAAGCCTCCTAATAATGGGATTCAGTCAACCAGCATTTATTAAGCACCTATTATGTGCCAGGCACTGTGCTAAGTACTGTGGGATTTTTGCTTGTTCCTTCCACATTCCTACCTAATCACTTGCCACCTACTTACTCTTCCACATACCTCAGAAAAAGAATAAAATGAAAAGGTGTTCCCATCATTTTAAATATAGAATAAAATGGATAAATCAGTCATTCAACTAGCATTTGCTTACTGTATTATAGTTACTGGGCCAACTCTAAGCATACAAAGGCAATAACCATCCCTGTTCTTGAAGCAAAGATGACTCAACACATACAAAATACATAGAGAAAAAAACGGAAAGCAATCTGAGAGGGAAAGGCACTAACACTAGTAGGTAATAGGAAACCATTGGAATGCAGTGTGAGGTGGGAAGGAGATAGACCATTAGAAGGCTATTGCAATAGTCCAGGCATGATGTGATGAGGGCCTAGACTAAGATCATGACTGTATTAGTGGAAAATAGGGGAAACATGTGGGAGAAAAGTTAGATTCAACAGATTGGCTTTGTGGAGTTAGTGTGAGTGAGGAGTTAAGGATAACACCTAAAACTTTCCAGTCTTGGTGACTGAGAGGATGGTGGTGCCCTTGACCATAATGGGAAGTTTGGAAGAAGGAATGATTTGGAAGGAGAGATGATAAGTTCACTTTGGACATTTAATGATAAAGAAATTACAATAAATAAGAGATGAGTTCTGTTTTATAATTTAAGATGCTGTTTTGAGGGATGATTTCTCAGAAGTGAAGCCTCCTCAAAAGGGTTAATAGTTTTTCCACGCTTTGCAATACAACTTAAATTGTGCTGGCTTGCAAACTTGCAAAACTTTCCTTCCTTTTCTTGTTCTTTGTTCTTTGTTGCTGGAGAAGATTCATATGAATATAGTGTGCCCCCTGAAGCCCACCCAATGGGATAAGGAAAAGGGGATTAGGGAGCGGGGGTAGAATACAAAAGGACCTTGCTTTCCTGAATCAATTTGTACTCCCCTGGCCAGCACCATTGGAGTGACAAGGGGGCATACCCTTTCTCATGAGAAAGCAATAAATTCATTTCTGCTTTCAGGTATCTAAGTCTGTTTGATTTTTTTGGTTGTGGTCTCTGTCCCACACATTGTCAACTGGACCAAACCAGATTCTAACCTATGGATGGCCATAGCTGAACACAGCAGACTAGAGAAAGGAGCCAGGAATCAAACAGAAATTTAATTTCAGAAACAGCTTGCAAGCAAGTACACATGTGCCAGGGCCCCACCCCTAGTGGGGGGGCCCAAGGCAGCCTGGGGAGATCTCAATACTTATACCAATGGTTGCACAATGATCTGTAACCCTGATGATGAGGGGTAACAGCAACAATATGACAAGTTTGATTCATAGCAGGGATTCATGACAAGAAGAGGAGTACTTGTCTGAACTTGTCCAGGGCTTCTCCAAGCTCAAAGAGCACCTGGTGTTGGTCAAAGCAATACAACAATTGCGTGATTTTGCCAGAGGGCTAGATCATCCAGAGGGTGAGAGCAAAGGTTATGCCAAGTTCAGGATATAGTTTGCTTGCTGGGCCTTAGCTCTGGAAAATGTATCTTGACAATATAGAACATGCAGTTTGAGATGTTCAAAAAGTAGTTGGTGACTATAGCCTAGGAGAATAGAGGTGGCTATATGGAACTGGGAATCACCTACACAGAGATAATAATTGAACCCAAGGGAGCTAATGAAACCATTAAATGAGATAATAAAGAACTAAAAGAGAAGAGGACCCAGGACAGAGCTTTGGGGGATACCCAGACAAGCCTTTGTACCACAGCTTCCTACACAAACTTATTTATATAAGAGATAGTCTATAAACAACCACTCCAGTATCTTTGCCAGGAAAACCCCCAAAAAGGGTTCTGTAGAGTCAACCATGACTGAAAACAACTAAATCAACAACAACAACAAAAGGGAGTAGGGCACCTAGGTGGAGCAATGGATACTTCCAGAAGCATTAGAGATTTTCCCTTTTCTTATTTCCCTTTACTTCTGACTTCCCACTGGCAGGTTCTAGGGTCTAGTTGGTAAAGAAGTTCAAGCATAGAAAGAGTTGGAGGGAAGAATGACAGGAAGGCTAGTTAAAGAACAGAAAGGCAAGGTTAGACTACCCAAAAAGTCAGAAGCTGAGGGAGGCAGAAGCTTCAGAAGAGACAGCTTTTCCCACATACACCCAACATCCTAGTCAACATTCTTTTCTTTCTTTTCTCCCTCAGGCTTCAGGGACTGTTTTTACCAACAGGGCCACTTACTGCTTTTTAAAACATTTTGTTTTTATTTTTTAGTTTTCAACATTCATTTCCACAAGATTTTGAATTACAAATTTTCTTCCTGTCTCTCCCCTACCCCCCACCCCAAGATGGCAAGCATACTGAATACCCCTTCCCTCAATCTGCCCTCTCTTATATTCCCCCCATCACCCCCTTACTTTTTTGTAAGGCAAGATGGATTTCTATACCCCATTGCCTGTATATCTTATTTCCCAGATGCATGTAAAAAACAATTTTTTAACATTTGTTTTTAAATTTTTGAGTTCCAGATTCTCTTCCTTCTTCCCTCCTCATCCACCCCCACTGGGAAGACAAGCAGTTCAATATAGGTTGTACATGTGTAGTTATGCAAAACATTTCCATAGCAGTCATGTTGTGAAAGACTAACTATATTTCCCTCCATCCTATCCCGCCCCCCATGTATTTTATTTTCTCCTTTAACCCTGTCCCTTTTCAAAAGTGTTTGCTTCTGACTACCCTCTCCCTCAATCTGCCCTCTCTTCTATCATCACCCCTTTTATCCCCTTCCCCCCTAATTTCCTGTGGGGTAAGATACCCAATTGAGTGTGTATGTTATTTCCTCTTTAAGCCAAATCCAATGAGAATAAGGCTGACTCTTTTTCACCTTCCTGATCTTACCCTCCATTGTAACAGCTTTCTCCTTTATATGAGACAATTTACCCTATTCTATCTCTTCCTTTCTCCTCCCAATATATTCCTCTCTCACCTCTTAATTTTATTTTTTAGATATCATCCCTTCATATTCAACTCATCCTGTACCCTCTATGTGTACATGTACATACATATGCACACACTCACATATATATTTATATATACATATATACACACTATATATACATATGTATACACACCTACACACACACACACACACACATATTACCTTCAACTATCCTCATACTGAGAAAAGTCTTATGAGGTTTTTTCTTTCTTTTTTTTTTTTCTGGAGAGGGGAAAGCAGGGCAATTGGGGTTAAGTGACTTGCCCAAGGTCACATAGTTAGTAAGTATCAAGTGTTTAAGGTTGAATTTCAACTCAGGTCCTCCTGACTCCAGGGCTGGTGTTCTACTTACTGTGCCACCTAGCTACCCCAGCAACATTTATTAAGTGGTTACAATGTGCCAGGCTTAACATAGGCCAAGGAGTACAAAGAAAGGCAAAAATAACTTCTGTCCTCAAATAGCTCCCTCAGGACTGTGCTCTGCTCCCAGCCCAGTGCAATAGACCCTTCCTGTCAGCCTGCCAGGCTGCCTTCAGTGGGAGATTTGTTTCTCTCTGTCACTGTGTGGGTTCTGTAGCTCTAAAATGTGTTTAGAGTCATTTTTATAGGTATTGGGAGTGGATGGAGCAGGAGCTCAAGCAAGTTTCTGTTTTAACTCTGCCATCTTGGCTCCGCCCCCACTTAATACTTTTTAACCATACTTTCTCTCCTTCCTAGCCCAGGATGCAGGAAATCGAAAAGCATACTACTTGTCAAATTCATTCTTTCTTTTTTCTTACTATACCAAAAACCAAAACCACATATGGCTATCTTAGATTGGGTTTTCCTTGACAATAGAAAGTAATTTAGGATTTCAGCGAGAAAACAGGTTAGATCCTTTATCACCAGAATAAGGGCTCTTGGATAAAAAATAAGCAGAATAGGGAGGGGCCTTAGAATGGGTTGTAGATAGATTTGGAATAGGCTTAAGCTGGGACAGCTAGGTGGTGTAATGGATAAGATACAGGGCCTTAAGTTAGGAATGCCTGAGTTCAAATGCAGCCTCAGACACTTACTAGCTGTATGACCCTGGGCAAATCACTTAACTCTGTTTGCTTCAGTTTCTTCCTCTGTAAAATGAGCTGGAGAAGGAAATGGCAAACCACTCCAGGATCTTTGCCGAGAAAACCCCAGATGGGATCACCAAAAGTTAGACATGACTGAACAACAACAAAGTTACCAGGTGCTAGGAGTGCCAGAAATAATTGAGAGAAGGAAGAAAAAGTTATAAACATTTACTTTCTAAAATTCTTATTTCACTTTTATTTGTACACTGATGTCATATTTACTCCTGCATCATAAGTTTTTGTTTCTTCAATTTCTTTTTGAGTATTTTTTTTCTTTTGAGTAACCCTCTCTTCTGACTGAGGAACAATTAGTTCCTTTGCAGTATCATCTCATTATGAAAAAGGTAACTCATATATGGGTTGATGTGGCCATGAGCCTTATAAATATGCCTCTATATTTTAGGAGTCCTGATGTCCAGGACATACTGAATTATTATAGAATCTATATCTAAACCTTTAACTTCTCCATTTCTTTCTGAATTTTTGATCCTGTGCAGCAAAAACTTAACACTCTTTCTCAAAAAAATGGCCCTATGTCCAGGTCTACTGCTTAAGCGAAAGCACATGAGCCAATTCTACTTTTGATTCAGTGAAAAAGAATGCATTGTTCCTAACACTAACTCTAAGCCTTCAAATGATAAAAAAGAAAAGAAAGAAAAGACATATTTCAAATACTTGTCAGCTTTGAGATATTTATGCTATGTATGATAGGGTGGGCAATTTCACAGATTACCTTGAAGTCAATTTAGAAATGTAAATGCCTGAACCTGAATTATTTTGTGAAGTTCTCCAGATCAAATACATTACCATTTTAATGGCTGCTTGAGACAGTTCATAGGAAGAATATGATTTACTTTCAGGTGTCCAGTTGGTACTGCCATACCTCAGCCTTGACTAGATAGATCAGACAGTAACTGGATGGCAGGAAGGTGAAAAAAAGGAAGGAATACCTGGAGCAGGGGAAAAGGAGTTGCAATGGTTATTGGAAATTTCTGGGTATCCTTTCATACACAATAGATAAAAGTAGGCTAGGCTCATAGAAAATGGACAATTCATATGTATGTATGTATGTATGTATATTTTCAACCTTATTAGAGTATAATGGTTTACTCTGAGAAAAAAAGTCTTAAAAAGGAATGTGAGATATGAGAGAGAAGTTTTTAGATGTGAAAATTCAGCACCCACTTTAAGCCTAACTTGCACTGCATTGGTGGGATAAATTCCCAGAGGGGAGAATACTGTTTTTCCCTATCAGGATTTTAGGGATTACTCTGGGCCCCTAACCAATATGTTCCCTAATAGCAATCAACAAATGGCATCAATTAGCTGTTATTAAAAGATATTTATTGAGAAGGTAAAGTCAATCAACTAGCATTTATTAAGTGCTCACAATGTGTTAGTATAGTAGTTACTAAACAGTTCCTCCAAAGCAAGGTATATACCTTCTTCATGAACACAAATGGACTATCTTGTGTTCAAACCTGAAGTACAAAGAGAGAAACACTGAAGTTTGGTGTCTTTCTTTAGAGTCTCTAGGCAATATTCCTTTCCATCCGATCACTGTCTTTGGGGAAATATCATTTCTAAGAAAAGAGAAACTTATGTAAGGGATGATTCTGCTATGAGCCCTCTAAGAATTATTGGTTTATTTAGAAAGCCCTGTCAACTTGGATATACTCAATGATGAGACAAACCATATCCAGACTGGGTGATTGTCTCCACCACCATCTGTAGCCCCTTCAACTGCTGCTGCTGCCACCTCTGTGGTAGTGGTAGTAGACTCTGTTACTGTATCCCATTGGTGGAGAGAATCTCTGATGGGTTGTCCATCTTTTTGAAGTTTGCAAGGTTATAACCTGGTCTCTTCCATCTCTGGATATGTATTCATCTAACATCAGGAAAGAATAACTAAAAAAAGACACAGAAGCACCATGTGTACTTGGATACATGGTATATATGTGGGAAATAGGCTAGCTATTGCTCCTTTCTCCATTATCTCCCAGAAATTCTTCTCTTGTTCACTGTAAAGAAGGAAAAGTGCATGTGTGTACACACACACACACACACACACACACACACACACACAATCTTCTGGTTTAGTACCTTCTGAGTCATCACCCCCTCCAGTGCCACAGCCAAATAAAAGCCTCTTCATCACCAGATAGTACCAGTCCCTCAGTTACTCTGGGCTGGAAGCCAATTCCTAAGCCTCCATATAGGCATAGATTGTTTTATTGTGATTCACAGATATTGAGGTGTTTTTTGGTTTTTGTCGTGATTCCCCCCACACACACACAAATTGATTTGTGGCAACCATGCATTAAGCAAATCCATCAGCACCATTTTTTAATAGCACGTACTCACATAATGCCCCTATGTCACATTTTCACAATTCTCACAACATTCAAACTTTTTCATCATTATTATTACATTTGTTGTGGTGATCTGTGATCCCTGATGTTTCTATTATAATTGTTTTTGGGGACCCAAAACCACACCTATATAAGACAGTGAACTTAATCAATAAATGTATGTGTTCTGACTGCTCTACCAACCAGTTATTCCCTCTTCTCAGCCCTCCCTATTCCCTGAAACAGGACAATACTGAAATTAGGCTAGTTAATAACCTTACAATGATCTATAAATGTTCAATTGAAAGGAAGAGTCAATCAATTTGGCAAACTTCACTGTTGTCTTATTTTAAGTAAGTGCCACAGCCACCCCAACTTCAGCAATCACCACCTTGATCAGGCAGCAGTCATCAACATCAAGGCAAAAGATTATAACTTGCTGAAGGCTCATTTTTTAAGCAATAAAGTATTTTTCATTTGATGTATGTACATTGTTTTTTTTAAAATATAATACTATTGCACACTTAATAGACTGAAGTATAGTGTAAATATAATTTTTATATGCACTGGGAAACCAAAAAACTCACATTATTTACTTTATCATGGAACTTGCTTTATTACAGTGGTCTGAAATTGAAACTGCAATGTGTCCAAGGTATGTCTCCACATGGTTGAATTGGAAGCAAATTGGATAGTATCTGCACATACTTGTCATAACCCACCAGGAAAAGCAACTTTGACTGTACTCTAAGGACTGGGCCTTTTTTGGCAAGTCCCCTAATTTAAAAAGTAAATATTTAATTTTTTCAAACTAGAAGAAAATGTGAAATCTGATATAATGGATTATTTCATGGTTGCAATCCACAGAAAGAGCACTATTCTTGGGACCATTATTGAACTACATTTAAATCTAACCTTTGACACTTACTAGTTAAGTCTCCTAACTTCTCTCTGAGAAGTTTCCTCATCTATAAAACCTTGATAATACCAGTAGTGACATTTACTAGCTTGAAGCTATTGTACAGATCTCATTTTTCTATCAAAAGCCTCTGTTGGATAGTTTGTTTTCAATCTAAAGTAATTAAGACTCCACATTTTGCTGTTTTAGAATTGATTATAACTGTTATAATGTCATAAAATTTCCCAGCCTAGAAAAAAAAGAAAAATTGTGTTCTAATTAGCTTTTGTTATAGAATCGTGATCTAACAAGGTAAGATTATGTCTACTTTATCTCAAAATTGAGATTATTGAGAATGTTTCCTAATGAATGGGCTCCCTCTTGTGGATAAAGAGAGGGAAATATTTTCTAGTTAGAATGTACTCAACCCCTTCATCTATCTCTTAAGGCCATTTGCAATAGGTACTGCCACTTCCACGCCTCTTATTCTTAACCTTCTACAATCCAATCTACAATATTTTAACTGCTTTTCCCAAGGTTACCAATAGTCTCTTCATTGCCAAATCCAATGGCTTTTTCTCAATCCTCATTCTTTGACCTCTCTTTCAGTCTTTGACAGTGTTAATCACTATCTTCTCCTTGATATTATCCTTTAAGTTTGGGGAAACTACTTTCTCCTGATTTTGACTCTTCCTTCTTGGTTTCCTTTGCTGGTTCCTCATCCAGATCATGTCTTTACACTATTGGTATCCCCCAGGAGTCTATCCTGTCCTGAACCCTCTTCTCTTCTCTCTCCATACTACTTCATTCAACAACTTGCATGGATTTAATTACCATCTCCATGCTGACTATTTTCAAGTTTTACCTATCCTGCCCCAAACTCTATACTGACCCCCAATCTCACATCTCCAACTGCCTTTCAGATATCTCCAACTGGACCTCTTAGAATCATCAGTGGACATCTGAAACTCAACATGTCCAAAACCAAACATATTATTTTTCCCCCTCCTACATTCCCTATTTTTGTAGTGGGTAACACCATCTTCCCAGTCCCTCAGGCTTGCAACCTAGGTGGCTTATTATCCTCAACTCCTCAGTATTTCTTATCCCTCATATCCAATCTAGTTCTAAGGCCTGTTATTTTCACCTTTGCATCTCTCAAATATGTCCTTTTCTCCTATGACACTGCAATTCATCTAGTGTAGACCCTCATCACTTCACACTTGGGACTATTGTAATAGCCTACTGGTATGAAAGATCTGCCTCAAGTCTCTCCCCACTCAAATCCATCCTCTATTCTGCCACCAAAATGATTTTCATAAAACTCAGGCCTGACCATTTTTACCACCCCTACTCAATAAATTCCAGAAACTCCATACTGCCTCCAAGAGCAAATACAAAACGTTCTGTTTAGCATTCAAAGCCCTTCATAACCTAGTCCCCTCCTACCTTTCCAGTCTTCTTACACCCTATTCTCTTACTGGCTAACTTTCTGTTCCATGAACAAGGCACTCCATCTCTAATCTCTGAGCATTTTCTCAAGTCTCTTCCAACTCCAACCCATCAAAACCAAAGTGGTTTTCCTAAAGCTCATGTCTAACCATGTCAACCCCCTCTACTCAATAAACCCTAGTGGCTCCCAATCATCTCTCATGCCTGGAATGATCTCTCTCCTCATTGAGTACTGGCTTCCCTTAAGTCCCAACCTAAATCAGATCTTCTACAGGAAGCCTTTCCCAAACTCTCTTAATTCTATTATTTTTCCTCTCTTAATTCCTATTTATCCTGTATATAGCTTGTTGGTACATAAATATTTATCCTATATATAGCTTTGTTTGCTTGATGTCTCCCCAACTAGATTGTAAGTTCCTTGCAAGGAGAGATTGCCTTTTGACTCTTTTTTCTATCCCCAGCACTTAGCACAGTTCCTGGCACATAGCACACACTTAATAAATGTTTATTGACTGACCGACTGATGTTGACATTCAACTTTTAAAAGGCATTTACATTTTTAAGTACCTATTGTTTTAGCAAAAAAAATTATTCTTCACAAGGAGAATAATTACATTTTTAATTACTTTACATTTTCTCTTCCGAATTACCTTTACCATTCTCCTAATACTTCCTTTCTCAACATCACTAAGGGACCTTCAATCTTAGCATATGCCATATCTTGCTGCTTTTCTTAGTTTAAAACTATATAGATGTAGTAATTTGTTGTTGTTGTTACTTGCTTATGCAAATGTTACAAGGATGTTTTTTTTTTTGGTAGGGCTATGGGAGGATAAGAAAATAGATGCTTTAAATAAATTTTAATTTTAAAAAAGATTAAGAGTGACATGAACTCCCTTAATTTTAAATTTCTTAAGCTCGGTGATGCAGTGGATAGAGTGCCAGGCCTGGAGTCAGGAAGACTTTGAGTTCAAATGTAGCCTCAGATACTGAGTGACGCTGGGCAAGTCCCCTAACCCTGTCTGCTGCCTCAGTTTTCTCATCTGTGAAATGAGCAGGAGAAAGAAATGGAAAACCACTCTAGTATCTTTGCCAAGAAAACTCCAAATGAAGTCATGAAGAGTCACACATGACTGAAAAAAAATGACTAAAAAATAAATTCTCCAAAACTTCTTTGTATCTTCATTGATTTTCTATTCTTTCCCTTCTAAGAGAGAAAGTATACCTCCACCTATTTTCTTCTTAGTTTTAAAAATTATTTCCTAAGAACAGAACTAAACATCAATACTAGTTTTGTTTTGGAATCACTTACATTTAAATAAATTAAATTTATCCCTCAAAACATCACAACAAAGTTTTAGTGACTCTTAAGTCTTCATCTTTGTCCCATCATTTGCATCCATTTTTCCTATTGTGTGTTTGTAAATAATGTGTAATCTTTGGCTTTTGGAACTTTGTACCATTTCATTATATTCTATATTTTTAATGCCTAAGCTTATCATTCTTCTGGAATTCATCTAAGCATGTAGTGAGAAGTGGTTTAAATCTATTTCCCAATGATTTACTAACAAAAATTTGTGCAAAACATCTGCTAAATAACAAATCCTTTATTTTCTAATAATTTGTCACATATTTGTATATATTTATTTAGTATCTGGTAGCTCTATTCTATTCTACTAGTCTTGATCATTTTGTCCAGTACTAGTTTTAATGATAATTACTTTGTAAAGTTTTAAAGTCACAAAGTAGCAAGTTCACTTGCACCAACTTTTCTTTTCAGTGTGTCTCTAGCTAATCTCACCTGTTTGCTTTTTTTTTTTTTTAAAGCAATTGGGGTTAAGTAACTTGCTCAAGGTTACACGGCTTGTCATTATTTATGCGTGGGTGCTCATTTTCTGAGGCCGGATTCGATCCTGGGTCAGCCCAACTATGAGGCTGGCGCTCTTACTCATTGCGCCACCTAGCCCCACCTGTTTGCTTTTTCATATACATTTCATTATAATTTTATCTACTTCTATAAAGAAGCTCCTAGGTATTTTTGACTGGCCTTGTATTAAATATATAGATTAGTTTGGAGAATGTCATTTTTCTATTTTAATATATTCTATCCATGAACATGGAAGGTCATCCTAATTAGTTAGGCTTATTCAATCTTTTTTCTTTTTAAATAGCTATATCAGTTCCCAAAAACCTAATACTTTTTACTGTTTTAAATAAAGTTTCTTTTTAATAATACTTTCTTGGTCCATAGTCAAAAAAATGCAAAAAATTTTTGTGAGTAAATGTTAGAACTTGAGACCCTATTCAAATCATTAGTCTTTAGTAGTTGGATTTTTGTGATACAGTATTGTCATCTGAAAATACCGATACTTTGATCTCACCATTTCCAATGATAATCCTAATTTTTTTCAGTTTTACGGCATCTGGTAGAATTTGTAGCATTATATGCATTATTGCTGAGTGTAGGTATCCCTCCTTGCTTTATAACTTTTTAGTGAAAATACTTCTTTTATGTTGGTTTTTGGTGTGAGTGATAATTTTTATTTTCTTGAGGAAAAAGCCCTTTATTTCTAGACTTTTAAAATGATTATTTATTAGTCAATTGGATTTTATCTGATGACTTTTCTTCACATACTGACATAATCACATAGTATTTTAAAGATTTGAGCATCAAGTGTTGTATCATGTTGTTAATTTTTCTGATGCTTAACTAGCCTGCATGCATGGTATATTATGGTGGTCATGATGTTTTAAAATGTATATTGCTGCATTATTAGCTCACATTCAGTATTTTTTTGCATCTCTATTGATGAAATCAGTATATAAATTTTTATCTTTGCCAGTTTCTAAAAGCAACCTCACATTTATCTAACAAAAGGCATTAGGATAATGTTCCTTCTTTCTCTGTATTTGTACATTTTTTCCTAGGGATGAGGGAGTCTGGATCTGTGACTTCATCTATGTAGGGAATTTCTTGTGAAGAAAATTTTCCTCACTAATGCAGATCTGTCACTATTTTGTAACTTAGGACATACTGCCTGGGGAACTGAGTTGAATGACAGCCAGTCATACAGCACTATGTATCAATTAGGACTTGAACTTAGGTTATACTGACTCCAAAGCTCACTCTGGCTCCATTCTGCCAACAATCTCTTATATTTTGGAGTAATTTATGTAAACAATCTATGTAAAAACAAAAAATTATTTGTTCTCTAAAGGCTTTCTAGTTGAATGATTAACTTCCTGTTCTGCCAATTTAGGTGATCCCTATTTTTACAGGTTAGTAGTTTTCAAGATCTCTAAGAATATATGAATGGTCCTTCATTGCATAGGGAATTCCCAAAGGAATGCAGGTTGACACCTATTTACTTGTTTTTTCTTTTGGCAAGGCAGTCGGGATTAAGTGACTTTCCCGTCTAATATCTAATATCCCATCTAATAAATATCAAGTATCTGAGACAGGATTTGAACTCAGGTCCTCCTGACTCCAGGGCTGGTGCTCTATCTAATGTGCCACCTAGTGGCCCCCTCTATAACTTTATCTTGAACAAAAATTGTGAGGATGACTACACACTAAGTTTATTATTACACACATGCATTTATCATGTGCCAGAAGGACTTGAATTCAGGTCTTCCTTGCTTCAAGGCCAACTTTTCATCTACATCATGATGCCTTTCCAATATCTTTAATTTGTTAGTATAAAGGGTGCATCTCTATGAGCTTGTGCAGAGGACATCAGTTCACTCAGCTGGGGAGACTGCTTCCAGGAAAGATACGATGATGTGAAATATAAATGCCTTGTAGAGACTTTCAAGCATTAGTAGAAATTATTTAACTGATTCATCTTCTAACCATGTGTGTGGTGGAAGCAGTCTATTTGACTGACTTCAGGTATAGAAATGAAATTGGGGGAATAAGGGTCATTCAAAAGGTATTAGTTGACCTAAGACCTTTCCTTTTGGTTTGATTTTTTCACTAATGGCATCTGATGAGTGGGTGCAGGGGGAAAGAATTGAGTCCTTTGTTTCCAAGGCTGACATATGACGCTTTGTAAAAAAAGCCTTTGTTCTTTAACTACCTGTCTCTATTCTCTCATTTTGAGTGGAAGGCATAAATCAGCTTCTTAGCCTGTTTCAGTGTTTATTCTTTTTAGTTGGATAGAGAATGATCAGCAGGCTCTGAGTTTTAACTACTTATTCAAAAGGACAGGAGAGAGAGCCTCTAGGATTACAGAAGTCAAATCAATGCTGGGGTTTGTAGCCACCTCAGCATCATGCCCAGAGAATCCAGAGGATCAAAAAGTAACAAAGAACCATCTGACAGTAATTCCACATTTGGACATAAATTTAGTGGGATCAATACTTTAGAAACTGTAACCAAATCTTAGCACATTCTCCAGATGCAAAGGTGGTAAAGAGAGCATGTCCCTGAGGTACTGGCAGAAAATATTTGTATTTGTTATTTATATCTTCACAGTAAATACCCCTTTGTAAAAGCTTGTCAATGTTAATAGGTAAATGGAACTAGGGCACTAGTCATAAGTGGTCTACACTGGAGAAACTATACCAGAATAGAAGTGAATCAATAATATTAGAGACAAGACACTCCATGATCCATGAACCAGAGCCTCACATCTTGCTGTTCTGACAGCCACTGCCCAAGAAGCCTAAGAAATGAAAGAACATGCCACTTCTGTTCCAAGCTGTACATAGCTGTCCTTACCTGCTAACATCTTTCTGCTAATTGTGTTGCCTTCTTGTTTCTCACTTGGGATATTTAAGGGATGTTTAATACACTGTTTGAAAGTTCTGGTGACTCTCTTGTTTCTTTCTTTCTTTTTTTTTTGCTTTTTGGAAGGCAATTGGGGTTAAGTAACTTGCCCAAGGTCACACGGCTAGGTTTTTGTGTGTTAAGTGTCTGAGGCCGGATCCAAACTCAGGTCCTTCTGACTCCAGGGCTGGTGCTCTAACTCACTGCGCCACCTAGCCGCCCCAACTCTCTTGTTTCTTGAGCTAAGCTGACACCACCACAACTACCCCAATGGGTGCTCTGATGAATGTATCTTCAGCTGAGCTTTGCCTCCAAAAGTCATGGAAAGCTCTGTTTCAAGCTGAACACATTGGGAAGATGGACAAAGCACCAAGAGTGACTGAAGACTCATCACTGCTTAAGTTGTGGGGCATGTATAATTGTTGCCGTTTGTGTTTTTCTCCTGCCAGGTTGTGTACAAGGTGACTTAATGGATTTATATTTTCATTTGTTGAAAAGTTTCCATTTTATTCAAGAAATGTCTGTTCTGTTTAAATCCCTTGAATAAAGAGAAAATTTTTATAATTAAAAAAATTTTTAAACTTACTTTGTCCATTTTAATTAATCTTTGGAAAAAAGGTGGTTTGATTTTGGGGAATTTTCTGTCTTTCTTGTTCTTATACATTTTCCTTTAAACTACTGATTTGTGCCTTTTCAAGATGGCTGTATCCCTTTCTCTTATTTGTATATGTAATGATATAAATTGGCCTCTGAGAACTGCTTTGGCTGCATCCCATCAATTTTCATATAGTATATCATTACTCTCATGTCTTTTATATAGTACGTTTCTATAATTTTCTACTTTTGCCACTCTCCATGCGATTTTTCTAACTTTTGTTACTGAATTTTACTGTATAGCAGTGTAAAAATTTTTTTTGCAATATACAGTGTTTATAAAACATAGTGTATACAAAATTGTTGCTTTTTAAATTTTTGCATAAAGGTTCTCTATTCCTTCCATATAGCCAATCTTTGTGAGTATTCCATTTATAATTGAAGAGAATGTGTATCTTCTAAATCCTCCCTCTTAGTTTATGCTGTCTAACTATTAATTCCAATTTACCTAATAGTTCAGGTCTCTCATTTCTTATTTTGGCCTGGCACATGGTAGACATTTAATCAATACTGTCTTAACATATTTGAATAATAGAGCATTGAAATATTGTTCCCTATTACCATTTTTTATTTTTCCTTTTTGTATCATTTTAAGAAAATTAAATGGTTTGATGATATTGAGATCTGTTTGTCATTTATTTTTCCATTTACCATTGTATAATGCTTATTTAATGTTTTCTAGTTTCAATTCTATCAGATGTCATCACTATAAATACTGAATACTTTAGAATAATTTATTGATTTAAAGAAACAGAATTTTAGAATAAATGTATTTCCTGCAAGCAACATATTGGTCCCTTCCCTAACTCTCCTCATTTGAAAATTCAGAAAATTTAAATTTTTTATAAAGATTACATTTCATTTTTCTATTAACATTTTCCTCTTGTCATTCTTGAAGTTGTACATATTTTCAGGACTTAAACCTAGGCCTTGAATTCAAGGCCAGCAAACCATCCATTAACCACTCTGTCATTTATAATAAACAGCTTTTTAAAAAAAATCCAAATGGTAAGAATAATGACATGTTGTAGAGTGAAAAAAGCAGAATGAAAAGACATTCACACTATCACCAACTCACCCATAATTTACTGTCATAGGGTGTTGCTCTAAGGTTAAATTACCTGCCCCCAATCATACTGTTAGTATGTGTCAAAGGTGTGATTGACACCAGCTCTCATTCCAAGGCTAGCCCACACTAAATTGCCTTTCAGCAGGTAAGGGACAGATTTATCAATAAACAGTTGAAGTTGATAGCCATATAGTGTTTTATCTTGTACTCTTTTACACTTTTATGTTTTCTCACATAAATTTGCATATTTTAATGCCTGTACATATAAAATTAAAAACCCAATTATCATATAAGTAAAAATAGCTATAACCATCCTTGTTCACATTTTTTAAAACCCACTAAAAATCCATTAATGTAGTTCATATTTAAACATTTTAAAATAAGACTGAAATGTTTCGCTAAAAGATAATATTTTTAATGTAAAATAGGGGCAGAGTCAAGATGGCGGAGTAGAAACAGCATTTCCTCAGAGCTCCAGCCCACACCACTTCAAAATTATATAAAAGGGGTACTATGAATGACCTCTGGAGCTTCAGACCCCACAAAATGACACAGAGAAGTTAACCTCCCACTGAGGACAGCCCAGCAACCCGGCAGGGAGTGGCCAGCACAACACTCTGGGAGCCAAGCCCAGGCCCATGTGAGTCAAGGTTTTAGCCAGAGGGTGGCCAGACCAGCAGCTGGCTGGAGGGACCCCAGAATACCAGCAGCTGTGGCTTTTACAGAATTATCAACACATAGATGCCTAGGACAAAGTGAGAGGTTAGTGCCCTATGGACTTTGGGACTGGTTGGAAGAATTTGTCAGCTTCTACCCCTGGGGGCGAGAAGTCACTGAGGAGCCAGCACAGCTTGCACCACTTTGCAGCTTCAGCTCTTGGCCTGCGAACTGTAGGGGAATCCATCAATCAGTCTGGGGGGTAAGTGCTTTTGCTTTACCCTTCTTGGATCTGGATTGTGGTCTGGGGTGGAGGTCTTGGGGTGTGTGACCAGCTTGCCAGAGCAGGTGGAGGCTTCAGAGAGGCCACCCAACTAATATCTCTGGAAGCTGAGAAAACCCCAACAGTTGGGATGGAAGTTCCCCTGGCTGGTGCAAAGTCCTACTGTGGCAACAAGCCCAAAAGTCAAGTAATTGAGTGGCAACATGCCTAAGCAAAGGAAACAAAATAAACAGAAAAATGCGACATTAGACTCCTATTTTGGGGGCAAAGAGGATCAAAGCATGGAACAGGAAGAGGACTGTGAGGTCAGAACTCCTGTACCAAAAGCCCCAAATGAAAATAGGAGCTGGCTACAGGGCATAGAGGACCTTAAGAAGCAGATAAGAGAAGTGGGGGGAAAGTTGGGAAGAGAAATGAGAAAGACGCAAGAAAAGTATGAAATGACAGTCAACAGCCTGACTGAGGAAAATAACACCTTAAAAATAGACTAACTCAAATGGCTAAAGAGGCTCAAAAAGGCAATGAGGAGAATGCCTTAATGTAAAACAGCATTTTGTTACCTACTCAGACTAAGTAGATGGATGGTCCTGTCACAGTCAAGACTTCTGTGATTTCCAGGACAGCATCTAAGGCTGTCTGACCTTTGTTCCTGATGCCATGAAAATTCATGCTTAAGCAGGGAATTAAGACAAACTTTGTAGGTTCTTTGTTTCCTCATAAATGGTCTCTTCTAAAACACTGACTTATATTCCTAAAGAAGATTTGGTGGTCTGTGCTAACCAATCTTGGGCTTACAACCCACTGACAAAGTTAAGAGTCTTATTTTCCATTTCACCCAAATACTGACCTTGCCAAGGAAGATTAGGATTAGTTAAGGTTATTTGTACAGTCTGCCTCTGGACTAATACCCAGGAGAATTTAATTGGGATAGGACATTCTTGCTTCACTCTTAATTGGTACTGTTCCATAAAGTCCAGGCCCTGAGCAGGGCATAAAACAAGGTCCATTGTTTAGATTAAACCCTCTCTTGTTCTGGTTATATGGGAAAGAGAATGAGAAAGTCCCAGAACTACAAATTATAGAGCAGGACTACAGAGCACCTGCCAAGTACAAGAGTGAAAGGGACAGGTCAATTTAATTAGAAAGCACCAGAGGCAGAAGGCAGTTTCAGACATGGAAGTAGGGTGATTTCCAAAAAGAACTGGGATAATTGTGAAACTGATCCAAAAAAAGAAGTCCAGGTTTCAGGCTATGCCAAGAGTTTAATGACAATAGAGAGAGAAGTGTTGCCCTTGCCAGAGAACAAAGATATAATTTGTTGCACTCAAAGACTACACAGATAAAAAATAACTTTAGTCCCAGCTATTAACTAGATTACCCTATTCTCCCAACTCATTGAAAATCCTGTAGTGGGGAATTTCTCATGCTGTCATTGCCCTTATTAGCTTCCATAAAAACTATGGGGGGTTGGCATAGCAGCTGGTGTACTTTCTGAGCAGTACATTTCTTCATTAAAATCCATGGAACTTATGGGACCAAAGATTCCTCCGTCCAGGAAGTCTTCCTTGCCCACAACAACATGGGTTTGGTGAGGTAGTGTTGGTGGAAACCTTCACCTTTGAGAATGAAGGTGGAAAGCTGGCTCCAGAATCTTTCCTCTACTATACTTTTTACTACTACACTACATCCTGGAGATGTTCCTTGATTCTATAGGTATCAATGATTACTTTTGTTATTTTACCAGTCAGTCCTGAAGGGGTAGGTGAGGCTTTTATGGTGCAGTGTACAGGCTGCAGAACAGAAACTGATAAAAAACAGAGCAAATGTGCATGGATGACAAGAGCCGTGACTGATAGATGACTAGCCTTGCTACTTGAACTATGACAAAAAGTCCTATTGTTAGATCTGCCAGTCTCTTTGCTAGTTTGTCAGTTATTAGGGTCCAAACTATCAATGAGATTTAATTTCCCAATTCCAAAGAATTGTAAATGTCATTGAATATGTGTAATGTATCTTGTAAATTGGCTTGTAAAGCCTGTAGGTCCCCCCCAAATAGTCATTTACTGCTGGTGTTGCAGTAAAAGGTGAGGCTGGATGGGATTGTGTAGTATAAAAACAAAATGAAGGCAAAAACCAAAATTTTAGTAAAAGATCATGTTCAAGGTGCAAAGTACTGACCAAACTGTTACAGAAACTCTATGGAAAACAGGAGAAATAACCAGTCATCCTGATGGTAGAAAGTGTATCAATCAAGTTATATCTCTAGTGTACTGCTGGTTTGTCTGGCTGACTACCTGATTTGATGATTGGCTTATGAAGAAATGAACCTTAACCTGGAGGGGAGTGTACAAGGTAGACCAAAAAAGATAAAACAGTTTGAGTACCTTCACCCAACACAGAGCAAAACTGAAGACCAAGAAGGCAGATGCTTTGGGTGAAAAGATGATCGGATACATCTATTTTGCAACTTCAGGGAGGGACTTCCTTAAATGGTAGAAAGTTAGACCTAAGAGTGAGAGTCATATCAACTTGAAAAAACTGGTTATAAAATTTTCTGAACAATTGCTTTCACAGTGTGGTGGTGGTAAATGCTTTGGCTTCCTTGTCAGAGGATGTCTGTCCATGGTGGTAACCTGGGACCTATAGTATGGAGCAACTGAATTGGGTGAAGAGAATGTCCACTTTCTCTGTTGCCATTTGAGCTTGGGATCCTGTTTAGAGATGCTTCTTTTTGTTGAGATCAAGCAGAGGCCTTTCCCAAGTCAAAATCCTGGTTCTCAAATGCTGTCTTCATGGCCAGCATCTTTTTCTGAAGCTTCCTACCCAAAGCTACATAGTTCTGGGTTGAGTTCATACTTGAGTACCTTATGGAAGAGGGACAGCTTAGAAGAGAGTAACCTCAACTGTAATATTGTAATGTTGGAGATATTTATTTCCACCACAAAAGGCTTTTATTGGTTAGCAATAGCGCCATGCTGAATCATCTTTCTGCTTACCTAAAAGGCTTCTTCATGATTGGGGTCCAATGAAAAATTCCTTGAGTACTGGAATATATCAGTGAGGTATGTGATCAGACCAGAAAAGCATAGGATAAAGTGGGTGTAGCAGCTAGCAAATCAAATAACAGGTATTGCTGAAAGGCCACTGTGAGCCTTCCAAGGTTGTACAATGTCCACTTTCCATAGATCCATTGGCATCTGCTCTCCACAAGAATTATTATTATTATTATTATTATTAATTTCAAGGTCTGATAATAGGCAGTGATGCTTAGACATTGAAGGATGATTTTGAACAAGGTTATATAATGACTGGGGTCCCAGGATTAAGTCATAGCATCAAAACAATCGCTTAGTCCACAAGATCATAAAAAACTGAATTTATAAGTCATTAAAAAATTGAAGGGGCATAAATCAGTTCAAAATGCATGACCTTATACTCAAATTGTTCCTGAGGTGTTTGAAAAAAAACATGTCTAATGCATTCTCACACCCATCATCATGTCTGATGAATCTAAATAAAGGTCTAATTGGCACAACAAGCTTAGTGATTAGAACTGTATGATGCAGCTGATCCAATGGGTAAGAATAAAGAGCAGAGGATAGAACACTGTGTAGCAGCAAGCACCCCAGCACCCCCAGGGTGGCTGCCAACACAGGTTCTTAGATCTGCTCTGCTAAAGGAAAACAACTCAAAATGGGTTAACAATCTTGCTTTAATCAATCAATCAAACAAACATATATCGTTTACCTAGTTCAGGGGAAAAAGTTCAGCACCCTGAACTTCAGAGTATACAGGCAGAAGTTACAAGACAGAGAGACAAATCAAGCAGACAGGCCTCCAAACTGTCTGACCATTACATACATCCATACCTAATCACAGTTACCAGAGAGGGAAGCACCAACATCTGGGTTTTCAAAGCCAGGGGTCTCTCAACGGCTGCCCAGAGTCTCATCTGGTCAAATCACACAACACTTTTCAATGTGAACCCCAAAGCAAAGCCTCCCATCAAGGCTTATATAGCCTTCTCCTGTCTCAGAGAGTGTAACCACCCTCTTGACCCAGTGAAAAACAAGCCTCCTGCCATAGGCTCCAGGTGCACTTAACCTAGGGGCAGGGAAGATCTTAAAAATTTACATTCCTATAACACACTGACTACCCAAAAGTGCAGAATAGTGTTGCAGGCCCAATAAATCAGGGCATAATCTTAGCTCTCTACTTTTTTTCCATAAAGAGTAGGAGTCCCATCAGAGGAGATGGAGGATAAAATGAGCACTTCAGAGGGGGTGTTTCTTAGATCAAAAACACCTATATTGGCCAGAAGCTGTCCATAGCTGAAATGCACTCCTGGAAACAAAGAAGGTAGAGTTAGTGATACATGTCTATCCTTAAAAGTTAAAAGGCATCCTTTACAAATAAATCAATAAGACTTTATTAGGTGCCTATTCTGTGTGAAGGCCTTCTTCCATCTTTCCCTCCTGTGATCATGTGATCCTCTTGACACTTTATAGATACAACCAAAACTTTGAGAATTTGTTGGTAGATAGGCTTTGTGATGGAATAACAATAATATTCAATTTCAACAACAATAATATTTATATTGCTCTTCAAGGTTTAAAAAGTATATTTCTCACAATAATCAAGTAAGGTAGATAATGTTTTAATCTTATGACAAAGAGCTCTAGCAATCCCAGAAGTATGTTGGGGTTATTCTAACTAATAACATTGTAACTTCATTCTAATTAATCAGTTGGCACAAACCCCTACCGCATATCATTAAATCTTATTGAATAAACTGGAGAAATCTCATTTTCCAATAATAGTTACTCTACACTGAATTCTTTAATCATATATAATTAAATATTATAATAGCTGAATTAAAATTTTATTAGGAATGTATCAAATAATAACACAAAGACTTATATAATTATATATATAATATTTTGATCATGAGAAATACCAAAGCCAGAATCATCTTAAACCTTCACTTTATAAGAGGTGACTTCACGTCCAGAAACAATTTCACTCTAAATGCTCTTAAGAATCCTATCAATATTTATCCTTAAGACAAAAGTAGAATTCACTCAGGAAATGTTATGGTTTTCCTTTTTCTTTGACCTCTCTTTATCCATCACAGCAGTTTTTTTTCCAGAACTCACACAAACTGCCAATTACTAATAGACTCTTAAATAGCATTTGCTTAATGATGTTTCTTCATAAAGAAATAGATAAGGGGCGGCTAGGTAGCGCAGTGAGTAGAGCATCGGCCCTGGAGTCAGAAGGACCTGAGTTTGGATCCAGCCTCAGACACTTAAGCACACACAAACAAAAAAACCTAGCCGTGTGACCTTGGGCAAGTTACTTAACCCCATCTGCCCTCCAAAAAAGCAAGCAAAAAGAAAGAAAGAGAGAAAGAAAGAAAGAAAGAAAGAAAGAAAGAAAGAAAGAAAGAAAGAAAGAAAGAAAGAAATAGATAAGACAGTTTTCATAAGAAAGACTTTTCTTCTCACCTTCCTTCTCTGTTTTCTCCAAATGAATCTATCTCATAAAGACAGTGTGTGACAGTAAAATGAACACTGACTTTGAAATCAGAGTATCTGAGATAAAAATTACCACTGATACTCACTTCTTCTGTGCGACCTTGGGCAAACTGCAATTGCCCTGGACCTCAGATTCCTCATTGTAAAATGAGGGGCATTACACTAAATGAATTTAGAAGTTCCTTCCACCTATAGACATATTATTTTAAGAACCTCATAGAACAAAAGCAAAAACACACTTTCCCTGATTCCACTGGGAAAAGTACCCCATAGAAAGATGGTTACAACTATAATTCCAAACTCCCTTTTCTGGCAACATTCAATTTGACTTTTAAAGATATGAATAGCAGTACAGTCAATTCTGTTATGATGAGTTTCTAAAATCATGGAGTTATGCAGAATCTCAAAATAAAAATCACAAAACTCGTGGGAAAAATGTGGTTAAATTTCATTAATAATATTTTTAAAAGGGCAGGGACCTAATAAAGATGGTGGCATAATTTTATACGTTAATGGGTTGCTGCTTGGCCTGTAACTTCAGTTTCCAGGAGCCTGGCTGGCAAAATCAATGGAAGACTATAGGCCTGAGGGCAGCCTAAAGAGTACAACTCCTGCAGGGAGTAGGCTCAATGCCATTGGGGAAGATATGCATGTAAGGGATGGAACCTATGGGTTAAAACCACAGTCCACAGTCCACGTCCTACTACACTAGAAGAGACAATAAATAAGGCACTTTACCTTGAAGAAGACCTGAAGTGTGCTCATGGAAGTGGGTGTCAAAAGGGTTGCAACTTAAAGTTAATGTGAAGTGGTAGAAGAAGAGTTATTTGACACAGATGCAAAGTTGTAATACCAGATGTGGCTAGATGGGGCTCACTGCCCTCGTCTGCAGATGAGAGCAGTTTTCTTCATTCTCTGTGACAAAACTAAGCATAAGCAAAGCACTAGTGTTATGCTCAAATTATTCCCTAATTTATTAACTGCTTTGGAATAAATGCTCATTTTCAAAATAAGTATTACATCAGAACCAAATGTATCTGTGGTTTGTAGGAGGGCTTAAACCTACATTATCTGACTAGTCAGATGCCAAGCACTGTCATTGACTGACATTCCCCTCCCTCCCTCCACCATCACCACCCCTTCCCCACCAAGATATGCCTATATTCTTCTACAATCTGAGCTTTAGATAATAATCTTCTCTACTCTAATCTCTGAAAAAATTCTTGAGAATTCAAATGTACTCAGAGTGAGAGAAAATGAGGGAAAGCCAGAGCAAAGTAATGGAGAGAAAGATAATATCAAGTGTGGGCAAGAGACAGAAGACCAGTTTGGTTAGCTCACAGAATTCTGAAGGGGTTGTAAGGTCCAATGAAGCTCGGGTGATAGACTGAGGACGAGATGTTTAGGACTTTAAAAGCTATACCGAGAAGTTTACATTTTATCTCAGAGGCAATAGGAAGTCACAGGAGTTGGTAGATTAGGGGAGTTATACAGGCATAATTACACTTAAGAAAAATTACTTTGGAAGCAGCATGCTGGAAACTAAGTCTTTCAGGTTCACTTGTAAGGGGCATGCATGCATGAGCACCTTAGAGCTTTCAGGATATGCAAGCTGGAATACCTCCAGAGCTACACTTGACCCATTCTTGGCTCCTGCCTGAGAGGTTCTTGCTCAAGTCCACAGATTTCAGGGTGTTCCATTTTGCCACTCCAGGTTGGATGAAGATAATTCACTGTAGTTTCTTTTTTCCAAATCATTCAGCATGGCCTTTTGGTTGTACAATTTTTGAGTACATGTATGGGAATTGTACTATTTTACTCCTTCCTTTGATTGTTCTACTGCCAACCTGAACAAGCTTCTCCACTGAAGCTTTTTGAATTGGTGAAATATTATTATTATTTTTATTAATATTATTCTGCAAGATGTGTGAAGGATTTATTGAAAAAGGAGTGAAACTGGATGCAGAAGCAATTAGAACACTATTAAAATAGCTCATCTACACACTAATTAGACATACACAGAATGGTGGCTTTATGAGTACACTGAAGGGGATAAATGTGATATTCTTTGGAAGTAGAACTAACAGGATTAAACAAATGATTAGATATGAGAATTAGGGAGTGAAAATAGTAAAACGTGATTCTCAGGTTATAAACCAGGGTGGGGGGCAAGATAGTTGTGCCCTTCACTATGTAGGAGAAGGGGTAGGCTTAGGAAGGGAGATGACTTCAGTACTAGACATGCTGAGTTTAAGGTACCATTGGGACATTTATGTTGAGAGGAAGAAGAGGCAAACAGTGATGTAGGGTTGGAGTCTGGGAGTGAGACTGTGGCTAAAAATATTTTATAGTCATCTTCATAAAGAAATCATAGGATCATAGCTCTAGACATGAGTGGGATCTCAGAGACCATCTATAATCAGTCCCATCCTCTCATTTTATAAAGAAACTGAGGGCCAATAAGGTTAAGTGACTTTTCCAGGATTGAATAGTATCAAAAGCAGGACTTGAATACAAGTTCCCTAAAGTCAGAGTCTTTATCATTCTGTCATCTTGCTTTGCTCATAATTTAAAATGCAGAAGACACGGGGCGGCTAGGTGGTGCAGTGAGTAAAAGCGCTGGCCTCAGAGTTGGGATGATCCAAGATTGAAACCGGCCTCAGAAAATGAGCACCCACACATAAATAATGACTAGCCGTGTAACCTTGAGCAAGTTGCTTAACCCCAATTGCTTTAAAAAAAATGCAGAAGACAAAATCATCAAGGAAGAGAATGCTGAGAAAGAGAAGGCCCAAAATATTCATCTGTTTTTTGATGGTGTTCAGATGGAAACGTTTGGAGGACAAGTTGATACCCTGCTCTTGTTCCTTTATATTAAATGTTATATGAACTATTTGGGGGATAGGGACTGGTCCTATAATTTCACCGGGGAATTCCCAGATGAAGAAACTCCCTTTACCAAAGCAGAATGGCACATCCTCTACAACTGAGAGTCTTAAAGACTTGCTTAGAGCATTGAGAAGTTCAGTGACTTACTCATGGCTTACAGAGATAGTATCAAAGGTGGGACTTGAACTCAGGTCTTCTTGACTCCAAGTTCAATGTACTATCCATTACCTGGCTGCCTCACCTAAATGCTAAAGTAGAAAGCAAATGAGTGGCAAGGAGCAAAGCATCAAGAAATCTGAGCGGTAGGAAGCAGAGGCCATAGATAACAACAAACAACACACAAATTGCTGGGAATGGAGCAACAGAAAAGGGAGACAGTAGAGGGAAAGACCAAAAAAGTGGGGTAATTGACATCCCTTTGCTGAGATCAGGAGAGAGCTGCTGAAGGCAGACAACACAGAACACATCAAGCTGTCTAAATCAGCAACTAAGATGGAAAAATAACTATTATTCCACAAAAGTATTTTTTTTAGTATATGGGTACAACCTGAAAAATTAATGGTCTTTACACAGGGCATTAATTTATTATATTTCAATCTTTTCCCACTATCAATTTTTTTATCTTTGCTGATTCCCTAGAATTTATTAAGTAAATCATCATATTGAAAGCAAACAGGGAGAGTTTTATCTCCTCTTTACATGTTTTCATACATTTAAATTCTTCTCATTGTCTTATTGATCTTGCTAGCATTTTTAGATTTATCAAATAATACTGGGAATGGGCATCCTTACTTTACTCTTGCATTTATTAAGAAAAGTTCTTCTCGACCAACTATGACAGACTGGACTCTTTTCAGCAATGCAGTGATATAAGTCAACCCCGAAAAACTCAAGAAAGAGAGAAATACGACATACAGAGACATAACTAGAAAGAACTGAGCCTGAATCCTGATGGAAGCAAACTAATTGATCTTTTTCTTTTCATTGTTTGGTTTTATTTCTTCTTTATCAATTCTCCATCCCACCTAGTACAATATGCCTTTGTAATTGGACCAATCTCTAATATGAATGTATTTACAGATCCTCCACTGGACTATATGTGGTCGTGGGGGGTGGGGGGAGAGAAGCAAAGGAAATCTGAAAATTGAGGAACTATGGAATTGAATCTTGTTAACTGAAACTAAACTAATAAATGAATTTTTAAAAAAAGTTCTTCTCTATCCCCTTTAAATATAATGCTTGTTTTTGTTTTCATAAAGTTTTTCTAATTAAATTTTATGTTTATTTTTAGTTTACATCATTCACTTCCACAAGATTTTGAATTACAAATTTTCTCCCCATCTTTCCCCTACCCACCATCCCAAGTCAGTGATCCCACTATAATCACCCTTCCCCAATCTGTTTTCTCCTATATCCTCCCTTATAGCCCCTCCCAACTTTCCAGTAGGGCAAAATGGATCACTATACCCCAGTGCCTGTAAAACTTATTTCCCAGTTACATGCAAAAAAAATAATAATATTTTTAAACATTTGATTTTAAAACTTTGAGTTCCAGATTCTTTTCCTTCCTTCCTCATTACCCACCTTTACGGGGAAGATAAGTAATTCCATATAGGTTATACATGTGTAGCTACGCAAAACATTTCCATAGTAGATATTCTGTGAAAGACTGACTTTATTTCCCTCTATCCTATCCTGCCCCCACTTGTTCTATTCCCTACTTTGACCCTGTCCCTTTTCAAAAGTGTGTGATTCCAACTTCCCTCCCCCTAACCTACCCTCCCTTCCATCTTCCCCCCCCCACTCCCTTCTCCCCTACTCTCTGTAGGGTGAGATACCCTGTATAGTGTATATGTCATTCCCTCCCTAAGCCAAATTCAATGAGAGTAAGGTTGACTCATTCCCTTTTGCCTTTCTGTTCTTTCCCCTCCATTGTAACAGTTTTCCCTTGCCTCTTCTATATGAGATAATTTACCCCATTCTGTCTCTCCCCATCTCCTCTCATTATATTCCTCTCTCACCTCTCAATTACACCTTTTAAGTAGCATCCCTTCCTATTTTTAACTTATGGTTACAACCTGAAAAATTATCCCCCTGTCTACATATACCTGTACACATATATACACAAATTCACATATGTATTCATATGCCCATATACCGTCCTATATAGACACATATATGTATGTATACATTTATATATATATATATATATATATACACATTTCTATTCCCTTCAACTATTTTCATACTGTAAAAAGCTTTATAAGTTACAATTAACATTTTTAAAAAATTAATTTAGGGGCGGTTGGTGGCACAATGAGTAGAGCGCCGGCCCTGGAGTCAGAAGGACCTGAGTTCGGATCCGGCCTCAGACACTTAACCCACACAAACAAAAACCTAGCCGTGTGACCTTGGGCAAGTTACTTAACCCCAATTGCCCTAAAAGGGGCGGCTAGGTGGCGCAGTGAGTAAGAGCGCCGGCCTCGGAATTGGGATGACCCGAGATCAAATCCGGTCTCAGAAAATGAGCACCCACACATAAATAATGACTAGCCGTGTAACCTTGAGCAAGGTACTTAACCCCAATTGCTTAATAAAAAAAAATTAATTTATTAGTTTAGTTTCAGTTAACAAGATTCAACTCCATAGTTCCTTGATTTTCAAATTTCCTTTACTTCCCTCCCCACTGCTGCCACAACAGCATATAGTCCAGTATAGGATCTGCAAATACATTGATACTAGACATTATTCCAATGACAAAGGCGTATTGTACTAGGTGGGATGAAAGATGGTAAAGAAGAAATAAAACCAAACAATGAAAAGAAAAAGATCATTTAGGGGGGCAGAGCCAAGATGGCGGAGTAGAAACAGCCCTTCAAAGCCACTCTGCCCCCAGATCACCTCCAAACTATGTAAAAGGGGACTCTGAACAACTTCTGAAGCCCCAGTACCCACAGAACGACACAGAGAAGCTAACCTCCCACTGAGGACAGCCCAGCAGCCCTGCAGGAAGGACCAATGCAGCACTCTGGGAGCCGGCAGCGCAACTAGCAGGACGCGGGGAGCCAAGCACAGGTCCACCTGAGTTGCAGTTTTAGGCCAGGGTGGCCAGGGTGGCCAGGCCAGCAGCCAGCTGGAGGGACCCCAGAACACCAGCAGTTGTGGAGATTCCAGAATTATCAACATAGACATGCCCAGGACAAAGTGAGAGGTTAGTGCCCTATGGACTTTGGGACCAGTATTTGGGGAATGCGTCGGCTTCCTCCCCTGGGGGCTAGAAGCTGCTGAGGAGACACACCATTTTGTAGTTTTCAGAGGCAGTTCCAGCTCCTGGCCTGCGAACTGTAGGGAGATCCAGTGATCAGTCTTTGGGGGTAATCGCTCTTGCTTTAACATCCCTGGATCTGGATTGTGATCTGGGGTGGAGGTTGTGGGTGGGTTTCTAGCTTGCCAGAAACGGAAGTTGTCCCTCCATATGTTCGGGACAAAAGTTCCCATCTGGCGTCAGAGCCATACTGTGGCAACAAGCCCAAAAGTCAAGTAATTAAGTGGCAACATGCCAAGGCAAAGGAAACAAATTAAACAGAAAAATGCAACCTTAGACTCCTACTTTGGGGTCAAAGAGGATCGAAGCATAGAACAGGAGGAGGACTATGAGGTCAAAAATCTTGCTCCAAAAGCCCCAAAGGAAAACATGAGTGGGTTACAGGCCATAGAGGACCTTAAGAAAGACTTTAAAAATCAAATAAGTGGATGAAAAATTGGGAAGAGAAATGAGAAGGATGCAGGAAAAGTATGAAATGAGGGTCAACAGCTTGACTGAGGAAAACAACACCTTAAAAAATAGACTAACTCAAATGGCAAAGGAGGCCTAAAAGGGCAATGAGGAGAAGAATGCCTTAAAAAGTCGAATTTGCCTGATGGAAAAAGAATCTCAAAAGTTCACTGAGGAGATTCATTCCTTCAGAGTTAGACTGGAGCAAATGGAAGCTAATGACTTTATGAGAAATCAAGACGCTGTTAAGCAGATCAAAACAAATGAAAGATTAGAAAGCAATGTGAAATATCTCATGGGAAAAACCACCGATCTGGAAAATAGATCCAGGAGAGATAATTTAAAAATTATTGGACTACCTGAAAGCCATGATCAAAGAAAGAGCCTAGAAATCACCCTTCAAGAAATTCTCAAGGAAAATTGCCCTCATGTTTTAGACCCAGAGGGCAAAATAGAGGTTGAAAGAATCCACCAATCACTTCCTGAAAAAGATCCCCAAAACAAAATTCCTAGGAATATTATAATCAGGTTCCAGAATCTGCAGATCAAGGAGAAAATACTACAAGCAGCCAGGAAGAAACAATTTCAATATTGTGGAGACACAATCAGAATAGCACAGGACCTGGCAGCTTCTACACTGAGGGATGGAAGGGCATGGAATATGATATTCCAGAGGGCAGAAGAGCTGGGACTGAACCCAAGGGTCACCTACCCAGCAAAACTGAGTCTTTTGTTTCAGGGGAAAATATGGTCATTCAGAGGAATAGAGGACTTTCAAGCATTCTTGAGGAAAAAACCAGAGTTGAATAGAAAATTTGACACCTAGACACAAGAAGCAAGAGATGCCTGAGAAGGTAATCAGGGAAAAGAAATCAAAAGGAACTTATCAAAGTTGAAATATTTACATTCCTACATGGAAAAAACAATAACTGTGACTGATAAAACCTTTCTCAGTATGAAAATAATGGAAGAAGGATGTATGGTCATATGAATACATATGTGAATGTGTGTATATATGTTTACAATTATATATGGATAGAGGGCATAGGTTGAATTTGTTGGGAAGGGAGGATACTCAAGTGGTGAAATTATGAGGTGAGAGAGGAAAGTGGCAAGAGGAGATGGGGAGAGACAGGGTAGGGTAAACTATCTCATGTAGAAGAGGCAAGGGGAAGTAGTTGCAGGGAAGGAGAAGAACAGGAAGGCAAAAAGGCAAAACCATATTCTCATTGAAGTTGGCCCAAGGAGAGAATGACATACATACTAAATGGGATATCTCAACCTGCAGCAGAATAGGGGGAAGGGTAATGAGAGGAGGGATGATGGATGAGAGGGCATTCTTGGGGGGAGGGAGGTTGGAAGTACCCACTATAGAAGAGGGACAGGATCAAGTAGGGAATGGACCAGGTGGGGGGTGGGATGAGTGGGAGGGAATTATAAGCAGCCTTGTCCAATATATCTACTATGGTAATATTTTGCATAGCTGTACATGTACAACACATACTGAATTACTTATCTTCCCAGAGGGAATGGATCTGAAATTCGAGGTCTTAAAATTAAATGTTTCAAATATATATAAGTACTATTATCAGTACTCTTTTGCATGTGATTGGGAGATAAGATGTGCAGGCATTGGGGTACAGAGATTCTCCTTCCTCTAATGGAAAAGTTGAAGGGGGTATGGGAGATGATATGGGAGAGAGCAGATTGGAGGAAGGGATATCTTGTGGGACTGCTATTCTGGGATGGTGGGTAGGGGAAAAATGGGGAAAAAATTGTAACTCAAAATCTGGCGGAAATGAATGATGTAAACCAGAAGTCAATAAAGCATTTGTTTAAAAAAAAGATTTCGAATATTGACAGTTATCAGCTCTACATATAGGAATGTGAGCATTTTGCTCTTGTTGCATCCCAAGTAATGAGCGTGTGTTTGTGGGTGTGGGTGTGTACACTTATGCATGTGTGAGTCTGTGTTTTCTTTGTTTACCTTTTTATGTCTTTCTTGACTCTTGTAATTGGAGATCAAATTTTCCACTGAGCTCTGGCTTTTTCATCAGGAAAGTATGGAAGTCCCTTATTTTATTAAATGACCATCTCCTTGCCTGAAATATTATGCTTAGTTTTGCCAGGTAGTTAATCCTTGGTTGTAGTCCTAGCTCTCTTGCCCTACAAAATATCAAATTCCAGTCCCTCTGCTCTTTTAATGTAGAAGCTGGTAGGTCCTGTGTGATCTTAACTGTAGTTCCTCGATATTTGAATTGTTTCTTTCTGGCTGCTTGTAGAATTTTTTCTTTAATCTTGTAATTCTGGAATTTGGCTACTATATTTCTTGGAGTTTTCAGTTTGGGATCTCTCTCAGGAGGAGTCCGGTGAATTCTGTTGATAGCTATTTTATCTTCTGATTCCAGGACCTCAGGACAGTTTTCTTTGATAATCTCTTGGAGGATGTTGTCTAGGCTGCTTTTTTCATCATGGCTTTCTGGTAGACCAATAATTCTTAAGTTGTCTCTCCTGGATCTGTTCTCTAGGTCAGTTATTTTTCCAGTGAGATATTTTACATTTTCTTCCAATTTTTTGATCATCTTGTTTTGTTTAATTGACTCTTGCTGCATCATAGAGTTCTGAGTTTCAGTTTGATTGTATCTAATTTTTAGCAAATTATGGTCTTCAGTTAGTTTTTGAAGTTCCTTTTTTAGGGAGGTATTTTCTTTTTCCAAGTTGGTCACTGCCTCCCTGATTTGGTCTTTAAATATTTCTTAAGCACCTCCAGGAATGCTATTTGGGCTGAGACCAAATCATGTTTCCTTCTGTGGTCTCAGGTGTGGGTAGAGAGTCTATATTGTCCTGTGTATTTGGTTGTTCTTGCCCTACATAGTAGGCTCAAATAGACTTTCTTGCCTTCCCCTTCTCCTTCTCAGCTTCCTTCCTTCCCATTGTGATTTCTTGTTTCTTAGTTTCTCAGGCTATGAGTTTAGGGCCTGATCGTTGACTTTGAATACCTCTGGGTGGCTAGTTTATGGCTAAGTCAGGAAGTCAGTGAGGAATGTAGATGTGTAGGTGGGGGTGAGTCTGACCACTTCAGATTTCTGCCTCTATACCCCTGGGCTATAAGTAGGCTTTTGTTGGTGAGGTGAGGTGGGGCTTGTTGGGACCCCTCCCTCTCTTCTCTTCAGACTCCTGGCTGTCTCAGTTACACCCCTTCTTGGAGACTCTCAAGCCTGAGGCTATTTCCATTAACTTGGGATTTCAGTCTGGGTAGGAGACTTATCTTTGGGTTTTCTGCTTCATGAAGGAGGGATGGGAGGATCTGAGCAGCTAGAATTTACTTTGCCATTCCAGCCCCTGTATTATATAGGCAGGCAGTTTCTAACCTTCCAGGCTGGGGGCTGAATGCAGCCAGGGAAGCCACTCTCTCCACTGGGGGCCCGCCTCTCCTACCTGGCTCCAATGACCCTTCCTGTCCCTTTGTGAGATGAAGGCGAGATGACTGCGATTCATCCTTGGTAAATCTGCAGGCTGGGGCTTTTTCTTTCTCTGGTGTAGTCTGCTTGTCTGCTCTTAGGTCTGAGCTGTGCAGACCCCATGCGCTCTCTGCTCGTCCTGTCCGGACACACTTGGCAACTTCCTGGGCTGGACTCTGCCATAATCTGTCTTCCAGTGGGCTCTGTCACTCCGGAATCCGCTCAGATTCACCCTTTGAAACTTAGTGACCGAGGAGCTCAGTGAGGTTACTGCTTCCTTTCCGCCATCTTGGCTCCTCCCCAGACCCAATTAACGTTTTTCCATGTAGGAATGTAAATAGTTCAACTTTGATAAGTTCCTTAAGATTTCTTTTCCATTTACTTTCTCATGATTCTCTTGCTTCTTGTATCTGAATGTTAAATTTTCTATTCAACTCTGGTTTTTTCAGCAAGAATGCTTCAAAGTCCTCTATTTCATTGAATGACCATATTTTCCCCTAAATATGATACTCAGTTTGCTGGGTAGGTTATTCTCCCACTCTTATAATTACCAAATTGTGGACCTGCTTTGAGACAACCACATAGATCCACAGGTACAAATACAAAACAAAACAATTCCAGTGGTACTGGTATCCAGAGGAAGTGTTGCCACAATAAATCTTTTGGAACTCTTTTGACCCTCTGGTTAAATATTTCATTTTTCTTCTTGTTAATGTTATTTTTTTTGGAGGACTTGCCCAAGGTCACACAGCTAGTTTTTGTGTTAAGTGTCTGAGGCCGCACTTGAACTCCAGGGCTGGTGCTCTATTCACTGCGCCACCTAGCCACCCCATTAATGTTATTAACAAAAGGTTTTATGTGACTAGAAAGATAGCCTTTCTGCAGTAAATGCAAGCATTACAATATCAATTGCTTTAAGCACATTTCAGGACCATTGGAGCCATGTCAAGTAGACTTAAAAGAAAATATCCAGAACACTGGTTGGCTTCTAAAAGGAGTAATGACAGAAATGGACACAAATCACACAGAACGAAAAGGTAGTATGATCTCTGTTGGTGAGTGGACCCACATATACTCAAATTTCCAAAATCTATTACACTTAAGAAATGAACAGATGGAGGTTTTATCTCCCAAGAAAAACTATAGAAGGAACAGGTCAAATTCTTTCACTTATTCATTCAGCAAATATCAAACATGTAATATACACATTATGGAGGCTAGATACTAGGAAAGATATTACAAAATGAGACCTAGTCCCTATTCTCTAGGGGAATTATAATATAGTAAATGTGATAAAGTACACAAATATAAAAATTTGAATTAGAATCAATAAACATTCTAACTTGTGCTTTCTTCCATCATGTCTACATGTGAGAGGAGAAAGAGTATTTATTGATCACCGTTGTAAGGTAGAGAATGGTTTTAAGTTCCCTTGATGACCTAGACCTTAAGCCTGATTAAAATTCACACTAGACAGTGGGCCTGGATACAGGGTGATTGGTTTACAAAGTATGGATTGTGGTTGCTCCAAAGAGATTTCTGAGAAGATGGAAGTTTAAAAGAGGTCTTTTTCTGCCAATATCAAAAATGAAAAAGAATTCACAAAAACTGAAGAAACAAAGGAAATTATCATAGACAAATTATGCTCAACTATATGACAGTAAAACTAATACCTTAAATTAAATGGATATTTGCAGAAATAAAAAAGCCAAATTAACAAAACATAATATATCTCAAATCTCAAAAAAATGAAACTGAACATGCCATAAATGAACTCCCAAAAGGGAAAAGAAAATCCACCACCAGAAAGATTTATAATGTGTTCTAATCAACTCCAATATTAAACTACTGACTATAGATCAGTATTCCTAATGAATATAATTAAATATTACATATAACATTACAAAAGAATCTACAGCAATAAAAAGATTATATACTATGACTAGGTTGAAATGCAAAGTTGTTTCCATGTTAAGAAAAGTATAAAGATAATAGACTATGATCTATTAACAACAAAAAACAATCAAAATCACATGATTACAGGATGTAGAAACAGCTATTGCCAAAATATAAATCCCAATTATGTTAAAAATACTAGGGAGGGGGGCAGCTAGGTGGCGCAATGAGTAGAGCGCTGGCCCTGGAGTCAGAAGGACCTGAGTTTGGATCTGGCCTCTGACACTTAACACACAGAAACAAAAACCTAGCTGTGTAAGCCTGCGCAAGTTACTTAACCCCAATTGCCCTCCAAAAAGCAAAGACAAAACAAACAAACAAAAAAACAAAACAAAACACTAGGGAGAATAGGAATAAAAGTAAAGAATAAAACAGAATCTGCCTAAAACTAAGAATCATATGTAATGAAGATAATCTAGAGGCCTTTATAAACAAGATCAGAGACAAAGCAAGGATTTCCTTTATTACTTTCACATAGTGCTAGAAATACTAACTATAGCACCAAGTTAAGAAAAAGAAGAGGAAATAAGCAAAGAAACAAAATTACTGATTTTTACAGATGATATGATGTTTCATGTAGCAATCTCTAAAAAGTCAACTGAATAATTAGTTTAAATAACTTCAGCAAAATATCAGGGTATAAAATAAACTCATCTATATTAGGAACTTTTTTTTGGCACATTACTAACAGTGAGCAGTAAGAGCCAGAAAGATAAATTTCACTCAAAATAACTACAAAATATATAAAATATCTGGGAGTATGCCTAAGAAACACAAAGGAATTATAATGAATACAACTACAAAACATTCTTCCCAGAAATAAAATAAGAACTAAATATGTAAAGAGATAAGTGACAACTAACATATTTGATCATGGTTGGGTTATTCTAATAGAATAAAAGTGAAATTAATTTACTTATTATCATACCAAACTACTAAAGGATTATTGTTTGGTTATTTTTCATTCGTGTCTGACTATGACTCCATTTAGGGTTTTCTTGGCAGAGATACTGGAGAAGGTTGTCATTTCCTTCTCCAATTCATATTACAGATGAGGAAATTGAGGCAAAAAGGGTTAAGTGACTTGCCCAGGTTCATATTGCTAGTAATTGTTTGAGGTTGGATTTGAACTCAAGAAAATAAGTTTTTCTGACTCCAGGCCCAGCAATACCTAGCAGTCCCAAACGATTAAATCAAAGGATTTAGAGAGCTAGAAATAACAACAAAATTCACCTAGAGAAAGAAAAGGTCAAGAATCTCAAGAAAAACAACAGGAGAAAAAGAAGGGGGAATAAGATCAAAACTACAATAAAACAGATATCCTCAAAGGTATTTGGTATTAGTTAAATAGAAGTCTATTGAAATAAAACAGAAATAAGTCGGTTAAAAATAGAAATGAAATAGAAAATAGAAATAAATTGGTTAAAAATAGAAAGAGTCTATGAATGGAACAGATTACGCCCAGATCATAAAGAAACAAATGTCCCTAATAACTTACTCTTCTACAAATACAAAGACCACAATTACTACAGTAAGGACTTGTTATTCAACAAGAATTGCTGGGAAAACTGGAAAGCAATCTGGCAAAAATTAGGTTTAGACCAAGAAGTCACACCATATACCATAATAAGTTCCAAATGGATACTTGACCTAGATGCAAAAGGTCAAATAAACAATCTAGGAAGGTGTTATCTTTCACAGCCAAAGATGGGGAAGATTCATGACTAAACAAAAGTTTAAGAGCATAAGAGAAGATAAAACGGTTGATTTTGATTACTTAAAATTGAAAAGCTTCTGCACAAACAAGGTCAAACCTGCCAAAATTTTAAGGGAATATTTAATTAAAAATTTTTGCAACACCTTTTTTTCTGATATAGGTCTGATATCCAAGATATAGAAAAGAACTGAATTAAATATATAAGAATAAGAACCATTCCCCAGTAGATAAATGATCAAAGTATATGAATAGGGAGTTCTCAAAGAAAAAAATTTAAATTATCAACATCCATACTTCAAATCCCAAATGGTAAGAGAAATGTAAATTAAAACTCTGAGTTCATACTCATTAGATTGGCAATGATGGCAAAAAAGGACAATTATTAGAGAGTGTTTAGGTACATGCCAGACTTAGGGTGGGCCAGAAAAGACATAGCTCAAACAATAGTTAACAAAAGGATTTTAACTAATAGCTATAATATAGAGACATATTCAACAAAGATACTCCATCACTTAGCTAAGGGATAACTCCTCATTTCCATATGGAGATAAATCTGGTCCTAAGGGCAGAGTGTGGTGACTCCAAAAGTCTTGGGACTTTTACTCAGCTAGAAGAGCAGAAGTGGGTAGGTTTTTATGTCCTAACAAGATCAGGAAGATACCTTAATATAATACAGATGCTACCAGGAGACTGAATCAAGGAGATGCTGCTTGGCCTTATCCCCAGGGCCAATCAAGATTTGTGGCTTTCCAACCAAAAAACTAACCTAACTTGTTCTTACCACCCTATGGGGGCAGGAGGAAGGGAAGGGAGTGGTGAGGACTAATGTACTTTTAGTTCATTAGTTCAGCCATTCTTGAAAGCAGTTTGGAAAAATACACTAAATATCAGTAAATTCTATATATGCCCAGATGCAACAACACCACCAAAGAGATAAAAGAATTGGAAACAAAATGAACTGCCATTGTAATAACCAAAACATGAGCAAGATCCAAGTAAAAATTTAGAAGTGAACTATTGGCACCATGTTGGCTGATTAGGCATGTTGGCTTATCAGGGCCCCTCCCCAAATCGAACAGCCCCTAACCCAGGCAAAGCCTCACCTTTTAAAGGAATGCCACGAGGCCAATAGTTAGGTATTGCATAAGCAGGAACTTGCAGAGACTAAAATCATTGATTGGTCAGTACACATTTTGAAATTCCCACACCCACCAAGTCTCCCTAGGTGGGGCTAAACCTGGCAGCCCGACCACCTGAAGGAGAGCTGGCTGGGGGAAGGCAGAGCTAAACCTGGCAGTCTGCTCACTTCTGTGAAGCAGAGATGGTTGGGGAGGGGAAGAATGGGGCCAGGTACAGCACCATCAAATGGGGAATGACTGAATAAATTATAACACATGAATGTAATGAAATATTATTGTGCCATAAAGAAATAATGAAAGATGTGTTCAGAGAAAACTGGTTAGACATATAAATTGATACAGAGTGAAGCAGAACTAAATGTATATGTGTATATAAATATATGTATATGTACAATATATATTATACAAACATATGTATGTGTAATATGCTATGTGTAATATACATATATATATGTATATATATACACACATATATATATTTCCCAAGTCCTATGCACCACAGCTGTTGAAAAATAAGTAAAAAATTGTCAGGGAAAGCAGTAGTGGGAGGAATCGGTCATCTCCCCCTCCTTGTTCACCAGCAGAAAGGGTTCTCAATAGCTCCACCTTTGGAACTAAAGATTTTCCTTTGTGTATCATTCCCCTTCTCAGTTCTAGGGTCGGGTTGTCTCCACAGACTAGCAACAACAATCTTGTGCACCATGCACAAATCTTAGGACACTGCATCAAAACCATCTGCCACAGTCCAGTGCCAGTCTATTTTCATGGAAATCTGACTTTCTTGGCTCCCAATCTCTGGGTCCCTGCAAGGCTAGGCCAGCTAATAACTGCCAACAGGTCTTCTCAGATACCATGAACATGGACCTTTTACTGCTCCTGGTTTGCTGAAGCCAGGATTTCTGAGAGCCTTACTCAGGCAGAGAATGACTAGGGTGACATCACTCACTTGGAAATGAACTTAATTTTGTACTTGTGGTCAGTTCTGGAGAACTATATATTTGTAGGTAGTTGCAATATATTTATTTCAATATCCTGAAGGTTATGTATTCATGTTCCCTGATTTCCTAGACTGGAGTTGTAAGAACATCTCCCAAAGCATATCTAGGACTTGTATCATGGAGTCTCCTACAGTAGTTTCAGTTTAAGTAAATGTACCTTATTAAGATCAACCTTTAGAAAATATGGGAGGGTAGCAAAAGAAAGAAGCAGGTAGCCAGATTTTCTGTGATTTGCTTCTATAATGTCCCAAACGATGAGATAAAAAATTTCCATTAACAACCTGAGAGGCCAAAATAATCTGCAGCCATTTTATCATTGTAAGAAATTTGTTTTTCTGGGGGTGGCTAGGTGGCGCAGTGGGTAGAGTGCTGGCCCTGGAGTCAGAAGGACCTGAGTTCGGATCCGACCTCAGACACTTAACACACACAAACAAAAACCCAGCCGTGTGACCTTGGGCAAGTTACTTAACCCCAATTGCCCTCCAAAAAGAAAAAAAAAAAGAAATTTGTTTCTCAAAGAGGAGCCTTGTAATAATTTGACTATTTCTGTTTGTTTTAAATGTATTCCTTTAAAATTATCTCTAAATTGTGAAACTTGTCCCTTTATTTTATACATAAATATATGGTTCACTTTAGGGAGAAATCTAATAGTCCATAAGTTTTGTTACTTCTATATTTTAAACAGTTTGTAATATTTAAAGATATGAACAGGTAGCCGTAAATAACTGTTTTCTAGTGTATTTAATAGGTCTCATTCAATTCGACTCAAAGCTTCTTTGAATGCTTATGATACTGGACTAAGGCAGTTGGTAAAACAAAGAGGTTCCTGTCAAGCTTATAATCTAGTTGAAGTAGACAATACACAGACACATGAAAACATATACTGCTGTGTACTGTCAATGAGTAATCCATTTTCATACAATAACTTATTTCAATTTTGCTTAAGTACTTTAATCTTGTTATTATTTTTAGAAATTTAGAGAACTGAGTTCTCTTTAACTCTATGTAAATTGTCTGTCTCAAAACAATGCACTTCAACATTTCCAAAAAACAACAAAAAACTCACTTTCAGAAGAACAAAGGAAAACTACCCACTGTCTCCTAAACCTTTACAATCCAGCTTCCACCCTCACTTCTTAATCAAAGTTGCTCCCTCAAAGATCACCAAATAACTCTGAATTGTCAAACAGCATGACTTTCTCTTCATACTCAACTTCCCAGACCCTTCCATAGCTTTAGACATTGTTGGTCACCCCCTCTATCCACTCCTTATTGGGTGTTCTCTCCTCCCCTGCTTCCAGAAACAACTTCAGGAATCTCACTATCTTTCTTCCTACCTTAGAACTGCCCCATCTAGGTCTCCTTTGTATTCTCTTTCCAATTTAACGTGAGCCTGCTAGTTTCAGACATTTCCTTCCTTCCTTTTTTCTTTTTTTGGGTGTAGAGGTGGGGGGAGAGACTGGGTCTCCTTAACTTGTCAAGGCTAGAAGTTCAACAGGCAATCAGGGACTTCATGTATGTGTAGCACCAATGCAATATTTACAGTGCCTGCGATCATGATAAAGACCATGACTATAAGTATCACATGACGTTTGATTGCAAAATATGCCAAATTCTCCAGATACAGGATAGAACTGAAAGATTTATTTAGGCACCAGAAAACCAAATACCAAAACAGTAAGCCGATTCCATCATAGTACCAAAGATATTCAGAAGCCATAACACTGAAAGCCATGCCATCCTTTAGCCTTCCCACAAACCAATTCAAGATCAATATTTACTCACAAAACTCTATCTCTTTGCCTGAGCTCCTCTTTCCCCCACCGTCTGGCTAACTCTCAGTGTTATTATGGCTTCTGAGTATCTCTTGTACTATGTACTAAGTGCCTATGATACCACTAAGAAGAAAAAGCAAAATCTGTTCCTGTTCTCAAGGAGCTCACAATCTAACAGGAACATGCAAACTATGTGTAAAACGGATAGACATGCAGGTTGTTCCAAAAGTGAAGTATTAAGTTAAAAGCTTAAAATTTTGCTAAGAATTTTTGGACACAAATTGTAGGTAGAGGGAAAGCACTAACATTATTCTCAGAACGTTTGCTACATACATTCATAACAGAAGGTCATTTAAACTAAAGATTAGTGAACATAAAGATGAAAAAATTTCCCCCATCCAAGTTCCCACTGACCTCAGATTAAGAACTATTGTCTAGAGATCTCTTCTAGCTGTCTTCTTCTAACTCTCTCTCTAGCTAGTCTCCTCTGGAACCTGATGCCTTCTTTTCGTGTAGGTCTTCCTCTACACCTGAATAAAGAATATGTTCCTAATACTAAGGATAGGAAAAACAGCTAGAATTTATAGAACTCAAAGGACTAGACAAGTGCGATCTCATCAGATGCTTACAACGCAGTGAAGTACGTGAAACTGAGGGTCATAGAAGTAACCTAGAAAGCGTATGAAGAACTCGAACTCAGGTCTTTGTGACTCCAGGAGTTGACCTCTATCCCCAGAACCACTTGGCAATGTCCTCTTTTCTTCCAGAAGGTGATGCCCCCTCCTCCATCAGGTCCAGCCCTCTTGGACCGAGGCCTCCTTTGAAGGTAGCTCTGCAGAGTCCGTCCCTGGGGCCCGGAATCTGGAGTCGGGCGCTTCTTCTGCGTCGAAACTCACTAGAAAGGAGGTGGCTTTGAAGCCCCCTTCCGCCCAGGGCGCGTTCCCTCCATCTTTTCCTGAGGCCTCCGAGCCTCAGGAGTCCTCTACTCCCGCCCACGTGTGGAGCCCCGGCTGCCCTCGGCCCCGCCCCTATTCTCCACGTCCCCTCAGGGCTTTCAGGAGAAGGCAGGAGGGGGCGGGTCCCCGGCGACGCGTTGCGCCATCACGTCCGAGGGGGCGTTACCTCTTTCTTTCCCCGCCTCTCCCATTGCTGTAGCTCGAGGCTGGGGAGACCAGGTGGCAGTGTGTGCGGGTGGGTCCAGGTGAGGTGCGCTAGGCCGGGCGCGCGTTGTGCCGCCGCCGTCCAGACTCTGCAGAGCCGGGGCAGTGAGGCAGCTGGGGCTGGCAGGGGCCGGAGCTTACCCTGGCCCAGCGGTCGCCCCCCGCACCCGGGAAGTTGGAGAGAGACGGAGGACGGACTCTATAGCCGCCAGGAAACTGGTTCGTGGGGCCGGGGGGCTGCCGGTGTTTGCGGGTCCGTTAGGAGCCCGCTGTTCCATAGCTCTGGCCCTGGCTGCAGCTGGGAGCGTCCCCGGGGCCGCCGCCCATCCCCGCGGGGATGGAGCTGGCTTCGAACTAACCGACTAAGGCCCGCACTAAGCCGGGCCCAGGGGCCTCTGCGCAGCTTTGGCTGCCCAGCCCGGCGGGCTGACTGACTGGACATGGTTGGCTGTCGCCTCCTCGGCTTGAAAGAGGGAGCCCCTGAAAGCAGGGACTGTCCCCTGCATTGGCACACAGTAGGCGCTTAAAAAACGCTTAATGACTATGCACGTGATTGCCCGATTATCTCTCCTGTTTGAAGGGAAGTCCCTTGAGAGCAGGAACTATTCTCTGCACCTACTGCCTGACACAGAGCAGGCTCCCAATCTAATGGGGGAGATAACATGCATATAACTACGTACAAGCAAGCTGTATGCCGAATAAATTGGAAGTAGAGGTCACTGAGAATTAAAAAGGATTAGGAAAGGCTTCGGGTAGAAGGTGGGATTTTACCTGGGATTTGAAGGACGCCAGGAGACAGAAATATGTACAGTTTAAATGGGTAATTTCAGAGGTAATACAGTAGCAAAGGAGAGGAAAGGCTTTCTGCAGAAGATGGGAGTTGAGCTGAGTGTTGAAGTGCTATAAGTCAGCAACATTTTTTTCCAATTTATTTATTTATTTTTAGTTTTCAACATTCATTTCCACAAGATTTTGAGTTACATTTTTCCTCCCTGTCTTTCCCCTACTCCACCCCAAAATAGCAAGCCTAGAATACCCCTTCCCCTAATCTGTTCTCTCTTATAACCCCGCCCCCCCAAACTTTCTAGTAGGGCGAGGTGGGTTTCTATACCCCAGTGCCTGTATACCTTATTTCCCAGTTGCATGTAAAAAAAAACCAATTTTTTTAAACATTTGTTTTTAAAACTTTTGAGTTCCAGATTTTTTTTTGCTTCTTCCCTCCTCACCCACCTCAACTGAGAAGATAAGCAATTCAATATAGGTTTTACATGTGTAGTTACACAAAACATTTCCATAGTAGTTATTTTGTGAAAGACTAACTATAATTCACTCCATCCTATCCTGCTGGCCACATATTCTGTTTTCTCCTTTGACTCTGCCCCTTTTCAAAAGTGTTTGCTTCTAACTAATCTCTCCCCCAGTCTGCCCTCCCTTCTATCATTCCTGCCTCTCATTCCCTTCCCCGATATTTTCCTGAAGGGTAAGATACCCAATTGAGTGTGTATGTTATTCCCTTCTTAAGCCAAATTCAATGAGATAGTTAATGGTTAACCCATTCCCTTTCACCTTCCTGCTCTTCCCCTCCATTGTAACAGTTTTCTCTTGCCTCTTTTATGAGATAATTTACCCTAATCTATCTCTCCCTTTCTCCTTCTCCCAATATATTCCTCTCTCACTTCTTAATTTTATTTTTTAGATATCATCCCTTCATCCTGTGCCCCTCTATGTATACATGTACATGCATATGCATATATATTTATACACATATACACCCTCCTATACATACAAAAACATATATGTATACATCTATATTCCCTTCAACTATCCTCATATTGAGAAGTCTTATGAGGTTTTTTGTTTTTTGTTTTTTGAGGGGGGAAGGCAGGGCATTTGGGGTTGAGTGATTTACCCAAGATCACACAGCTGGTAAGTGTGTGAGGTCAGATTTGAAATCAAGTCCTCCTCACTCCAGGGCGGCCACCTGGCTGCAACAGCATTTAGTAAGTGGTTGCAATGTGTGAGGCTTAACACAGGCCAAAGAATACAAAGAAAGGCAAAAATAACTTCTGCCCTCAAGGAGCTCACTTTCTAATGGGAGAGATAACATGCAAGTAACCGAGTACAGATGTATATAGTACATAGAAATATATAACGGGCTTGGGGAATGGCTCATACTGCAAGTTGCATTTGAGAGCCCAGCCTTGAAGGCTTCTGGCATGTCCCTCAATCAATAAGCATGTACTAAATGCTATATAAAATATACTATAAAATACTCCGAGCCTAACTGGGCTAAATGGTAGGAAGACAAAGAAAATGCAAAGTAAAAATCTTGATCCCTTCCCTCAGGGAGTTCACATCCTAATGGGGGAAACAAAATGCAAATGACTATGTATATATACTAGATATGTGATGAAAATTGCTTTGATGGGTACTGATGTTCGTTTAGCTGTTCTTTTCTTTTGAAGGTCTGTCTTGATCTCCCACTGTTGATCATGGTCCAGATTACTTTGTGTTAACTGTCTATATCTTTCTATTTGATTTATGAATTCAGCTTTATGTTAACTATATGTTGTATGCAAGATCAGTTCTGTATTGACTATGTTGTATACCAGTTCAGCTTTTGGAAGTTTGTAGCTGTGAACTGGAAACAGGCTATGTTTCCAAATCAGTATTTTCCTTGCCTTCTAAGGGTGTGGTCAGAGCCAGTGGAGGGAAGAACTGGATTGATGAATTGCAGGTTCTTGAATTACTGAAATATCTGCAATCCTTGGAAGCTTGTAGCTAATGTTTATTTTGCAGGTTGCTAGAGTTCTTAGTGTATTGGGAGCCAACTTTAGGGCCAGGAAAACTAGGTATAAGTCTCAAGCCTGACACATCCTAGCCGTGTGACCCTGGGCAATTCTCTTACTCTCAGTTCACCGTGCCACTCTCCTAAGACTGTAAGTTGAAGAAAAGGTTCCAGACTGCATTGGCATCACCTGGGGGTTCTCTATACCATTGAAATCACAGGTCTAGCCCTTGTCCCTGACCAGTATTTGCATATACTTTTGTGTGTATGTTTTGTTTTCATCTCCCAGGACTTTGTAGGGCATGTGGTTACATGGGAACTGAATTGAAAATTTCTTCACCTGAATTGAAAGGCTTTATAACATTCAGTAACCAGTAAGTTCCTACTATATTCCACTGTCTAAGCACTAAGAATATAAAGAGAAAAACAATGAAACAATCCCCTCTACTCAAGTAGCTTAATTTCTATGCATGTAGATAACATGTATATATAAGTATATTCTGAACTAGCAGTTAGGAGGATCAGCAAAGGCTTCATTTAGAAGGTGATGTTTGGGCTGTGTCTTGAAGAGAGGATTCTGTGAAGCAGAGTGGGAAGGGAGTCCATTCCAAGCAAAAGGTCAGTGCCAAAAAAAAAAAAAGGTCACTGTCTTTCAGTAAAGACAGCAGTGGGTGTGTCCTTTAGGAGAAACTGAGAGAAGGCCAGTTTGGCCAGACTGTAGAATATGGGAAGGGGTGTAAGGAGCCTGGAAATATAGGTCCCTGCCAGGTTGTGAAGGCTTTTAAAAACCAAGTAATGGAAGTTTTTCAAAAGTTGACATAGGTAAATAGTAATGGATAAGTGTGCATACCAATTTAATCCATTGCTAATATGATTTCTATTTACCAGTACCTTATATTCACTCAATAAACATTTAATCACCTACATGCAAGGCACTATTGAAGTTCCTGGGGCTCCAAAGACAGAAATGATACTGATCTTGCCTTGAAGGTTAGAAGATAGGTTAGACTAGAGACAGAATAATGATATTTGTTTGCCTCAGGTCTCGTGACAAACAGGAGAGAGTGCACAGTGGCATTTTTCCAAGGATGCAAGCAGTGGACCATATGTTGTACAGGCCTGTTCTAAAGCTTTAGAGTTTTCCTATGGTCAGATTTAGAATGATATTCTCTGTATTCTTGTCATGTCTTTCTGTTTACAAGCCTTTCTTACATCTGATGTGAGTGAAACCTGGACCAAGTTGCTTTTATAAAGTGCTTTGGTACTATTTAAAATTCATTTCCACTTAAAAATTGCTTGTTCAGTGTTAAAACTTAATATGGTTTATATAAGCTATATATTATAGTTCTATGTTTAATCAGGGTTATAAAATTAGCCCATAGAATTTTTCTTTTTTGGAGTGGGCCATTTCTAGGAAATAATTGACTTCTCCAAGAGGTATCTTGCAATAAGTACCAGTGGTCGCTTCCTTCACCCATTCATTTTAATTGCTGCCTCTTGTAGTAGATCTTTTCTGATTCCCACCCTCTGTTGATGATGTTCCAAATTACTTTGTGCCAAAAATACATATTTTGTTCACAGATTCTTCTTTGTGGCTTGGAACCTAGATCCTCTGTTTCCAAATCAAGCAGTCTTTCCTATGCCTTAAACACAACATGACTAAAACTGAACTAATTATCTTTGCCACCAACTCCCCCTCTCTTCTTCTTCTTTTTTTAAAATTAAACAAATGCTTTATTAACTTCTGGTTTATATCATTCATTTCCACCAGATTATGAGTTACATTTTTCCCCCATTTTTTCCCTACCCACCACCCCAGAATAGCAGTCCCACTAGATATCCCCTCGTTCAATCTGCTCTCTCCCATATCTTCTCCCATACCCCCTTCCACTTTGCCATTAGGGCAAGGTGAATCTCTGAGCCCCAATGCCTAGACATCTTATGAAACATTTAATTTTAAAACTTTGATTTTCAGATCCATTCCCTTCCACCCTCTTCTACATGAGATAGTTTACCCTACCCTGTCTCTCTCCATCTCCTCTTGCCACTTTCCTCTCTCACCCCTTGACTTCACCCCTTAAGAATCATCCCTTCCTTGGGGCATCTAGGTGGTGCAGCGAGCAGAAGGACCCGATCTCTGATCCGGTCCCAGACACCCAACACACAAACAAAAACCTAGCCTCGTGACCCCGGGAAAGTCACCCAACCCCAATTGGCCCCCCCCCAAAAAAAAAAGAATCATCCTTTCCCATCAAATTCAACCTGTGCCCTCTATCCATGTATACCTGTGAACATATGCCATGTACCCTTCTTCAATTATTTTCATAATGAGAAAGGTTTCATCAAACACAGTTATTGTTTTTCCATGTAGGAATGTAAATAGTCCAACTTTGATAAGTTCCTTTTGATTTCTTTTGCTTGATTACCTTCTCAAGCATCTCTTGCTTCTTGTGTCTGAATGTCAGATTTTCTATTCAACTCTGGTTTTTTCCTCAAGAATGCTTGAAAGTCCTCTATTCCTTTGAATGACCATATTTTCCCCTGAAACAAAATACTCAGTTTTGCTGGGTAGGTGACCCTTGGCTTCAATCCCAGCTCTTTTGCCCTCTGGAATATCATATTCCATGCTCTTCGATCCCTCAGTGTAGAAGCTGCTAGGTCCTGGGCTATTCTGATTGTGTTTCCACAATACTGAAATTGTTTCTTCCTGGCTGCTTGGAGTATTTTCTCCTTGATCTGGGGATTCTGGAACCTGGCTATAATATTCCTGGGAGTTTTCTTTTGGGGATCTTTTTCAGGAGATGATCTGTGGATTCTTTCAACCTCTATTTCTCCCACTGGGTCTAAAACATCAGGGCAATTTTCCTTGAGAATTTCTTTAAGGATGATTTCTAGGTTCTTTCTTTGATCATGGCTTTCAGGTAGTCCAATAATTTTTAAATTCTCTCCTGGATCTATTTTCCAGGTCAGTGGTTTTTCCCATGAGATATTTCACATTGCCTTCTATTATTCCATTTGTATGGATCTGTTTAATAGTATCTTGATTTCTCATAAAGTCATTAGCTTCCATTTGCTCCAGTCTAACTCTGAAGGAATGAATCTCCTCAGTGAGCTTTTGAGATTCTTTTTCCATCTGGCAAATTCCACTTTTTAAGGCATTCTTCTCCTCATTGCCTTTCTGAGCCTCTTTTGCCATTTGAGTTAGTCTATTTTTTAAGGTGTTATTTTCCTCAGTCAGGCTGTTGACTGTCATTTCATACTTTTCTTGCATCTTTTTCATTTCTCTTCCCAAATTTTCCCCCACTTCTCTTATCTGCTTCTTAAGGTCCTTTATGGCCTGTAGCCAGCTTGTATTTTCATTTGGGGCTTTTGGTGCAGGAGTTCTGACCTCACAGTCCTCCTCCATGCTTTGAGCCTCCTTGCCCCTAAAATAGGAGTCCAATGTTGAACTTTTCTGTTTATTTTGTTTCCTTTGCCTAGGCATGTTGCCACTTAATTACTTGATTTTTGGGCTTGTTGCCACAGTAGGACTCTGCCACCAGACAGGGGAGCTTCCGCCCAAACATGGGGTCTTCACAACTTCTGCCAGTTGAGTGGCCTCTGTAAAGCCTCCACCCACTCTGGCAAATTGGATACCCACCCCAAACTTCCCCCCCCCCGACCACAATCCAGATCCAAGCGTTTTAAAGCAAGAGTGATTAACCCCCAGACTGATTGCTGGATCTCCCTACATTTCGCAGACCAGGAGCTAGAGCCACTACTGACGGTGCAAAATGGCTTCTGTGCCACTGTTTCTTCAGCAGCTTTTCGCCCCCAGGGGAGGAAGTCACGGGTTCCTCAAATACTGGTCCCAAAGTCCATAAGGCACTAACCTCTCACTTTGTTCTAGGCATATCTGTGCTGATAATTCTGCAATCGCCACAGTTGCTGGTGTTCTGGGGTCCCTTCAGCCGGCTGAAGGCCCGGCCACCCTGGGGCTAAAACCTCGGACCTGGGATTGGCCCTGCAAGCTGCGCTGCCGGTTTCCAGAGTGCTGTGCTGCCTGCTCTCAGAGCGCTGTGCTGGCCGCTCCCTGCTGGGCTGTCCTCAGCAGGAGGTTAGCTTCTCTGTGCTGTTCTGTGGGTGCTGTGGCTCCAGAAGTTGTTCGGAGTCCCCTTTCACATTGTTTGAAATTTGTGTGGGGCAGAGCACATTGGAAATGCTGTTTCTACTCCACCATCTTGGCTCCGCCCTCCCCCTCTCTTCTTAATTGCATTAAGGTACCACTGTTATTCCAGTCACTCATGCTTACAGTTTAGGTGTCATTTTCAACTCTTCAGTCTTATCCCTTTATCCAGTCTCTTGCCAAGTCTGTAGATTTTTACCTTTGTAATAACACTGATATATACCCTCTTCTTTCTTCTGATACAGTCAGCAGATGGAGGCCCTCATGACCTCATGTCCAAATTATTGTAGTGGCCTTTGGGATTGGTCTGCCTTCCTCACATCTCTTCCCACTCCAGTCCATCCTCTACTTGGCTATCAAAATAATCTTAGAATGCAGGTATGACCGTGACATCCCCTAATCAGTAAGCTCCATGACTCCCTATCACTTTCAGGATCAAATCAATCCTCTGTTTGGAATTTGGAGTGCTTCATAACCTCTCCCCTTCACCCCACTCTTCTGGTCTCTCTCCACCTACTCTATGATACAGTGACTCTGGCATCTTTGTTATTCCTGGTACAAGACACTCTATCTCCTGACTCTACGTATTTTCACTGCTGCCCCCCATGTCTAGAATTCTTTCCCTCCTCTTTTCAGCCTCCTGGATTCCTTGAAGTCCCAACTGAAATCCCAACTTCTACAAGAAGCCTTTCCCACCCCTACACCCAGAAGTAGTGCTTTCTATTGGTCATTTCCAGTTTATCCTGTATATAGCTTGTTTGTATATAGTTGTTTGCATGTTGTCTTCCCCCAGTAGATTTTTAGCTCCTCCTTTGTAACCCCAGTACTTAACTCCATGCCTTATTTTTGTTGTTCAGTCGTTTTCATTTGTTCCAGTCACTTTGTAACCCCGTTTGGGGTTTCTTGATGGATATATTGGAATGGATTGTCATTTCCTTCTCCAGCTCATTTTACAGATGAAGAAACCAAAGCAAACAGGGTGAGGTGACCCACCCAAGATCACACACCTAGTAAGTGTCTGAGGCCTCACCACCTAGCTGGCAGAGTAATAAATACTATGTAAAAACGTTAACATTAAGCATTAAGATAGTAAAAACCATTAACTAATGTTTATTGATTGACTTTTCTCCCCTTATCACTGCTTAGATTTTCCTTATGGAAACTAAGTCTTTTAGATTTGTGAGAGGGAAGGTTACAGCTTCCTTATTTATGATAGGACACTTTTTTTTTTAAATAAGTAACTTGCTCAAGGTTACTCGGCTACTCATTATTTATGCGTGGGTGCTCATTTTCTGAGGCCGGATCTGATCTCGGGTCATCCCAACTTCGAGGCTGGCGCTCTTACTCACTGCGCCACCTAGCCGCCCCTTTAGGGCAATTGGGGTTAAGTAACTTGCCCAAGGTTACACGGCTAGGTTTTTGTTTGTGTGGATTAAGTGTCTGAGGCCGGCTCCAAACTCAGGTCCTTCTGACTCCAGGGCCGGCACTCTATTCACTGCGCCACCTAGCCGCCCCTGATAGGACACTTCTTAAAAAATTTTTCTGATGCATAATGTTAAATTGATATCAAGCTTACTTGAGTCAGCTTTTTAACCTGAGAGGCAGCATAGTGGTATAGAGCCCTGGACTTGGAGGTAGATGCTGAGCGTGTGATTGATGATAAGTTACAGCTTCTCAGAATTTGAGTTCCATTCAATTACATTACCTGTAAAATAGAAGTTATACTGCTTGTAATACTTCACAGGGTTATTATGAGAAAATTATCCTAAACCTTCACTTTTATATCACACCTATTTCTGTTAAGTGCACTGAAGAGTAGTTTGAAAGCATCAAATGAAGTCAACTTTTTTTACTAGTAAAATAACTCTCACATTTATATGACTATGTCTGCTTTTGTAGATTTTATTCACATAAATATTGATTAAATTCCTTCTATGTACAGGACATTGTCAGGCCCTGGAGAAGATGCAAAGTTTAAATAAAACAATTTCTGCTTTTATGGAGCTTATGTATAATTGGGATATAAGACATTATGGATAACTACAATCCATAGTCATGATAAGTACATGAGTAAGTTATCAAAACAGTGTTATGTGAGGTAAATGGGATAACAGATCTTTACCATCCATTAAAGGCTTTATGGAGAAGATGGAAAAGATTTGAATCAGGTAGAATTTCAACATGTGAAGTGTGTGGGTGATATTCTCAGCATAGGAAACAGCAAAGGCATAGAGGCACAAGTACATGGGACATGTTTGATAGAAAGTAGTACAAGTTTGGCTGGATGTAGAATATGTGGAGGGGAATAAGGTGAGATAAGGCTGGGAAAATAGGGAAATGCCAGATGATAGAAGGACCTTGAATTCTAGGCAGAGTGATTTGAACTTTTACTCAACAGGCGATAGGAAGCCACTGAAGATTTTTAAATTTTGAGTAACATGACTGTATATTATATATAGAAGATTATTATTGCAGTAGGTATGGATTATGGAAACAATGGAAGCAGGAAAACCTATTAGGATCCTGTTTAAATTGTCAAGGGTAGGTAAGGAGGAACAGTATTAAGGTCAGCAATAGCAATTGAGAATAAGGGATGAATTACATTGCAGAAATGTAATGGATAGGACTTGGTAACCAGATATGAGTAACAGGGAAAAGTGAAAGGTAATCCAGTCTTTTGAACATGGGAGATAAGCAAACCATATGGTATAGTAGAAAGAGCCTAAACTTGGTAATCAAAGACCTGGACTTGTTCTGTGACTACCACTTAAGAGTAAGACCTTGGGCATGTCAATTCTGAGTCATCTTCCTCTAAATTTAAGATCCCTTTCAGGGCCTCAGCTTAATCATCTGAGATTTTGGGTGAATTTTATCATTGCAGTATTATTGTGGTTTCATCGTATGTTCTGGGAGTCATCCCGAATGAATTCTCTGTCATACCACCTCTAATCCAAGTATAGGCATTTATTGGAATATGGCCTCCAGCAGGCTGAGTTCCAAGAGGAACTAGCGACTTAGTAAGACAACACAGGAAAACTTATAGTGTAATGATGTTGATTACACAACCAGAAATCATTAATTTTAAAAAGTAGGAGGCAGGAGGGGTTTGCTAAGAGATTAAGTAATGGAGAAGGGTCTCAGCCTTGGTGGAATTGTGCATATGGTTACCCACAATGCATAGAGAAAAACCTAAGGGGGGATTTATGTATGATAATGATATTATAATAATCCTCTCTACATCGTAAGTTTAGGCTAGTTAGAAGGAAAAATAGGTTTGAAATAGAAATAAGATTGAATTTTGGAAATACTCATTATGAGGTACCAGTGTGGTAGGTTCAGATAGAGTCCTGTATGCAACTTAGAAAAAAACATCATTTTTTTTGTTTTTAGATTTTGTTTTAGAATTCAAAAGGGAGAGTCAAGAATGGAAAATGATTAGAGAGTCTCCTACATGGAGGTGGGAGTTAAGGTCAAGGGATTGAATCTGATTATCAAGAGATATAAGAGTATAGAGAATGAAGAGCACCAAGGAAAGATCCTAGAATATTCACATTGAGAGGTTGAGAGGATGATGAAGACCAGTAAAAAAAGAGAAAGAAAGAGCTGCTAGAGACAATAGGTAGTGGAAACCATCATTATTTCCATCTTGCAAATGAGGAAACTCAGGATATTTCTCTCTCAGGGTCATCAAGGTTAAGGAACTTATCTCTGGGTAACATAGTAAATGGTAGTTTGAGTCCAGGTCTTCTGACTCCTAAGGCGTTGTTCTTTTCACAATACTAAGATACTGAAAAGAAGGAAGAAAGGATTTATTAATCACTCATTATACTAAGTGCTTTACAAATATTTTCTTTTTTGGTTTTCACAACAGTCCTGGAAGGTAGATTCTGTTATTGTCCCTGTTTTACAGTTGAGAAAATAGAGGCAAACAGGTTAGAAATGATAATTAAATTGATGGGAGCCAGTGAGATCACCAAGTAAAGTAGTATGGAGGAAGAAGAGAAGAGGATCCAGGATAGAACCTTGAAGGACACCTTTGGTAAGAGGGTTTGATATAGAGGATGAGCCAACAAAGGAGACAGAGAAGGGGCAATTAGGTAGGAGGAGAACCAGGAGAAGGTAGAGTCTGGAAAAATAGAGAGAAGATAGTATGTGTCATCCTTAAGTCTCACTTCAGTCCTAGAATTCACATATTGGAAACACTCTCCTTCCCTGTAATCTCCCCCTCTGATTGGACTCACTGATGTGAATTTCCCTCTAGTGATGCAACTCATTCTATTTGACTCTTGTCCCTGTCCTTCCCTGAGTTTATTATAATAGAGTCCACCCAACCTACTAGGGTTCTTCTTTGATTACTCTTGACATTGTGCAGATACTAGTAGAGCATCTGAAGAAATAAAAATGAATGCTCTTAGAGGGCAATGAAGAGGTGGGGTGAACAGACTTCAAATTTAATGAATAAGGAAGTAAGTGATTAAAGGATGTTATCAAAAATGTGTGGTTGAAAAAAAGGGCAGGTCATAGTGGTAAGTGAAGAATAACAAATTAATCTTTTTTTTTAAGTTTTAGACTTAAATACTAAAACAAATGTGCAATGAGAAAAAAAGAAACGTATAAATATTAAAACTTAAACACAAAATAAGAAAAGAAAAAAAACATTGTTATGTACAGCTGAACATGAGAGGATTCAAAATACATATCAGTAAATTTCAGTTTCAAGAAAGCCTATTTAATAAGTACTATGCATTGTTTTGACAGCTATCCAGTTTTCTTTGCTTCCTTATAAGTTTTCTTTTGTTCTCTGCTGTGCATTTTTTCCTTTGTTCTTTTTTTCCCCTTCCTCCTCCACCTCCCAGGCTACAACTAAGTGTGCATGTATTTAGATATAGATAGAGATACACACACACATACATACATACATACATACATAAAGATATACTTTCCCTAACAAATTCTACTCCTGATCTTTGTTTTATATTTGTGCATATCTCTTTTTTCCTATCCCTGCTGATTCTTCTACTTTACATCTACCTGCTACCTTGCCCTTCTATTACTTAACCTCCCCCCTCCACAGATGCCTCCCTTGTCCTCCCATTCTCATAAATCTAAACACCCTTCTATACCCCTTTTTGACCTATTCCCTCACCCTCCCCTCTAAAGATCCCCCCTTATCCTCCCAAGGATCCCTCCCTTACCTTCTCCCCATTCTCTATCCCCTTAGCATTTTATTTCTTTCTAAATTTAGAAGACTTTTATACACTTCTAGATGTATATGTTTTGTTTTCTCTTGAACCCATTCCTGATGAAAAGTAAAGTTTCCAGAACTAACAGCCCTCCTCCCCAGCCTCTGTTGGTTCTTCCTCTTGCACCTCATTTATACAAGATGATTACTCATTTTAACTGTTCCTAAAGAGTTTTAATTTTAAAGTCATATCATACTCAGGTCTACCCCAATCTTTCTTATAAACTATCCAATTACTAATAACAATCTTAGACATATGTTCTATATTTTGCATTCATAAAAGGTAAAGAGTCTGTTCTTATTGAGTCCCTTGTAATTAGTCTTTGGTATTTCTCTTTGCTTTTGTATGTTAAATCTTCTATTAAGTTCAGATTATTGTTGTTTTTGTTTTTTTAAGCAAAGCCCTGAAAGTCAGACAGTTCACTAAATGTCCATTTTTTTTTCACTCATTAGCTTTACTGAGCATGATATTTACAGCTGCAACCCCAGTTCTTTTCCTCTACAATATATAGTATTCCAAGACCTGGGGTCTTCTCCTTCTTCTTCTTCTTCTTTTTTTTGCCATTTCCTTCTCCAGCTCATTTTACTTTTTTATTAAATTTTATGTTTATTTTTAGTTTATATCATTCATTTCCACAAGATTTTGAGTTACAAATTTACAAATTTTCTCCCCATCTTTACCCTATCCACTACCCCAATACAGTGATCCCACTGTATCCCCCAATCTGCTCTCTCCTATATCCTCCCCCATCCCCCTCTGACTTTCCAGTGGGGCAAGATGGATCTCCATACCCTAGTGCTTGTGTATCTTATTTCCCAATTGTATGTAAAAATAATAATAATTATATATATATATATATATTTTTTTTTTTTTAAACATTTGATTTTAAAACTTTGAATTCCAGATTCTTTCCCTTCCTCCCTTGTCACCCACCCTTACTGGGAAAATAGGCAATTCAATACAGGTTGTACACTTGTAGCTACACAAAACATTTCCATAGTGGGTATATTGTGAAAGACTGACTATATTTCCCTCTATCCTATCCCACCTCCCACTTGTTCTATTCTCTACTTTGACCCTGTCCCTTTTCAAAAGTGTGTGCTTCTAACTTCCCTCCCCCCCCAACCTGCCCACCCCTCCATCATCCCCCCTCTCATCCTCTTCCCCCCTATTCTCCTGTAGGGTGAGATACCCTATTTAGTGTGTATGTCATTTCCTCCCTAAGCCGGATTCAATGAGAGTAAGGTTGACCCATTCCCTTTTGCCTTCCTGTTCTTCCCCTCCATTGTAACAGTTCCCTTACCTCTTCTATAGGAGATAATTTACCCTTTTTTTGTCTCTCCCCATCTCCTCTCATTATATTCCTCTCTCACCTCTCAGTTTCACCTTTTAAGTATCATCCCTTCTTATTCAGTTGGTCCTGTGCCCTCTGTCTATGTATATCTGTATACACACACATATATTTACTCACATATGTATTCATACACCCATATACCCTCCTATATAGACATATCTATGTATGTATACATATATATATATATATACATTTATATTCCTTTCAACTCTTCTCATATCAGAAAAGTTTCATAAGTTAAACAGTTATCATTTTTCCATGTAAGTAGTTCAACTTTGATAAGTTCCTTATGATTTCTTTTCCTTGTTTACCTTCTCATGCTTCTCTTGCTTCTTGTATCTGAATGTCAAATTTTCTATTCAACTCTGGTTTTTTCATCAAGAATGCTTGAGAGTCCTCTATTCCTTTGAATAACCATATTTTCCCCTGAAACATGAGACTCAGTTTTGCTGGGTAGGTGATTCTTGGTTTTAATCCCAGCTCCTTTGACCTCCAAAATATTATATTCCAGGCCCTTCAGGCCCTCAGTGTAGAAGCTGCCAGATCCTGTGTTATCCTGATTGTGTTTCCACAATATTCAAATTGTTTCTCCTTGGCTGCTTGTAATATTTTCTGCTTGATCTGGGAATTCTGGAACCTGATTATAATATTCCTAGGAATTTTCTTTTGGGGATCTTTTTCAGGAGGTGATTAGTGGATTCTTTCAACCTCTATTTTGCCCAGTGGTTCTAAAACATCAGGGCAGTTTTCCTTGAGAATTTCTTGAAGGATGACTTCTAGGTTCTTTTTTTGATCATGGCTTTCAGGTAGTCCAATAATTTTTAAATTCTCTCTCCTGGATCTATTTACCAGGTCAGTGGTTTTTCCAAAGAGATATTTCACATTGCCTTCTGTTTTTTCATTGTTTGGATCTGTTTAATAGTATCTTGATTTCTCATAAAATCACTAGCTTCCATTTGTTCCAATCTAATTCTGAAGGAATGATTCTCTTCAGTGAGCTTTTGAGATTCTTTTTCCTTCTGACAAATTTGGCTTTTTGAGGCATTCTCCTCCTCTTGGGCTTTTTGAACCTCCTTTGCCATTTGAGTTAGTCTATTTTTTTGGTTTGTTTTTTTTTGGAGGGGCAGTTGGGGTTAAGTGACTTGCCCAAGGTCACACGGCTAGTGTTGGTGTTAAGTATCTGAGGCTGGATTTGAACAAGTTAATCTATTTTTAAGGTGTTATTTTCTTCAGTCGGGTTGTTAACTCTAGTTTCATGATTTCCTTGCGTCATTCTCATTTCTCTTCCCAATTTTCCCTCCACTTCTCTTATTTGGTTTTCAAAATCCTTCTTAAGCTCCTCTATGGACTGTAACCAATTCATCTTTTTCTTGGAAGCTTTTGGTGCAGGAGCTCTGACTTCATTGTCTTTCTCCTGTTTCATGCTTTGATCCTTTTTGTCCCCCAAAAAGGAATCCAAAGTCTGATTGCTGTGCTTGCTTTGCTTCCTTTCCTTGCTTGTGTCACCACTCAGTTACTTGACTTTTGAGATTTTTGCCACAGTAAAACTCTGCTTTGAGGGAGGAGAGCTTTGTCCCAAATTGCTGGGGTTTTCTCAGCTGCTGGAGCTATTAGTTGTCTGCCCTCTCTGAAGCCTCCACACTCTCTGGCTCACTGGTCACACACCCTGAGACCTCCACTCTAGACAGCAATCCATATCCAAACAGGTTAAAGCAAGAGCAATTACTTCTCAAACTGGTTGCTTGGTCTCCCTACAATCTGCAGGCCAGAAGCTCTGAAGCAGCCACCTGGCTGCAGCCACTATGCTTCAGCCACTTCTCCCTCCCAGGGCAGAAGCTGGACCACACTTCCGGACTCCAAGTTCCCACAGAGTCCACACTGACCTCTCACCTTGTCTTTGGTATCTCTGGGTTGATAATTTTGCAAACTGAAACAGCTGCTGGTGATCTACTCTCCTGAGTTCCTCTAGCCGCAGCTGGTCGGGGGCTCTGGGGCTAAAACTGCAGACTCGTGAGGCTGGGATCTGTTCCCAGAGTGCTGAGATGTACCCTTCCTGCCAGCCTGCAGGGTATTCTTCAGCAGGAGGCTTGTTTCTCTCTGTCAGTTTGTGGGTTCTGTAGCTCTAAAGTTTGTTTAGTCATTTTTATACGTGTTTGAGGTGGCTATGGGGGGAGAGCAGGGAGTTTTCCTGCTTCTGTGCTGCCATCTTCAAGACCTGGGGTCTTTTAGTGTTGTCACTGCTAGGTCTTTGGTGATTTTAATTGGTACTGTCATATTTAAATTTTGTTGTTGTTGTTGCTTGTAATATTTTATCCTTGAGCTGGGGGTTTCAGAATTTAGCTGTAATATCCCTGTCGGCTTTCCTCATAGGATCTCTTTCACATTGTGATCTGTAGATTTTTTTTTTCTATTTCTGCTTTTTCCTCTTGTTCTAAAGCATCAGGACATTGTTCTTATGTTTTCTTGATCTGTTCTCCAGATCAGTTGTTTTTCTTATGAGATGTTTCACATCTTTTCTATTTTTTTCATTCTTTAAATTTTATATTATTTCTTGGTCTCTTATAACTTCACTTATTTCCCTTTATCCAATTCTAATTTTCAAGGAGTCATTTCCTTCCTTAAGATTCTGGATATTCTATTCTAATTGATTGACTTTCTTTTCATAATCTTGGGTTTTTTGGATTAAAAATCCCCCCCCCCATCTCATTTAATTTTTAAGCTCTTCTGTGAATTCTTTTTGGGTAGGTGACCATTTCACTGTTACTTTTTGGGGTACAAGAGGTTTTATTTGCTTTAGTATCCTCCTCTGAAGACACACCCTGGTCTTCTCTTTTTTCCTAGTAACTTTCTATAATTGGATTCTTTCTCATTTATTTGCTCTTTTTTTTTTTTTTAAATAATTTGTAGCAGATTATTGTAATCACCTCTAGTCTTAGGGTATGGGGGAATGGTGTCTCTGGCCTCAGATCCTCCTTCAGTTCTCCCCCTGGCCTGGAGCTGAAACCAAGAACTCTTCCCTCTTATATGTTCTCACAACCAGGAGCTTCCCATTCCCTCTTCATCTGTACTCACAGAGTGTGTTGCTGGTTCCTTCTTACCACAGGGCCAAGTCTTGGCAGCCCAGGTGGGTCTGGCAGTCCTTATCAGCAGGGGTTCTCTCAGTCTTCATTGCTCAGATGCTGAACTCCCCAAACTGTATGGGAGGTGAAAGTTTCTGTGGCTGGGACTGAGGCTACCTTTCAACCCAGCTAGCCCCAGGGTGGCTACTTGCTGTTTCAGGGGAACTAGCCTGGAGGTGTTTTTTCTTCACCTGGACCAAACCTAGTTCTGGGATTTTTCTGATTTTTTCTGCCCCAACTCTTGTTTATTTTTACTGTTGTACGTTCATCCTGAGGCACTGTTTTATCTTGTTTATGGGGGGGATCTGGAAAGCTTGGAATTTTCTGACCAACTCTGTTATCTTCCCAGAATCCTATCAGGCAAAAAAAAAAAAAAATTCCCTTTTATCCCCTACAACACATTTTGTATCCCCTGAGAGAAAGTTGGACTGTTGGGGTCCTCCAATGAATGTACTCCAGGGCTTTTTTTTTTTTTTTGCTGCTTTTTTGGAGGGGGGGAGGCAGGGCAATTGAAGTAAAATGACTTGACCAAGGTAACACAGCTAGTAAGTGAAGTGTTAAGTGGCTGAGGCCGGATTTGAATTCAGGTCCTACTGACTCCAGGCTTGGTGCTCTATTCACTGCTTCACCTAGCCGCCTGGCTCCAGTTTTATTTTTATTTTATTCTTAAATAACCTCCTCCTTTGTTATGGGGAGATGATCTACATAGAACCACCATCCTAGGCTGCTGAGTTAAATACATCTTTTGACCTCTACACTGGGCAAACTGGACAAACTTGATGTCCTGGTGATCAGTTCCAGAGACTTTTGAACCTCTTGTTCTCTGTAATGTAATTCTTGGTGATGAAGGTGAATTGATAGCTTGTAAAGCCAAGCATGATCAGCTTTCCAGAGGACTGCTGCTATGAACAGCTTTCAAGGTTCTGATTATATATAGTGATCTCACATTTGGGGTTATAGCCTAAGGAGGTCAAAGACAGGCCCCATTTATATCAACATATTCATAGTAGCATGGTCTGGTGTGGGACCAGCTAGATTTAATGGGCTAGCTGAGTTTGCATTGCTTACCAATAAGGACAGCTTGGTTGTAGTGTGGGTTTCTAAAATTGTGGATTAACTTCCCAAAGGCCTGGGACATATTGTCCTGAAGTCTTGTCAGGGAGGGTGCTGATCCAGCTAGGGAGAAGTGGAAGGAATATGAAACCTACACCTATTCATAAGTATAATAGAAGGTAGGATATGATAGGGACAAAGGAGAAACCTAAACAGAGTATTCTGCTAATCCTTTTCCATCAGCTGCTATTGAAAGAAGTAAAAACCACTGGGCAGAGACAGTAATACGAAAACAAAATCAAAAAGGGAGGAAAAATGTGGGAATAGGAAATGAACTGCCACCGTAAAGCATGAATTTCTTGAAGCAAAACAGTTCAACATGTTGTCCACGTCTTAAAATGCATGCTTTGTTCTATACATATCGTTCACCATCTCTCTGCCGAGAGTTGAGAAGTATTGCTCTGCGGTTGCAGTTAGTCCCTATATTGATCAGTGCTATAAAGCTTCTCGCTGGTGTTTTCCTTTATATTATTATGGTTATCATGTAAATTAATCTCTTCATTCTGCTAATTTTCTTCTGTATTCGTTTATATAAGTTTTCTCTGAACTGTTCCTACTAGGGCAAGAAGAAAAACGGGCCTTGTATAAAATAATTAGCACTCAAGAAAGAAAATAAAAAAGTACTTTAGTCCCTGTAGTTCTTTCAGCACCAAGAATGTTTGGCTTGTGGTTCACACTGACTGGCAGTGTGATGACCCTAGGCAAGTCATTTAATTTCTGTCTACCTTAGTTTTCTCCTCTGTAATGATGATTATATGATAATAATAGTGATCACATTGATCTCGCAGACATATTGGAAATTTAAACTGAAATGTGTATAAAATGCTTTGCAAACTTTAAAATACTATATATTTCCTTCAGTGAACCTTTGGATCTCCTTTTCCATTTGACCACTTCTGCTTTTTAAGGCATTATTCTTGTTGGCTTTTTGGACCTCTTTTCCCATTTGACCTAGCCTGTTTTTTAGATGTTATTTTCTTCAGTGTTTTTTTGTCTCTCCTTTACCAAGCTCTTGATTCATTTTCCATGTTTTCTTTTGTATCACTCTCATTTCTCTTCCCAATTTTTCCTCTACCTCTCTTGATTTTCAAAATCCTTTTTGAGTTCTTCCGTGGCCTGACGCCAGTTCTTATTTCTTTGGGAGGCTTTGGATATAGGAGCTTTGACTTTGCTGTAGTCTGTCACCATAGTAACTTTCTACAGTCAGAGAACTGTAGAACTTTACTACTCCCTCTCTCTCCCTGTCCCAGTTGTTTGCTCATTTTCCCAACCTTTTGCTTGACTTTTAACTATTTGTTAAAGTAGAGTTCTGCTTTTACAGGGTAGAGGGTGCCCTGTCCCAAGATTCAGGGGTTTTGTGTGGCTGTTTTCAGAAATACTTCTAGGGACCTGAAAGTTTTCAGTTTTTCCAAGATGGTATGATCTAAGGAGAGGTGTTTACTCATCTCCTGGTCTGTGCTCTGATTTGTGAGCAACCATAAGCACTCTTTTATGCCCTGAAACAGTGAGGAGGGTCCCGTCTCCACTGCCGTCACAATCTCTGCTATGTTGGTGCTCCTTCTCACCCGGAAACTGCCACCCAGAACTGTGACCCAGATCTGAGTATGGGCAAAGCAACAAAGTCCGGCCTCACTGCTAGCAAAGAGACTCCTGTAATCTTCTTCTAACCAGTTGTTTGACCTCTCCCCTTACCATCTGTGGACTGAGAGCTCTGAAAGCAGTTGCTACCACTGCTGATTCAGTCACTCCTAAGACCTGTTCCTGATTTGCTGGGGTCAGGGCTGTGCTGGCATAGCCTGTCCTGGGTTATACTCCAGTCTTACCCGGAGGTGACAGCTCCTTCCTGCTGACCTTCCAAGACACCTTTGGTGTCTGTAGGCTGAGACATCTGGTAACTGCCACTGCTCCCTATGATTCAGTTGCCCTGAGTCCTGCTCAAGGTTTGCTGGAGTCTCTACTGGCACAGGCAGTCCTGAGCTATGCTTCTCTCTCACCCTATTGCAACATGCCTTTCTTGCCTTTGAAGTTGTCTTGGGCTGGACATTTGTTTTACTCTGTCTTTTTGTGAGTTCTGCTGCTCTATAATTTGTTGAGAGTCATTTTTAAAAGATATTTGGAGGTTTTGGGGGAAAACTCCACCTCTGCAAAGCACTGTGTAAATGATAGCTACCGTTATTATTGTCATTTTGGAGGAGACCACATGCACATATATAAATATGCATAGAATAAGTACAGGTAAATATAGAAGTTAAGGAGATAGAGTAGTAGCATTTAATATCAGAAGTTATCTATAAAAGGTGCTGTTTGAGATAAGACTTGATGAAATAAGGCATGCTGTGAGGTTGAAGGTGAGAAGGGAGGTCATTCTAGGCATGAGGGTCAGCCACATCAAGATGAAAGATAGCATGCCATGTGTGAGGAACAGAGAATTCAGTTTGACCAGACCATAGAGTTTTGGAAGGAGAATCATGTACAGTGAGCAGAAAATATATATCTGGACCAAATTGTAAAGTGCTTTAAAAGCTATCAGAGAAAAAAAAAATTTTTTTTTTATAATCTTAGAAGTAATAGGGAGTCTCTAGAGCTTATATAGGGAAGTGACATGGTCATGTTTGTGCTTAAGGAAAATCAATTAGTATACTGTGTGGAAGATTGATTGGAGGAGGGGATAGGCTTGAGTCAGGGAGACCTATTAGTGCATTGCAGTTATCCAGGATAGAGGCAGTAATGGCAGGTAGTGATACCTTTCCTTTTCACCATTTGAAGATGATGACAGATTTCCAAGAAGTAACAAAAATTTGAATTAGTGTACAGCAGCATTACTAAGAGGGGAGGTGGGGGTTTAGACTACAGGTAATGTGCAGTATAATTTAATGAGAGTCTATTTAACTGTAAGCAAAGATTTACTATTTCTTTTAAACTTTATAACATGTTTTAATATATGTTTTACCTATGTTAATGATATCTTTTTCTGTTTAGCACATGTATAAGGATGCCTTAAGAAAAGAACCATGGATAAATACTGTAGACTCCAAAAGATTGGGGAAGGATCCTTTGGAAAAGCCATCCTTGTTAAGTCTAGGGAAGATTGTAAGCAATATGTTATCAAGGAAATTAACATCTCAAGGGTGAGTCAATTTTCATTCCCTTTTTGGTACTGCTTTTTCATTTCCATAGTAGTATGTTTTTTAAATCTAAGTTTCTTTTTCAGATGTCCAGTAAAGAAAGAGAGGAATCAAGGAGAGAAGTTGAAGTGTTGGCAAACATGAAGCATCCAAATATTGTGCTATATAGGGAATCATTTGAAGGTCAGATAAAATTTGCAAAAGAGTACACTAGAACTCATCAACTAAATGATGGCCTCTGTGTAATTTAGCTGTGACAATAGCTTCATGACTCTGGGGGAATAGCATTGCAATGCCAGTATTTCATGGAACTTGGTGGCCAAGTTGATTCTGTGATATATCATCCATATCCCCACTTAGTTCTGTACTGGCTGAGGACTGTGTTGGTAATCTGTGGAAGGAACCTATCATGCTGATGAAAATATAGTATTCACTTAAATTGTTCTTAACTCTTTAAGTCCTATTAAGCATCCTCTCTCTCTCTCTCTCTCTCTCTCTCTCTCTCTCTTGCTTTTTGGAGTGGGGAAGGCAGGGCATTTGGGGTTAAGTGACTTGCCCACGGTCACACAGCTAGTAAGTGGTAAGTGTCTGAACCAGATTTGAACTCAGGTCCTCCTGACTCCAGGGCCAGTGCTTTATTCACTGGGTCACCTAGCCATCCCTAAGTATCATCTCTGAGAGAAATCTGAAAATAAGTTGATAGACCTATCTACTCCTTGGTATCCTTATATCTGAAATTATAAGATTTAAATTCAAGTGTCTTCTTGGTATGGTTTAAAATTCTGTAGAAACAGTATTAGAATTTTTAGGCCAGAGATTGTGGAATCTCTTCTCTGCATATCTTAAATAAGAGGGTAGATAATCTTGTATTAATAATAGATTTTTAAAAACTTGAAGACAGACAACGTCACATATAACTGAAAAAACAAGTTAGTAGAAAAAGCAGTCAATATCAGAAGAACATTAAAGAGCCAGGAATGCTCAACAAACAAACCCAGAAGAAGAGAATCTACGTTGTACATAATCAAAGATTCAAAAATCACCATTTTATTTTATTCTGAGCCTAACATACCCCCAGCTTCTTCCCCCTCCTCCCCATCAGACACACTTATGCACTGGGCATTAGTATGTACATAGCAAAATACAAAAGAGGATTGCACTGATCCATTCCACACTGCTTGCTTTTTTAAAAAACAGAATAAATTGGGGTGGCTAGGTGGCGCAGTGAATAGAGCACTGGCCTGGAGTCAGGAAGACTTGAGTTCAAATCCGGCCTCAGACACTTGACACACACTTATTAGCTGTGTGACTTTGGGCAAGTCAATTAACCCCAGTTGCCCTCCAAAAAGCAAAAAAAAACCCAAACCCAGAATAAATTGAATGTTATTTTCAAAACTGTAGCTGCTTATCTGTAGTTCCTTCTGAATTTCTTTCTGTTGACTTAAGTGCACTTAAAAAATAGTTTCAATATCTATTCTTTTTTAACACTACAATTGATACCTGCAACTAATCCTAACAAACCAATAAGTCATAATCAAGCAAAATTGTTGTTCAGTCTTTTTTTTAGTCATGTCCAATTCTACATGACCCTATTTGGGATTTTCTTTGCAGAGATATTGGAGTGATTTGTCTTTTCCTTCTCTACCTCATTTGATAGATGAGGCAGACAGGATTAAGTGATGTGCCTAGAGTAACACAGTAAGTGTCTGAGGCCAGATTTAAACTCAGGAAAATGAGTCTTCCTGACTCCAGGCCTAGCACTCTGTCCACTGCATCACCTAACTGCCCTATTCAAACAAAACACACTGACAAAGTGTCTCTGTCTAAAAATGTATATCTCTTCTATGTTTTGAGTCTGTGTCTTTCTGTGACAGGAGGTGGATAAGATGACTGTTGGTACACTGAGATGGGGTTGATCATTGCCTTGATCAGAGTGCCTAAGTCGTTACTTATTTTTACAATGTTGTTGGCATATAGATTGTTCTGGATCTCTTCAATGTTTATCAGTTTATACAATTTTCTCTGGGTTCTCTGAATGTCTCATGTAATTTCTTGTTTTCTAGTAATCCTTTCCATTCATACATCATAATTTGTTCAGTCATTCCTCAGTTCATGGGAACCATCTTAGTTTCCAGTTCTTAACTTTTCCTTCCACCTCTACCATTTCTTGTTCTTCTCCTCCTCTTCCCATCCAAAATCAGGAAATTTGATTTGCTTGCAACTATTTCCTCACACTTGTATTGTGCTCCCTCTTAACTCTACCCCCACATTCCTTCTGTCTCTTCTGTTTCCTATTTGAAACATGGGAAATCTTCACGGGAAATCATTTTTTTCCTTTTGAGTTTCTGCTTTCACTTGTTAAGTAGTTTCTCTTCCCTAGGCTTTGAATGTCCTGGAATCTTTATTTTTTTATAGCATTCCATGTCTTTTTTCCATTTGTTCCATCTCTCCTCCCTTAGTTGCTGAATCCTATAGGACTTTGTGTCAAGGCCAGGATCTGCACCTGCTCTGTTATTGGTGTGATCCACCCTACCTGATCTGTACCTGGGTCACATGGATTCCTACTTACGTCTACCTATGGGGTGTGTCTGTAGAAAGAGCTTTGTCTGGTATGTTCTCTTGAATCTTTGAAATTGCAAACATGGTCTTCTTAGGGCCCTCTGTTGTTTCAGGACAGAATTCAAGGGAACTTTGAGCCCCTAGCATTGGGATGTCCCAGTCTGTTATTCTCATACTGGATGTTATTACTCTTGTTTTGCTCTTGAGGCCCACTCTGTAAGTTTCTGACCACCCCAGGGCTTTCTAGTGGAAGTGCTCTACTCTTGCAGCCTCTGGATATAGAATCCTGTAGGCTTCCAGTTTTCTCTTGAGTAAAAAATGGCAAACTACTCCAGTATCTTTGCCAAGAAAACACCAAATGGGAGTCACAGAGTTAGACACAACTGAAACAACTAAACAACAACAGAAAATTCAGGCTTCTGGAGATGCTACCTTAGGCAATCTTTAGTAACTTCTGGTTAAAAATAATTCATTTGGCTTTAATAACTTAGAGTTATCGAACTATTTGGCACTTGCTTTATTTGGAAGGACTAATCTGATGCTAGTTCATTTCTTTTTTTTATTTAGTATTTTACTTTTTCCCAGTTACATGTAAAAACAATTTTTAACATTCATTTTAAAAACTTTGAGTTGCAAATTTTCTCCCTTCTTCCATCTTCCACACCCCCATTGAGAGAAGGCAAACAATTCAATACAGGTTGTACAAGTGGAGTCATGCAAAAAATATTATTAGTCATGTTGTAAAAGAAAACTTAGACAAAAAAACTGAAGAAAAAGAAAGTTTAAAAAATATGCTTCAGTCTCTACTCAGACACCATCAATTCTTTCTCTGGGGATGGATAGCATTTTTAATCATAAGTCCTTTAGGGTTGTCTTAGATCATTGTATTGCTGAGACTAGCTAAGTCATTCACAGCTGATCATCTTATAATATTGCAGTTACTTTGTACCTATTATGTTTCACTTTATATCACTTTATATCAGCCCTTGCAAGTCTTTCCAGGATTTTCTCACAGCCTCCTGCTCATCATTTCTTATAGTATAATAGTATTCCATCATAATCACATACCAAACTTGCTCAACCATTCCCCATTTCCTCAATTTCTAATTCTATGCCCCCAGAAAAGAGCCTCTTTCAATATTCTTGTACGTATAGGTCCTTTTCCTTTTTTTTTTCTCTTTTAGGATACAGACCTAGTAGTGGTATCACTAAGTCAAAGGCTATGAATGATTTTATAGCTCTTTGGGCATAATTTCAAATTGCTTTAATTTTAATCAGTTCACAACTCCACCAACAGTGCATTCATGTCTCATTTTTCCCACATCCCCTCCAACATCTGTCATTTACTTTTTCTGTCCTATTAAACATACATATTAGGTATGAAATAGTAGCTCAAAATTGTTTTAATTTACATTTCTCCAATCAGTAATGAATTAGAGTATTTTTTCATACGATTATAGATAGCTTTGATTACTTCACCTGAAAACTGATCATATCTTTTGATCATTTATCACTGGGGAAAGGATCTTATTTTTTTTTTTTTAAAGGTTAAACTGTTTGCATTCTTTTTTATTTTTTTTTCTAATTAAACAAATGCTTTATTAACTTCTGGTTTACATCATTCATTTCCACCAGATTATGAGTTACATTTTCCCCCCATTTTTTCCTACCCACCACCCCAGAATAGCAGTCCCACTAGATATCCCCTCATCCAATCTACTCTCTCCCATATCTTCTCCCATACCCGCTTCGACTTTGCCGTTAGGGCAAGGTGAATCTCAGAGCCCCAGTGCCTGGACATCTTATGAAACATTTAATTTTAAAACTTCAATTATCAGATCCATTCCCTTTCTCCCTTGTCACCCACTCCCTCTGAGAAGATAAGCAATTCAGTATGTGTTGTACATGTATATCTATGCAAAGCATTACCATAGTAGATATATTGTAAAAGACTGCTTATATTTCCCTCCCACCTGTCTCACCTCCCACCTGGTCCATTCCCTACTTTGATCCTGTCCCTCTTTGATAGTGGGTACTTCTAACCTCCCCTCTCCCCAGAATGCCCTCCCCTCCATCATCCCCCCTCTCATCCCCCTTTCCCCTACTCAGGAGAGTGAGTGAGGGTAAGATATTCCATTTAGTATGTATGTGTTTCTCTCCTTGAGCCAACTTCAATGAGAATATGCTTTTGCCTTTTTGCCTTCCTGTTCTTCCCCTCCCCTGCAACTACTTCCCCTTACCTCTTCTACAAGAGATAGTTTGCCCTACCCTGTCTCTCTCCATCTCCTCTTGCCACTTTCCTCTCTCACCTCTTGACTTCACCCCTTAAGAATCATCCCTTCCCCAGTGGCGCAGCGAGCAGAGAGCCAGCCCCAGAGCCAGAAGGACCCGAGCTCGGATCTGGCCCCAGACACCCAACACACAAACAAAAACCCAGCCACGTGAACCTGGGCAAGTCACCCAACCCCAATTGCCCTCCAAAACAAAAAAAATAATCATCTCTTCCCATCAAATTCAACCTGTGCCCTCTATCCATGTATACCTGTGAACATATGCCATGTACCCTTCTTCAGTTATTTTCATAATGAGAAAGGTTTCATCAAACACAGTTATTGTTTTTCCATGTAGGACTGTAAATAGTCCAACTTTGATAAGTTCCTTTTGATTTCTTTTCTTTGATTGCCTTCTCAAGCATCTCTTGCTTCTTATATCTGAATGTCACATTTTCTATTCAATTCTGGTTTTTTCATCAAGAATGCTTGAAAGTCCTCTATTCCACTGAATGACCATATTTTCCCCTGAAACAAGATACTCAGTTTTGTTGGGTAGGTGACCCTTGGGCTCATTCCCAGCTCTTTTGCCCTCTGGAATATCATATTCCATGCCCTTCTATCCCTCAGTGTAGAAGCTGCCAGGTCCTGGGCTATTCTGATTGTGTTTCCACAATATTGAAATTGTTTCTTCCAGGCTGCTTGGAGTATTTTCTCCTTGATCTGGGGAATCTGGAGCCTGGCTATAATATTCCTGGGAGTTTTCTTTTTGGGATCTTTTTCAGGAGGTGATCTGTGGATTCTTTCAACTTCTATTTTGCCCTCTGGGTCTAAAACATCAAGGCAATTTTCCTTGAGAATTTCTTTAAGGATGATTTCTACGTTCTTTCTTTGATCATGGCTTTCAGGTAGTCCAATAATTTTTAAATTATCTCTCCTGGATCTATTTTCCAGGTCAGTGGTTTTTCCCATGAGATATTTCACATTGCTTTCTAGTCTTTCATTTGTTTGGATCTGCTTAACAGCATCTTGATTTCTCATAAAGTCACTAGCTTCCATTTGCTCCAGTCTAACTCTGAAGGAATGAATCTCCTCAGTGAGCTTTTGAGATTCTTTTTCCATCTGGCAAATTCGACTTTTTAAGGCATTCTTCTCCTCATTGCCTTTCTGAGCCTCTTTTGCCATTTGAGTTAGTCTATTTTTTAAGGTGTTATTTTCCTCAGTCAGGCTGTTGACTGTCATTTCATACTTTTCTTGCATCTTTTTCATTTCTCTTCCCAAATTTTCCCCCACATCTCTTATCTGCTTCTTAAGGTCCTCTATGGCCTGTAGCCAGCTTGTATTTTCATTTGGGGCTTTTGGTGCAGGAGTTCTGACCTCACAGTCCTCCTCCATGCTTTGAGCCTCTTTGCCCCTAAAATAGGAGTCCAATGTTGAACTTTTCTGTTTATTTTGTTTCCTTTGCCTAGGCATGTTGCCACTTAATTACTTGATTTTGAGGCTTGTTGCCACAGTAGGACTCTGCTACCAGACAGGGGAGCTTCTGCCTAAACATGGGGTCTTCACAACTTCCGCCAGTTGGGTGGCCTCTGTAAAGCCTCCACCCACTCTGGCAAGTTGGATACCCACCCCAGACTTCCCCCCCAGACCACAATCCATATCCAAGCAGTTTAAAGCAAAAGCGATTAACCCCCAGACTGATTGCTAGGTCTTCCTACATTTCGCAGACCAGGAGCTAGAGCCACTACTGACACTGCAAAATGGGTTCTGTGCAGCTGTTTCTTCAGCAGCTTTTTGCCCCCAGGGGAGGAAACCACGTGTTCCCCAAATACTGGTCCCAAAGTCCATAGGGCACTAACCTCTCACTTTGTCCTAGGCATATCTGTGCTGATAATTCTGGAATCGCCACAATTGCTGATGTTCTGGGGTTCCACCAGCCCGCTGAAGGTCTGGCCGCCCTGGGGCTAAAACCGCAGCCCTGGGCTCAGTTCAGGGGGCTGCGCTGTCGTTTCCCAGTGCACTGTGCTGCCGTTTCCCAGTGCACTGTGCTGCCTGCTCTCAGAGCGCTGTGCTGGCCGCTCCCTGCAGGGCTGCTGGGCTGTCCTCAGCAGGAGGTTAGCTTCTCTGTGCCGTTCTGTGGGTGCTGTGGCTCCAGAAGTTGTTCGGAGCTCCCTTTCACATTGTCTGAAATTTGTGTGGGGCAGAGCACATTGGAAATGCTGTTTCTACTCCTCCATCTTGGCTCCGCCCCATGGATCTTATTTTTTTATAAATTTGATTCATTTGTCTGTATGTTTGAAAAATGAGGCCTCTATCAGAAATACTTGCTTCAAAAATTTTTTCAGTTATTATTGCTAACTATATTCCTTCTATCCTAATCTCCTCCACCCCATTTATTCTATTCTCTCTCACCTTTTACCCTGTCCCTCTTCAAAAAAGTTTCCGACTAACTCCTCCCCCAATTCCAATTAAACTTTTATAGGAATATTTATTGCTGTACTTAACAAATTTATCTTGAAAATTGAGGGGAAAAACATACTGCCAAATTATTTTGAGACAAATAAAGTCTTTTTAAAAATTATTTATTTGCTTGTAGTTTACAATTCCACAATCCCTTGAGTTTCAAATTTTCTCACCCTCTTTCTCCTCTTCCCCCCTCCCCTCCGCCATGATGGCATACTATCAAATATGGGATCTGCAAATGCCTTCACATTAAACATTAGTCAGATTGTAAAGAAGGATTATAACCAATGAAATGAACAATGGGAAAGAGAAAACAAAACAAGAAAAAGAAAGAGAGTGAGTAATTTGCTTCAATCTGCTTTTAGACTCTGTAGTTCTTTCTCTAGATGTGGATATCCCTTTCCATCATGAGTCTTTTGGAGTTGTCTTATAACTTTACATTGCTGAGAGGAAGCCCAGTCTATGAAAGTTAGTTGTCACATATGCATTGTGTATGTATTGTGTACAGGTTTCTCCTGGTTCTGCTCTTCTCACTCAACATCAGTTTATATAAGTCTCTCCAGGTTATTATGATGTCTGTCTGCTCCTCATTTCTTATAGCACAATACTATTCCATCACAATCATATCCCACAACTTGTTCAACCATTCCCCAATTGATATACATCTCCTCAATTTCCAGTCCTTTGCCATCACAAGAAAGAGCTGGTATAAATACTATTGGACATAGTATTTATAGGTCTTTTTCCTTTTTTTTTTAAATTACTTTGGGATCAGACCTTAAACTAGATAGCTATTGAAATCCTCTCCAATTCTGATATTTTGTGAAACGGGATTTTTTTGAGTAAGATGCAGTTATTGCTCTAGCTTTAGATCTTGCTTTTGTTTTTCGCATTTTTCTTTTAATGTACGTCTTTTCCTTGCATCAGTCATAACTGTGATTTCAGCTGTTTAGTAAACAAGTCAACAAACATTATTAAGCCCATGGACTCGGGATACAAAAAAGGGCAAAAAACAATCACTCTCCTCCAGGAACTCAAATTTTAATAGAAAACTGCAAATAAGGAATTTCTTCGACCAGAGTAGATTAGCATCTTCTCTACAATTTTTATCTTTGAGAATTGCCTAGGGGCTTTGAGAGCATCACTTTGCTGAGGTCACTTGGTTAGTATGTGGCAGATACAGGACTGGACCTAGCTATTCTGACTCTGAGGCCTGTTCTTCAAAACTAGGCTACTCTAAGCCTCTTAACTGAAGTTTTATTACTTCAAATCAGATACTGGTTAATAAGGAATATTGTTTAGCAGAAAATTCTTTTAAAAATTGTGCATAATGCTTTTCCCTGCTTATTGCATGACAGATTGAGTTTTCTCAATTCAGACTTTATTCTGATCCTTCCAATAATCTTAGCTATGTGGAACAGATTCTATAACCACAAATCAAAAAGAGCACCAAAGAAGCTTGCATGTTATCATGAAATCCAAAGGGGACATCATGTGTTTTTGCAATCGATGAGCTCATTTATTTTTTTATTGGACACAATTGTATTAAGATTAGTTAACTTCTGTGCCAACATACAGGAAAAGTGAACTACTAGAGGACAATATTAGTTAGAATTCAGTAGTTACACAGCAAGTGGAAGAGGGCAGAAAAAATTAAAAAAAAAAGGCAGACATAAGTTTTCAAAAAGCCTAGAAGTCTGCGGCATCTTTTTTCTTTTGCTCTATTTTTTGGAAGGGTGAAGGCACGGCAGTTGGGGTTAAGTGATTGTGGCAGCAAGCACCCCAGCATCCCCAGTGTGGCTGCCAACACAGGTTCTTAGATCTGCTTTTGTAAAGGAAAGCAACTCAAAGTCAGTTAACAAGCTTACTTTAATCAAACAAACATATCATTTACCTAGTTCAGGAGAAAAAGGTCAGCACCCTGAACTTCAGAGTATACAGACAGATCAAACAGACAGGCTTCCAAACTGTCCAACCATTATCAATACCAAAATCACAGTTACCAGAGAGGGAAGCATCAACATCTGGCTTTCCAAAGCCGGGGGGCTCTCAACGGCTGCCCAGAGTCTCATCTGGTCAAATCACACAACGCTTCTCAAAGTGAGCCCCAAAGCAAAGCCTCACATCAGGAATTATATAGCCTTCTCCTGGCCCAGAGAATGTAACAACCTTCTTGACCCACTGCCCAGTCACACAGAATCAAGGTGTAATCATTCCTGAAAACCAAGCCTCCTACCACAGGCTCCATGTGACCACATTTAGCCTATTAGGGAGCAGAGTATATTTTCAAATTAAAGAAGGTTCTCAAAGTCACTTAAGCCAATCAAAGGGCCTAGGGGCAGGTAAGATCTTCAAATCTGCATTTCCATTACAGTGATTTGCCTAAGGTCACACAGCTAGTAAGTGTTAAGTATTGGAGGCTGGATTTGAACTCAGGTCTTCCTGACTCCAGGGCCGGTGCTCTATTCACTGTGCCATGTAGCTGCCCCATCTGGGGCATCTTTGTGTTGAAACCAGTCCTATTCAATGTTTTGTTGGTTTTTTTGGAGGGCAGAAGGCAAGGCATTTGGGGTTAAATGACTTTCCCAAGGTCACACAGCTAGCAAGTGTGTCAAATGTCTGAGGCCAGATTTGAACTCAGGTCTTCCTGACTCTAGGGCCAGTTCTCTATTCACTTCATCTTTGTGTTGAAACCAGTCCTATTCATCTCAGTAGCCTATGATGGCATCATTATGTTGCAGCAAAATATAACTTATCTTTATTATATAAAGTCACCAAGAAAAGATTAAATTACTTACATTATACATTCTTCAGAATGATAGAAAAGGATATAATCCTACTTATTTATTTGTGATCTATTTGTGAAACATAAAAATGATTAAAATCTATATATATATAAATGAATATAAATAAAATAAAGTTTAACTTTTAATGGAGCAAGCAAGTTTTATTTGGGAGATTGACTTAGGTAGAATGCTTTCTAGTCAACCTTCTTCAAAGAAATATTCTCTTAAAATAAAGAAAAATAGTAATGTGAAACTAACTTGACACATTAACCATATCTGACCCCATATGCAGCCTTCCACACCTTTAGTCTCTTACTTGTCAACTCATAATAGGAAAGTATGAGTCCTTTGGGATAAAGTTTAATCATTACATTAAACAAAATTCTGGTGTATTTTAGTCTTTTGAAATGTATCTGTGTATATTTAGAAATAAATACATGTTTTCTAAAACTTAATGAGATAGTCCTGTACACACATATTTGATCATTCATTGTTGTTAAATTATTAGTAATGGAATATTTTTTATCAACATAAATGTATGAACAAATTATAGGCAGTATGAATTTAAGTATTCCCCAGAGTGGGAGTGGCTAGGTGGCACAGTGAATAGACCACCAGCCTTGGAGTCAAGAGGACCTGAGTTCAAATTTGGCCTCAGACTCTTAACATTTACTAGCTGTGTGACCTTGGGCAAGTCACTTAACCTCAATTGCCCTGTCTTCCCCCACTCTAAAAAGCAAACAATAAAATAAAATTAATATAAAATAAAATAAAATATTCCCCAGAGCTTGTTGCTGTGCCACAATTCTGTTATCTTACTTAAGTCTAGCACTTAATTTTTATATAACTTTAAGTAAACATATGTCTACTTTGTGTTCTCCTTTTTTCCTTAATTTTCAAGAAGGGAATGTTTGTTGTTTATATTTTGTAGAAAATGGCTCTCTCTACATAGTAATGGATTACTGTGAAGGAGGGGATCTATATAAACGAATAAATGCCCAGAAAGGTGTGTTGTTTCCAGAAGATCAGGTAACTTTATGTGGATGAATATTTATTTTATGGTGTTCTTAAATATAGAAAATTATAAATTTTCCATTACCAATACAATGATAATTCCTTGGACAATCTGATGTCAAAGCCAATTATGTAATATCCTGTTTGTTTCTAGGTCCTGTTGATTCCTTTGCATTATTTCTCTGATTCATCCCTTTCTTCTTTATTCCCTTTTCCATGTGAATGAATAAATATTTATGAAGCCTTCATTATTTGCCTAGTACAACTACTAGTCTGTCCTACCACTACCCACAGGATGGGATCAGTTCCATCCTGCATACTACTGCTACACTAATTTTTCTAGGATATACCTTTTCTCATACTACTCCTCTTCTTAGGAACCTTATAGTGGTTTCCTGTAACTTACTCCATTAAGATCATACCCATTTGCTGAATTTGAAAGCTCTCTATGACTACCCTCAGCCTACATCAGTACTTCAGTGGATTTATGCATGATTTTTTCCATGTGGTTTTTCTCCCTTACCCTGTTCCCTCTCTTCTTTTTGGCATGGATTGTAAGCGATCATTTCTTTTTTTATTGTGTATAAAAGTGTTCATATCCTCTGATAAATCCCCCATGATGGATCTGCCCAATGTGCTAGAGACCTTCCTGTAGATCTTGTTTAAAAGTCTCTTTTGTTGCACTTAACGGTATCATTCTGTTAATCTCTTGCCACATGACTAGTCCAGTTGCTTTTCCAATAATACATTTCTTGAATGGCAGCATTTATGCCACTTCTTATATGTAGTTTACAAAAAGGAAGACCTCTAGTGTGTCAGATTCACAATGGAGAATTCATGGAAGAATGTGGACAAAAACCACAAAGGATAAGTGAATGTGAGTCAGTTGCAAAGTATAATGGATAGAGTTACCTACATTGAGATGCCAGTAGTTGCATATATTTTTTGATCATATTTGGGGATAGAATTGTGTGACATAGAGACTTTATATATAATAATAGTAGAAGATAAAATTGAAAAAGTAGATTGAAATTAGATTACCAGGCTAATTAATTTAAACTTTATTTTGTACGCAGTAAGGAGACATAAAGGTTTTTGAACTAAGGAATGCAGGATCAAATAAGTACTTTGGAAGATATTTCTTGTAGTGATGTGCAGCATTTATTGAAAGAGAGAGAAGCTATACGCTGAATTACTAGTAAAATTTTTATAATAGTACAGGTACACATGACATATTAGGACCCTAAATAGGATGGTGAAAGAATGCATATGAGAAACATTTCAAAGGCAAATTGTCCTTTTTACACAAAAATAAGTTAAGAAGGTTGTAGAACTAAGTAGGCAGTGGGCAAGACTAGGGGATCAATTAGTATAGAGGGGCAGGGAATTGCTACAAAGAAGTAAAGTTTAATCCTGGGAGACAAACAGTCTCCAAAAGTCTAGGAAGATCTAGAAAGTCTAGAAATAGGCAGTTCATAAACATTTGTAAGTGGGACTTTGGACATCTAAGTTATTAGTGCATGAAATTCCTGACCTGCTTTTATATTCCACATTGTGTATAGATGGGAATTACCTCGTAACAGTGTGTTTACAGTTAAGGAGAAAGGGAATTCCAGGGGTATGACAGTAGACTCCTTATAGAAGAGATTGATTTAGGCCTTCCAGAGCATCTTGCCCTAGTTGACTAGATACAGAAGAAAAGTTGAGGGCTTAAGACAACATCATTTCCATTTTGGTTTTCAAAAAACAATAAAAAACTTTAAAAGCACACATTAACATATAAACAATTAACATGCTAATTATAAGTCATCGTCGCTCATTTTGCTAAGAGGGAAGGCTACACTATTAAAAATTGTTACTTTAAGAAGAGTAAACATGTCACATTTTTTGGATGCCAGTTGTCTGGTTACTGGTTACGTTGATGACCATTTCTGTATTTGAAAAGTAATCCTAACCTAGAAATATTTGATGAAATCAGACCAAAAAATAGTTAATCAGAAGTAATACTTTATGGTAAAATGTAAACAGTTTTTCAAAGTGAGACTATTTGATTATTTTGTTTAGATCATGGACTGGTTTGTGCAGATTTGTTTGGCACTGAAACATGTGCATGACAGAAAAATTCTTCATCGAGATATAAAGTCACAGGTATGTTGGTATATTCTACATCTGAGACTTGAGTAATTTTTAAACAAAAATTATGCTAAATTTTAATTACACAGTGTTATAAACTGGGTTTATAGACTGGCATAGATTAATGAGGCTTTGTACATATGTAAAGACTTCAGAATTCTCCAAAAAAATAAATATTTGAAAAATAAACTTTTGATTTTGAAAACAAAAACAAGAAAACCATTTCCATGAGGAAATTTCTTGTTCTTAAACTAGATTGCTAATAACTATTTCAGATAATAGCATGGCTTACATATGTAATTGTGTTAACAAGCGATTACTTATTAACACTGCCCCTACCCCAAGAAAATGGTAGGATTTTTTGTGAGAAGATTATTCCAGCAGATACTCATCAGACATCCTTTTTGAACATTTCTACTTCCTCTTCTTTTCATCACCCTCATTCACACTGTCTTCTCTCTGAATTCATGTTTGAGGCTATCTCTTTCTTAGTCGATTTTCTTCTCACATTTTTCTTCAATAGGCAGAATAAAAAGACCCATACTTTAATATTTAAATTAATATTTTATTTTTTATATCTCCTTTTCCCATTACATTCCATTTGCTTCTTATTTATATGAAGTTAATTTTGGTTTGTGTTTAGTAAACCTTAGTTGATGGTCAATGGCACTTGGTGAAAAGAATTACTCAACACCCACTCTAGCTCTTTTTTTTTTTTTAATTCATTCATTTACTTTTAGTTTACAACATTCAATTACACAGTCCTTTGAGTTCCAAATTTTCTCTCCCTACCCCCCCATGGTGGCATGCAATCCAATATAGCTTCTACAAATAGCTTCACATTAAACATTAGTCAAGTTGTAAAGAAGAATTATAACCAATGGAGTGAACAGTGAGAAAGAAGGAATGAAACAAAACAAAACACAAAAGAGAGAGAGCAAGCAGTTTGCTTCAATCTGCATTCAGACTTTGTAGTTCTTTTCTTTGGATGTAGATTTCCCTTTCCACCATGACCTTTTTGGAGTTGCCTTATGACGTTGCATTGCTGAGAGGAGCCCAATCTATCAAATTTAGTCTTCACAGATACGATGTGTCTGTAATTGTGTGCAATGTTCTCCTGGTTCTGCTCCCCTCACTCGCTTATATAAGTCTCCAGGTCATTATGAGGTCTGTTTACTCCTCATTTCTTATAGCACAGTAGTTTTTCATTACATTCATATACCATAACTTATTCCCTATTCCCCAATTGATGGGTACCACCTTAATTTCCAATTCTTTGCCACCACAAAAAGAGCTGCTCTAAATATTTTTGTACATATGGATCTTCCTCCTACTTCTATGATCTCTTTGGGATACAGCCCTAGAAGTGGTATTGTCTAGCTTTTTTTATTCTAGAGTATTTACCTGCTCTCCATTAGCTTTCTTAGATTGAGGTTTATGTGGAGTCAGGTTATATTAGAGCTCTAGACCAGAGCAGATCCCATTCTGAGCCCAGTCTTTATTCACTTGCATGTTAACATTTGTTACTCTCAAAGAGTTTTTTTGTTTTTGTATGTTCTAAGGGTGAAGTTACTTATGTTCCATTAAATCAGAAATTCTTAACATTTTTGTGTGTCATGGACCTTTGGCATTCAGATAAAGCTTATGGAACCCTTCTCAGAATGTTTTTAAAATTTGTAATTGAGGGAAATGGTAAATTTCAGTTAGAAGCTAAATTTCTTTAAATTTATACATTTATAAATTTATATTTATATTTATAAATACATAAATCCTAAATTGGTGTGGCTAGGTGGTTCAGTGAATAGAGCACTAGCCCTGAAGTCAGGAGGACCTGAGTTAAAATCCGGCGTCAGACACTTAATACACTAGCCATGTGACTTTGGGTAAGTCACTTAACCCCAATTGCCCTCCAAAAAAAAAAGGCAAAGAAAAAAACACTAAGTTTCACTTAGAAAATAAAGATGATATTTTTCCATCCAAATTCATAGATCCCCAGAAATATATCCATGGACCCCAGTTAAAAAAAACTCTTGGGCCAAACCCACCCATGTTCCTAACTTTCCTTTCATTTTTCTAGTCATTGAGTTTGAGACCTAGAAGTCATCTTCAGCTCTTCACTTTGACTCATTCCTCATATCCACTCCATATCCAAGTCTTAGTGATCCTTCCTCCACTCCATCTTTCCTTTACATCCTTTTTTCTTTACTTGAACTACGACCACCGTGATTCAGACTCTCAGTACCTCTCTCATAGACAATTCAAGTAGTTGAATTGTTTTTCTGAATCCAGTTTCCTTGCCAATGCACTCTTCCCACCATTGCCAGAATGTATTTTTCCTAAAACATGAGCTGGCCATGTCACTTCTCTTCCCAGAAGCTTAATTGCTTCCTTCTATAGCGTCTAAGGAAAAATGCAAATTCCTTACAGTCTTGTCCCCAATCCTATCTTTACTAAGTTTACATGTTTATCCCTCTTACACTTTGTTCTAACCCAACTGCCCTAATTGCTCGTTTCCCTAACATAACTGTCTGTCTCTAATCTGAAGCTTTACATTAGCTGTACCCAATTTTGGAATGTTGTCCCTTCGTATCCATCTCCATCTAGCTAACTTAGAAAACCTAACTCAAATGCCATGTTATGGAAGAGCCCTGTCGTCATTCCTCAAATGTTAGTGGTCTTTCCTTCCCCCTTTAACTTCATATTTGAGTGTATATATTTATATGTGTATTTTGTGTGTATGCATGTGTGTGTATGTATATACATATACATATGGAGAGAGTATTTGCTTATTTGTGTACATGCTATGTTTCCTACTTTTTAAAGGCAGAGAATGTTTCATTTTTTGTCTTCGAATCCCTAGTGCCTGGCACAGTATCTGGCTTGTAATAGATGCTTTATAAATGATTATTATTGAGTCATGTATATTATTTTAAAAATACGGATTTGATTTTTCTTGTCTGATTGCATTAAAAATGGGTTGGGTTTTTAAAGTTTGGAACCCCATTTATATAAAAACACCTTCACCGAGGTTAACCATGGTAATTTTAAAACCAAGATTCTACATAGAAAGTATTCCTTGAATGGTATACTTTTGTGCGCAACAAAAAATAAAAACAAAACTTAATAAACCAAAAGCACTAGGGCAATGAATAAGTTAAGTAATCAGTTAGTGAGCTAAGCTCTTTTATGCTTGGCTTATTCTCCCACATTGCAGCTGCCTAAAAATATTTCCAACCTTTGGCACAAAGACCTATGGATAAATTAGTATTTCTCTGAGTGAAGACTTTAGTAGGATTCTCCAGGAATTAATATAAGCACCAGTTAATTTAACATTTTTGCATATGTACAGACAGCAGCATGATGCCATACTGTAGAAAGAATGCTCAATTTGAAATGAGAGGGCCTGGGTTCTAGTCCTGGCTTTGACACTTAGCACCTCCATAGTTTTAGGCAATAGGCTCTGAGAGCTCTGTTGTTTTCTATAAAATGAGAGGTTTGTACAAGATAAAAAAAATTTTTTTTTCTTTTTGGAAGGCAATTGGGGTTAAGTAACTTGCCCAAGGTCACACGGCAAGGTTTTTGTTTGTGTGTGTGTTAAGTGTCTGAGGCTGGATCCGAACTCAGGTCCTTCTGACTCCAGGGCCGACGCTCTACTCACTGCACCACCTAGCCGCCCCTACAAGATAATTTCTAATTAAAGTTCTCTCATGTTCTATGTTTGTGTGGTTATGCATATAATTTCTCTGTAGATGATACTAAGCATTTTCAGACAATTAAATGCCAACAGTGATAGAACCAAACTGAAAGATATGAGCATGAAATATTTGTGTTTGGAAGAGTTTCAAAAGCCATCTAGTCTAGTCGTTTTTGTATTCTTGAATTCTCCCATATAGAATCATCCATGTGGGGGCGGCCAGGTGTCGCAGTGAGTAAGAGCGCCGGCCTTGGAGTTGGGATGACCCGAGATCAGATCCGGCCTCAGAAAACGAGCACCCACACATAAATAATGACTAGCCGTGTAACCTTGAGCAAGTTACTTAACCCCAATTGCTTTAAAAAAAAAAATCATCCATGTGTAGTCAGCTGGCATCTGCTTGAACACATTTAGTGAGGGAAAACCCATTTCTTAGGGGTATTTTTCAACAGTTTTTATTAACAGGTTGGTTTTTTGCCCAGCAGCTTTAATTCTTCCTTATATTCTAAAGTTTGTCTCCATCAAACTTCTGCCTAGTGGTACTAGATCCCTACTCTTGTTCTAAAAGAATAAGTCTAATCTTTCCTTTGCAGTATTCTCTAGACATTTGAAAATATTCTCCTTAAGGATTCTTTTCGCTAGTCTAAACAATGCTATAGGAAAAAGTATTAGTATTGTATCCTGTTTTGTAGGCACAAGCCTTCTGGAAGCAGCTTTTATTAATTTATCACTAATCTAAGCATTTCTCTGCTTAGAGAGAAATATCCAGACTGACAGGTGTTACTTTAGATATTTCTCCACCTAAGTCATTTTGAAGTCACAATTTATAGGATTCTTCTTTTTGGTTTTTTTCTCTCTCTTTTTAAAATTTTACATCATTCATTTCCACAAGATTTTGAGTTACAGATTTTCTCCCCATTTTTCCCCTACGCCCCACCCCAAAATATCAATCCCATTGAATATGCCCTCCTCAAGTCTGTTCTCTCCCATATCTTCTGCCATTCCCCCTTCGACTTTACAGTAGGGCAGGGTGGATCTCTATGCCCCAGTGCCTGTATATCTCATTTCCCAGTTACATGAAAAATATTAATAATAATATATGTATATATATATGTATGTATATATTTAAACATTTGATTTTAAAACTTTGGATTCCAGATTCTTTCCCTTCCTCCCTTGTCACCCACCTTCACTGGAAAGATAAGCAATTCAATATAGGTTGTACATAAGTAGCTAGGCAAAACATTTCCATAGTGGATATGTTTTGAAAGACTGACTATATTTCCCTCTATCCTATACCACCCCCCACTTGTTCTGTTCTCTACTTTGATCCTTTCCCTTTTCAAAAGTGGGTGCTTCCAACTTCCCTCCCCCCAGCCTGTCCTCCCTTCCATTATCACCCTTCTCTTCCACTTCCCCTCTACTCTCCTGTAGGGTGAGATAACTTATTTAGTGTGTCTGTCATTCCCTCCCTAAGCCAAATTCAATATGAATAAGGTTGACTCATTCCCTTTTGCCCTCCTGTTCCTCCCCTCCATTGTAACAATTTTCCCTTTCCTCTTCTATATGAAATAATTTACCCTATTCTGTCTCTCCCCATCTCCTCTCATTATATTCCTCTGTCACCTCTTATTTTCACCTTTTCGGTATCATCCCTTCCTATTCAATTGGCCCTGTACCCTCTGTCTATGTATACTTGTAGACATATATACACATAATCACATATGTATTCAGACTCCCATATACTGAGAGAAGTTTCATAAGTTACAATCATCGTTTTTCCATATAGGAATATAAGTAGTTCAGCTTTGCTAAGTTCCTTATGATTTCTTTTCCATGTTTACCTTCTCAAGCTTCTCTTGCTTCTTGTATCTGAATGTCAGATTTTCTGGTCAACTCTGGTTTTTCATCAAGAATGCTTGAAAGTCCTCTATTCCATTGAATGACCATATTTTCCCCTGGAACATGATACTCAGTTTTGCTGGGTAGGTGATTCTTGGTTTTAATCCTAGCTCCTTTGACCTCCAGAATATCATATTCCAAGCCCTTCTATCCCTCAATGTGGAAGCTGCCAGGTCCTAAGTTATTCTGGTTGTGTTTCCACTATATTGAAATTGTTTCTTCCTGGCCGCTTGTAATGTTTTCTCCTTGATTTGTGAACTCCTGAATTTGGCTATAATATTTCTAGGAGTTTTCTTTTTGGGATCTTTTTCAGGAGGTGATTGGTGGACTCTTTCAACTTCTATTTTGCCCGCTGGTTCTAAAACATCAGGGCAGTTTTCCTTGAGAATTTCTTGAAGGATAACTTCTAGGTTCTTTTTTTGATCATAGCTTTCAGGTAGTCCAGTAAGTTTTAAATTATGTCTCTTGGATCTGTTTTCCAGGTCAGTGGTTTTTCCCATGAGATATTTCACATTGCCTTCTATTTTTTCATTTGTTTGGATCTGTTTAATAGTATCTTGATTTTTCATAAAGTCACTAGCTTCCATTTGCTCCAAACTAATTCTGAAGGAATGACTCTCTTCAGTGAGCTTTTGAGATTCTTTTTTCATTTGGCAAATTTGGCTTTTTAAGGCATTCTCCTCATTGGCTTTTTGAGCCTCTTTTGTCATTTGAGTTAGTCTGTTCATTTATTTATTTATTTTTAAAGCAATTGGGGTTAAGTAACTTGCCCAAGGTTACATGGCTAGTCATTATTTATGTATGGGTGCTCATTTTCTGAGACCGGATTCGATCTCGGGTCATCCCAACTCCGAGGCTGGCGCTCTTACTCACTGCGCCACCTAGCCACCCCAGAGTTAGTCTATTTTTTAAGGTGTTATTTTCTTCAGACAGGCTGTTGATTCTCATTTCATAATTTTCTTACATGGTTCTCATTTCTCTTCCCAATATTTTCTCCACTTCTCTTACCTGGTTTTCAAAATCATTCTTAAGCTCCTCTATGGCCTGTAAGCAGCTTATTCTTTTGTTGGGAGCTTTTGGTGCAGGTGTTCTGACTTTGTTTTCTTCCTCCTGTTCCATGCTTTGATCCTTTTTGTCCACAAAATATGAGTGTAAAGTTGGGTTGCTCTGTGTGATTTGCTTCCTTTGCCTGCTCACGTTGGCCCTCAATTGCTTGACTTTTGGGTTTTTTGCTACAGTAGAACTCTGCTACCAGAAATGGGAGCTTTATCCCAAATGCTGGGGTTTTCTCAGCTGCTGGAGCTATTAGTTGGTTGCCCTCTCTGAACCCTCTACCCACTCTGGCAAGCTGGTCTCACACCCCAGGATCTTCACCCCACACAGCAATCCAGATCCAAGCAGGTTAATGCAAGAGTGATTTCCTCTCAGACTGGTTTCTTGGGCCCCCTACAATGTGTAGGCTAGGAGCTGAAGCAGCCACATGGTGGCTGCACAGCCGCCATGCCTCTACCACTTCCCCCTCCATGGGGCAAAGGCCAAGTGCACTCCTGAACTCCCAGGTCCCAAAGTCCACACTGCACTGACCTCTCACTTTGTCCCTAGCATCTATGGGTTGATAATTCTGGATTCCACCACAGCTGTTGGTGATCTGAAGTCCCTCCAGCTGGAGCCTGGTTGTGGCTGCCCTGAGGCTAAAACCTGGGGCTCATGAAGGGCTGGGCTCTGCTCCCAGAGTGCTGAGATGGTCCCTTCCTGCCAGACTGTCTTCAGTGGGAAGTTAGCATCTCTGTCATTTTGTGGGTTTTGTAGTTCCAAAGTTTGTCATTTTTTACATAAATTGAAGCAGGTGGAAGTCATAGCCATACACAAGTCCTCTTTCTACTCTGCCATCTTGACTTCAACCTCCCAATTTATAGGATTCTTGAACAAGAAATATTTTACATTCAGGATTGAGCAAGATCCCAAGTAACAGTTCAGTTAACTGCTTCATTAAATAGAGTAGTAATTCAACTTTAGGCCCGCTCTTGGGAGAACCATTTTCCTGACAACATTTTTGACCCCTCCTTTCAAGGATTTTCCTTCCCGTTGATAATAATGGGCTCTAAATTAAATTAGCTGAAGTAATAAAAGAGATTTCTTCCTTTTCATAAGTTGATCCTAAAGCAGTCAAGGTAGATCAGTCAAGGGTCCCTGGCTCTTCTCTGGACAGTACCCTGATTACTTCAAGGGAGCTCTTCCTAGGCTGATCAGAGAGAGAAGAAGAAAACATTATTTCAGAATTGATAGTAAAGAGAAACTTACAAGGATATCTCTTTTAGATTAGTCCAAAGGCTGAGGCCGTGATATTTTAAAAATACTTTCTTAATTTTTTTAAAAAGGACCTGACATGGAATAGAGAAGCTTAGTATTCCCAATAGCTGCATTCATACTTTATATAATGTTATCTTTTTTTTTAAAGTTTTTCCTCCCTTTAAAAATTTTTTATTAGCATTTATCTCTTCTACTTCTTTCTCCCTAAATATTGAATAATAACTAAAACAAAAGAATAAAGCTCCCAACTAATATGCATTGTCCAACAAAACAAGTTCCCACATTGGCCACATCCAATAATGAATGTCTCAGGAGATGATTAGGGTCTAAAAGAGTCCTCTGGAATTGTGTCTTTAATGATTTAAGTGATTTGCATTAATGACTTAATCTGCTAGAATCATTGAAGTTTTTCAGTTTCCCTAATAAAATTCCATAACCATAAATGAACATAGGATTTGAGGTATATAATGAATCTCAGAATTGAAAGGGATATCAAAAATCATTTAACTTAGTCAGCACCTGAACAAGAATCTCCTGTACAAAGCATGCTCAATATAATAGCCATTCATTTTTGTTTGAAGATCTTCAGTGAAGGGAAATTTGCCATCTGCTAAGGAAGCCCATTCCACTCAAATAACTTGAATTGTTAAGAAATTCTTTATAACAAGACTGCCTCTTTGCAACTTCTAACCATTCCTCATAGTTTTGCTTTGTTTTTTTCTGGGCCAAGCAAAACAAGCCCATTCTCTTATTTGTGTTCCAGCCCTCCAAATACTTGAAGATATTTTCATGTCTCTAATTGACTTCATGTTAACCATCCCCAGTTTCTTCAGCTAACCTTTTCTTCACTATCCTGGTTGCCTTGCTCTGGATGATCTATAACTAATCAATATTTTCCCTAAAACTGATGCCCTAAATTCTACATAATCCTCAAGGATACTGTTTTTCAGACAAACTGCAGTCTAGAAATACTTTCCCATCTTATACTTCTGAATTCTCTCCCCTGCTACCCCCCAATCCAGTGTAAGTCTTATATTCTGATTAAATTTCATCTTAGATTCAGTGCAGTCTTCTAACTTGTCAAGATTATCTTGGGTCCTGATTACTTCTATTCCTCAAAGCTCTGTAGCATCTAAATGACATATTACCACCTGCCATAATATTGCACACTAAGTACCATGGAGCCTTTCCATCTTTCAGGTGAAATCTATATGTGTTGTCATGAATGTGTGTTCCTTCCTGAGAGTAGAATCTGTCTTGCTTCTCTATTTGTATCTCCAGGGCTTTGTACATAGTAAGCACTTAATGAATGCCTTTTCATTTCATTCTCAAATTTGGGAGATAGCCTGACCAGTCCCATGGGTCTCTTTTTCTGAATTTTTTTTTCTATAGTAGAACAATCCAAGATTACATTTACACTGTTGATTCATTGAGTTTTTATTTTTATTTTTTTTAAAGCAATTGGGGTTAAGTAACTTGCTCAAGGTTACACAGCTAGTCATTATTTATGTGTGGGTGCTCATTTTCTGAGGCCGGATTTGATCTCGGGTCATCCCAACTCCGAGGCCGGCGCTCTTACTCACTGCGCCACCTAGCCGCCCCCGATTCATTGAATTTTTAACCAACCAAAACTCCCAGTTTTTGTTGTTGTTGCATAAAGTGTTCTTGGTTTGTATTTAGCCTATTCTAGATGGCATCAGTTAAACAACATTTATTCAGCACTTACTATGTACAATGCACTTGTAGCCATTAGGAATGCAAACACAAAAGTTAAACTGCCCTGTGCCCTTATATTTTCTTGGAGGAAAAATAACATGTAAACATATATAAGATATATTTCAAATAATCACAAGGTAGTTTCAAAAGTGGGAGTGATACCAGCAGTTGGGGAATCAGACCTCATACAGGAGGTGGTACTAGATAGAGCTCATCTTTGAAGGAAAGTTGGAGTTCTTTGAGGAAATATGTTTCAGGCCTAGTAATAGACAGTCCAGGTGAAGGCATTAAAAAAAAGTTGCTTTTGACTGTGCTTGGGAAAAAATGGAACCATTGGAACTTTTTGAGCATGGAAATGATGTCATTAGACCTGTACTTTTAGGAAGATCACTTCAGCAGCCGTGTAGGAGTTGAATTGGAGAGGGTAGAGATTGGATTAAATTAGAAGGCTATTAAAGTATTCTAGGTTAGAGGTGATAGAAATTTCAACTAGGTTAGTTATGGTATGATGGAAAGAAAAGAAACCTGTGTAAGAAATGGTGGTAGAGGGTGGCTAGGTGGCTCAGTGAGTAAGAACACCGGCCCAGAGTTGGGAGGACCCAGGATTGATTCTGGCCTCAGATACTTAACACCCACACAAAAAAACCTGGAAAAGTTACTTAACCCCAATTGCTTTTTTTAAAAAAAGAAATGGTTGTAGAATTGACATGGCTTATCATCTGATTAGACATGGCAGGTGAGGATGAGTAAAAAATCATTATTAGCTCTCAGATTATGAACTTATGTAACAATAAGGTTAGTGCTGTCCTCGATAGAAACAAGGATGTTTGGAGGAGATATCACTTCTTGGGTTAAAGTAATGGGTTCTCTTTTGAATATGTTCATTTTGTGATGCCTGTGGATCATCCAGCTGGAGATGCAGGATTGGAACTCAGGGAAGATACTAGGGCCCGATATGTAGAGCTTAAAAGTCATAGGTGTAGAGATAATTGAACAAGGACATGCAAAGAAATGAAAACAAAGCCCAAGACAACTTGGGAACATATTCACAGTAGGAACCTGGTATAGATGATTATCCCACCAAGGAAGGATAAGAACCAAGAGAGAGAATAGTATCACCAAAAACCAGTGCAGAGAGTGGTCAGTAGTACCAAATGATGTAGAGAAGTCAAGGATGAGGACTGGCAAAGAGGCCATTGGTCACTTTGGAAAGGACATTTTGATTTGAGTAAGACTGGAAGACAGAATGTAAGGGATTGAGAAGTGAGTGAAGGACAGAAAGTGGCAACAGATTATATATATAACCTTTTCTAGGAATTTGTAAAACATATATTTAGATAGTTTGAGGAACTGATATAGTTACAGGGTTTTTTGTTTATCTTAATTTTTTTTAGGATGGAAGCATTTCTTTTAATTCTGAATTTAGCAGAGTTCCACTGAAATGAGCATTTTCATATATACAGAAGAACAGAAATAGAGGGTTGTACATGAAACTACAAACCCATCATATACAGCTTGCTTTTATTATTTTTAATTATATAATAAATTCATCATGTTATTTTCTTTCTTTGTTGTTTTGTTTTGTTTTTGGAGGGCAATTGGGGTTAAGTAACTTGCCCAAGGTCACATGGCTAGGTTTTTTTTGTTTGTGTATGTTAAGTGTCTGAGGCCAGAACCGAACTCAGGTCCTTCTGACTCCAGGGCCAGCGCTCTACTCACTGCGCCATCTAGCTGCCCCCATCATGTTATTTTCAAAGCTATTTTGCTTATTTATGATTTTTTGTTCTTTTTTTCATATAGAGATTAGAGCTCTAAAGACTTTCAAAGTGTTTAAATTTTCTTCTGGTTCTGCTCCCTTACAGCTAATATAAATCTTAATGATCTAGACATTTTTGTAGAGCATTAGGAAATGAACCATTAAATAGGGAGGGATTGAATATTAATGAGGTGAGATTAGTGAGGTGAGATTAATCTGGAGAAGACCAAGAGAGAGGATAGAATTGGGGCACAAGTAAAAAGGTTAACTTTGTTGAAGTGAAGGAAGACATACCTTCCTCTTTAAATTTCTTGTATTTAACTATTTTCTATATATTTGTATTCCGTTAACATTTGTGTTTTATGTTTTTATATATGTACATGTCTCCTTCATTAGAATTTGAACTCCTTGCTAATAGGAATAGTTTCATTATTTGTACTTAATATCTCCAGCTTAATGCATGGCACATAGTAAGTAGTGCTTACTTGCTACATGCTTGTTCATTGATAATCAGGTACTGGAGTAAAGGAGAGAATTGGGGATAATGTCAGGGGATTGGGTTTTGAGATGTAGAATAGTGGATAGAAAATAAAGCTCATGATGAATGACTTGTGTTTTCTTAGCAAAGTATGAGTAGAGGTCTGCTGAGGGACAGGGAAGATATGAAAGGAAAAGACTAAAAAGATTGTTTTGTGGTACTAAGGGCCCAATTGAGATAACATAAATGTGTAGTAGATCAAGTCCACAATCCTGTAAACTGGACAAGACATATGATAGAAATAATCCAAGGTTAGAATTGCCCCAGGAATGAGTGGAAGTAAGATAAGGCAGCAAGGAATTTAAGAATAGAGGTCAGTGTCCAGTTTAATTTATTAGTTCTTGGTCAAGATTGGAAAGATCTCAGAATACAGTGGACTATATAAGAATGTGTGAATGGTCAAAAAATATGACAGATAAATTTCACTTGTTCAGTTGCTTCAGTCATGTCCAACTCTTCCATTTGGGGTTTTCTTGGCAAAGATACTAGAGTAGTTTTACTGATTTTTTTCCCCTCATTTTATAGATGAAACTGAGCAAAACAGGGTTAAGTCACTTAATTTGCCCAGAGTCACACACCTAGTGTGTCAGGCCAGATTTGAACTCATGAAGATGAGTCGTCTTTTTTTTTTTGCCTTTTTTTTTTTTGGAGGGGGAAGGTAGGGCAATTGGGGTTAAGTGACTTGCCCAAGGTCACACAGCTAGGAAGTGTTAGGTGTCTAAGGCTGGATTTGAACTCAGTCCTCCTAACTCCAGGGCTGGTGCTCTATTCACTGTGCTACCTCACCACCCCAGAAGATGAGTCTTCTTGACTCCAGGCCTAGTACTGTACTACCTAGTTGCCTGAATGAATTTCATTGGGGAAATACAAAGGAATGAAATTAGGGAAAAGAAGACATGCTTGAATTAAAGTTCATAGGCGCTATGTATCAGCATGGCCTACCAAAAGGACCTTCAAATAATGGCATATACATTCTCCTGTTAGTTCATTGGCATATTATGTTGTTGAGACCAAAAAACATTGTGGAAATAAAATTGAAAATATTGTCCTTTCCTTATGGAAGGTCATAGAATATCCGTACCCAGATAGGACTGGAGAATTTCTCAGCCTAGGAGCAAGACTTGCATATTGGAGATCAAATAAAATGAGTAGCCCCCTGAAAAAAAGAGATTTGTTAGTATTCTAAGAAACAACTACTTTCAGGTAGAAGCTTCTACCTATTCAGGATACTTTGGCATGTTGTTGTCTAACAGGGCATTGTTTGGTTATATAGCCAATAAATAGCATTATGCATCATTTAACTGGACCAGTATTGCTTTGCTGTACAGGGAATGCTGATTACTGAACTCAACTTTAAGTTTTTCTCTTTCTTAACGGTTATAAATTTATTGTCTCTTGAGTTTTGGTTATAATCCTAACATCAGAATGTGTGAAGAAATTGTATAATCTGTCCTCTTGTCATTTGCCTTTGAACTATTAAACAAATCACTGTCCTATGAATCTAGATCCAAACCGTCCTAGTACTTAATCACAGGAGAATATTTAGTCATTTAGTCATTGTTCTCTATGACAATATTTAGTTCTCTATGAGAATATTTAGTCATTTAGTCATTGTTCTCTATGACAAACATTTTAAATGCTTCATTCATGCATGTTTAACTAATCATTTAACAAAATATAAACAGTTTCAAAATAAGACTTCTACATTCAAGCATACATTATCAGAATAACATTTCTCAATCAAGAGGAAGAATACAGACTAGATTTGAAAACTGGGGTTATTTTTTATTATGTTCAATTCATGAAACAAATGATTTACCTTTGATATCTTTGTAAATGGTTTTGCTAAGGCATTACTGAAAATTAAAAGGTCTGTCAAAGAAAAGAAAGGTTGTCTGTAATTTAGTTCTTTACTTGAATATTTATCAGGTTTAGTGGAGATTAATCCAGTTCTGTGGTTATACAACCTGGGAAAACAGGGTAAGATTATTATGTTAAATACATTGGAAAACTGAAAGTAATATTTGGGACAGATTTCCCTAAAGAGTACCATTCTTCTATACTTGAGTCATATCATTGAGATCATTTTATTATAGGACAATCTTAAAGAGAAAAATTATTTAATCTGAATTACTAGATAGCACATTTTCCCTTTAATTCTATAGACTACAGACTTATCTAAAGATTTTTAAAACTGATATCTAATAGTACTTTTTTTCCCTTCTCTTTCAGAACATATTTTTAACCAAAGATGGGACAATACAACTGGGGGACTTTGGAATTGCTAGAGTTCTTAATAGGTAATATGTTTACTTTGAAGTTACTTGAATGCTTTAGCAGATATATGATCCCATTGTTTATAGGTTGAAAATCCTCTACCCCTTTTCACTCTAAGATTCCTGTTAATGCTGATCCATAGACCTTCCACAGATGATCTGACCAATGCTCTGGAGGTTTCTAACAAGATGTGAGTGCCAGGGCCAATTCACTGCTGTCCTTGGCCTGCCTTTTTCCTGATTCTTTTATATCCTGAATGATACCTTGTTGGGCATAGATTGTTGGTGATAATAATAGACTACAATCTGGCCTTGTTACCATATGTGTCTCCATAGTCTTTTGGGTTACCCCTAATTTTTATTCTTCAGAAATTTGGTGACAGTTAAAACTGAATGAAACTGATAATGCATGTGATCATTTTTAATTGTTAAATGTCTTCTTACACTGGTAATTTTATCTTTTTATTCTAGTACCCTTGAGCTAGCCCGGACTTGTATAGGAACTCCATACTATTTGTCACCTGAAATCTGTGAAAACAAACCTTATAATAATAAAAGGTACAGAAACATGATGTGGATTTTAAATATCTTGCACCATTTTTTACTGCATTAGTATGCAAAGCCCTGCTTTGTAGTTTGCCAGGTGTATAACTGTACTTTGCCACAGTATTTTATCTGTTTGAGGGTATCACATAGAAAGTGAGAATGAATAAAATTCCATCACCATGAACACCACTATAAAGAAAGCTTCCTGCACAAAGTCACTTAAATAACCTGATCAGGGACTCATGAAAGCCTGGCTTTGTTTGAGTTGGTATAACTGCACAAACAAGTACTTCTTCTGTTCTTTCATTGACCAAGGAAATCATCACTCCCCTAAAGCAAAAAACTTATTTTTGAGGAGCCAGCATGAAATAGTGGCAGGAATGGTGGAATCTGGACAAATCACTTAAGCCTTCAAGTCAAGTGAGGGGCCTGTATCCCTTCCAACTCTGTCTATAATTTGGTTGTATTTGCCTCGTACATATGGAGAAGACTTTTCTTTGTCAGTTCTTCTTCAGTCCTTCTTATTCCTTCTGTGTCAAACCACTTAAGCAAAATCTACTTTCATTCTCAAACTACCACCAAAACAAAACTGCATGAAAGATTTAGGACTTGGGAAGAGGAAAAGCGTGGTGATATGAGTGGACAGTCACCACTTTACTTTTTTGTTGGGAGGTAGCTAAGACAATCCCAGCTTGATTTCATTCCTGAGTGCTGTAGTTGGGAATATGATTTCTAGCACTTTAATTTGGTCAAAACATATTACAAAGAAGCAATCAAAATGGGGTTCATTGTGAAGGGATTTGACTTAAAATTCTTGAATAGATAGTCTCCTAATTGGTATCCCTACTGCAGCTTTCTTTCTCTCTCCCTCGCGCATTCTCCATAGAACTGTCAAATATTCCTAACACATCTGTCATTCCCCTATCCAAAAAACCTTGTGATTCTATATTTTAGTCTTTATTATAATACTCAAGATTTTCATCTTGCTACCAAAGTATAATTTCGTTCCAGTTTTATTATGTATTGCTCTTTACATACTCTGGATGCTAATCCAACTGGTCTGCTGTCTCCCAACACATTCCATCTCCTGCCTTTGCACAGGTGGCCCGCCCCAAGTCTGGAATCTGTTCCCTCTTTACTGGCTTGTAAGAATTCCCAGCTTTCTTAAAATAGCACAGCTCAAGGGCCTTTTCTAATTCCTTTTATCTTCCTTAAGTATTGGTACTTTAATCCCCATGAAATTATTTTGCATTGTTTTTATGTTTTTTATTTTATTGTTTTAACGCATTTTATGCATTCTTTGCATTTACCTCTTTGTGTGCATGTATTCCCATTCACTTCTCTGTTGCTTAGTAGAAGGTCAGCTCCTTGGCCAGAGCTGCTTTGTGCTTCTTTGTATCACCATTGCCTTGAACACAGTAGGTCCCTACTGTCTGTTGAATTAAGGAGTGCCAGTTTTTCCTTTGCTTTTAAGCAAAGGTATGCAAAATAGAGACTTCTGAATTTTATTCCTGCCACTATGATCTAGTATGAATCACATTTTTTCACTAGATTTTGTCTTTAAGATAGGAATCTTAGTGAATTAACATTTGTAAAATGGTTTTGAAAATCTAGAATACTAATTGTTTCTGCTCTGTTCTCTCTCAAGAGGCCTAGTTTTTATACTTTTCCATAAAAATTATTAGTGCAGTTTTGCAAAATCCATTAATTTGTGATTAGCGCTTTTATAAATTAACATTACACTATAGCTAAAATTTAAAATGATATAATCAAATCAATTTTGTCACTTGATAAATAGTTTCAAAATTAATTGCCATTTGCATTATGAATTTATCATGTGCTTTTCCACAATGAGAGGAAAAGTCATCAGGGCAGTCACCTGATGAGGATGAATTTTATTCTGCTCTATTTAAACCTGAGTACAAGTGGTCCTTATATTTGATTCAGAAATTATATGGACTTTAATATCCTTACACTATAATATTTTACATGGTATTAGGTTTTTTAAATAAAGTAATCATTTTGTTTTCATTTTAATTATACATGGCAACTTTGAATTTTCTCCATTTTTCTTCATAAAATTACAGTATTTGAAATTTAAGGTTGCTATGTTCAATTCAACAAACATTATTAAGTGTGTGTAAGGTATTGTGGATACAGACACAAAAAGGAAACAGTCCCCTGCCCTCAAGGAGTGTTCCATTCTTTTGGAATTCTGTGTTTTGTCTTCACCATCATTTCCCTTTTAATTTTTTTGGTCTTTTTGGAGGGGGGAAGGCAGGGCAGTTGGGATTAAGTGACTTGCCCAAGGTCACATAGCTAGTATGTTTTAAGTGTCTGAGGCTGAATTTGAACTCAGATTTTGAGTTCAGACTCCTGACTCCAGGACCAGTGTTCTATTTACTACACCACTTAGCTGCCCCTATAATTTCTTTAAAAATATAATTTACTATTCACATATTTTTAGGTTTACTTTGAAACATAGATCTAGAATTGTAAAGCACCTCACAGGTCATTAATCCACTTACTTTTTCAGTGTAGTGTGGTAGAAAGAAGGTCTGATTTCAAATTCTGACTTTGTCATATACTAATTGCTCCTTTATGTCCTTAGGCAACTCATTTAACATCCCTGCTTTCTCATCTATTAAATAAGAGGACTGGGAAAGAATAGTTGAATTCTTGTGCCTTCCAACTCCAAATCTATTATCCTTGATCCTAGATATGTCCTTGCATGCTTTGGTTCTGCTTTTGTTGGGAGATATTTATATATTTGTTATCTTAAATCAGCAACTTGAAGTTTTTAAAAACCTAATAGAAATACTGCTTCTTTTTATTTTCTAGTGACATTTGGGCTTTAGGTTGTGTCTTATATGAGATGTGTACACTTAAACATGCAGTAAGTATCTTTTTAATACTTCAAAGTTGTATACATTGAATTCAATTTAATCTTCATTACTTATGTCCTTTGGCATCTTTTGAATGGTGGCAAAGCACTGCTGGTGAAATTTTTTGCTGATCATATTTTTGTCCTTTCTGAGTTTATCTTCACCTAAGCATAAATTTAATTTTATTAGCCATTAATATTTAGATAGACAGTTATCCTTTATACATTGTGACTTTCCCCATCTTGTTTTTTATGTCATGGGTCAGCATAAGAAATTAAATGGGAATTTTGGGGGATTTTTGAAAAAACCACAGACAACATGTGAAGGCCAGTCAGACAATGCAGAAAAAGTTGAGAAATGCATAAAATATATATATTTTGTTGTATAATATCAACATGAATTTTACAATAACGTATTATAAACACCCATAAGAGAAAATGAAGAAATTCAGACTTCTTCTGTGGCACAAAGGGAGGGCCAGAATATTTTATGCATATTTTTCGGATTGTGAGAGTGCCATACCTCTACACCCTGTGATGTGAAAGATAACTATAGTGTTTTTCTAAGTTTAATATGTGTTTTTATGCTTACTTTTAACAAATTCTTTAGCTATAGATAGGGATGAGGATAGGGCTAAAGTGAGGAACCTGTAGCCTCAAGGCTACATGTGGCCCTCTAGGTCTTCACTGTGAAGTTTAGATTCAGTCTAAGGGACACACTTGATGACCTAGAGGGCTACCTGTGGCCTTGAGGCCGCAGTTCTCCACCCCTGGTAGATTGTGATTTCATTGGTGTAGGTAACTTGCTCTATCAGTGCAGGTCAACACCCAGAGCACTAGGCAATTAAGGAAGTTGCAGAGGGTCATATAACCAATGTGTCCAAATTGGGACTGGAATGGATCCCAGGACTCTTGGATTCTAAGTCCAGCTCTTTGTCTGCTCACCCATGCTGCCTCTCATTTAGCCCCAGAACTGAGTTTAAAGTTGATATTAAATTCATTCATTTTATATGAATTTTTAAAATCTGTCTAATCATATTGCCTAGACTCCTAAAGATCAGAATTAGTGTCATTTAAAGGATTCCATACAATGTCTTTTCTAAAATACTTTATTCTAACTTTAAATACTTTTAAGAGACTAAAGATTTTTTTAGAAAAACTTAAATATCTAGATATATAACAGTGTGTGTAAGAAGCACTGAAGAAGTCATGAGTGGAAAAAGTTTAAGAAACCCTGATCTAGAATATGATGGGCAGTATGTAAAGTTAGAATGCATACTTTCCATGTATATGTATTCTCAGGTAACAAGGCAAGCTTTGTACAACTTTGTCCCAACAAAATTTCACAAATGCTTAAACCCAAACGTGGTTCCTTGAAACAGAAATGTTCTCTACCCTCTGTTGGATAATGCAAGTAGCCTGCCAGGGGATGTTTAGTAATTGAGAGAGGATAAGAAAGCGATTGCTGAGCACATCTGGAGCAGCACTATTAAATCTCAATGCCCTTTCCCACCTCTGCCTCACTTCATCCTTGAACTTTGCTGCCTCTTAGTTTCTACCCTGGATGAGGAAAAAATGGGCAGATAGTGACTGCTGACCAAGTAACAAATTCCCAGTTCCCAAGGATAGTAGAAGGAGGAAGAATTCAATATTATCACTATAAAAATTATGCTAGTCTCAGCTATCTGTAAATATCTTTTAAGCATCTTTTGCCCAAAGTCAATCGCTCAAGATCTTATCTTTCATTCATATAATTATTCCTTTGGAATTGTTTTTTCACTCCCTCCCTTCATATCCTGCCCTGAGCATTTTTTCACCTAATATAGAACTTCTGTGGAACCAGTGAATAACACTGGGTAGAAATATATTCATATTTCTTTTTCAGAGGCTTTTTACAAAATGTTAGTTGCAGCTAAGTGATAAAGAACGGTCATGGTTAGTCAGATGTGGTAGAATTGGATATCCTTTGACTCAGCTAGTCACATTTTTTACTGACTTGTTGTAGCAGCAAGCACCCCAATATCCCCAGGGTTGCTGCCAACACAGGTTCTTAGATCTGCTTTTGTAAAGGAAAGCAACTCAAAATGGGTTAGCAAGCTTACTTTAATCAAACAAACACACATTACCTAGTTCAGGGGAAAAAGGTCAGCACCCCAAACTTCAGAGTTACAGAACTTCAGAGTTACAGACAGGCTTCCAAACTGTCCCAACATTACATACATCAATACCAAATCACAGTTACCAGAGAGGGAAGCATCAACATCTGGGTTTTCAAAGCCGGGGGGCTCTCAACAACGGCTTCCCAGAGTCTCATCTGGTCAAATCACACACCACTTCTCAAAGTGAGCCCCAAAGCAAAGCCTCTCCTCAGGGCTTATATAGCCTTCTCTTGGCTCAGAGAATGTAACAACCTCCTTGACCCACTGCCCAATCACAAAGTATCAAGGTGTGGGCTTTCCTGAAAAACAAGCCTCCCACCACAGGCTCCAGGTGCACTTAAGCTAGGGGCAGGGAAGATCTTTAAATCTGCATTTCCATTACACTTGTGGTGGGTAGTTCATTTTTTGTTTTGTTTTTTTTCTTTATCCCTTTACCTGTGTCATCCCTCTACCTGAAGAAAAAGAAAATTCAACTCACATTTCCCTTGATTTGCCTTTTAATCTGGCAGGGAGCAAGACAGTGGAAATGTCCTGTTTCTCTCTTTGCTGCTACCACCAAACAGCCATTTGCAGATTTAATTTGTCCACTATGACTTTTCAGGGCTCTCCCATTACACTAAAATCCTCCAGTGTGGGACACATAGAACACCACTTGTAGAACCATACATTTTCTTCTTGGTAAATTAGGTATTTCTAATTAGGATTGAGTTTTATAATTTAGTGGGGGTTTTGTTTTTGTTTCCTTTTGTTTATCAGTAGAAGTTAGCCTAACCAAAAAAAAAAGTCAAGTAGAATTAGAGAATAATAGGAAAGAAAGTATATTTCTCTGCTTTTAAACTTTTCTCAAATATTCCTGAAAAGTTTGAAATGTAAAGTGTATAGGAAATCAGGTTTTTTTAAAAATTGAATTTCATATTTAAATGTACTGGACTGAACAGTATTTAAATGAATCCTTCAGTAAATACTTTTGTAAAGTATATGCAAATGACCAGCCCTCCCCCAATTTATATTTTATTGAGCTTTCTTAATATAGGACACATTTTCTTTTTATTATCTTGGGAAACAAGGCTTAATTTTCCAATTCTTTTTCTACTTTTTATTAAAACTAAATTAGCTTTGATTCCCAGACTATCATACTTCTATCACTCTTTAGCCTCAATGGACTGGAGATTATATTTTGTCAAACTTCAGAATATTTATGTAGATCTCAGTTCACTTTTACATTTTCTACATTTATATTTTTATATTTTTAATTTTTTTTTCTTTTTGGAGGGCAGTTGGGGTTAAGTGACTTGCCCAAGATCGCATGACTAGTTTTTGTGTTAAGTGTCTGAGGCTGGATTTGAACTCGGGTCCTCCTGACTCCAGGGCTGGTGCTCTATTCACTGCGCCTAGCCGCCCCTATTTTCTACATTTATGGTGCCACAGTTTAAGGGTAATATAGTATTAGCATATGATAATCAGTTTGCATGAAATCAACACTGGAGAATAACATCTTGATTTCAGCTTTATTAGAGGAATGAAATTTAGAGAATTTCAGAGAATCACTTAGCCTTTGTAAAAACATCTGTTCATGTCCTTCAGTTGCCTGTGTAAGAATTTTCTGCCCCGAGCTGGGACAGCAAGTTTCACACATATACTTTCCTATCAGAAAGAAACTGTGCCATTGATTTTGCTACCTTTCACTTTTTCTGAATTATCCCCTTTCCTTTCCAGTTACAAAGTCAGACTTTGTCAATGTAAATTCTTCATACTGGTTGAATACTTAATCTGTTGCTTACTGAATGAAAAAAAAAAACAGTTTAATGCATTTACAACTAAATATTAGCATTTGCTTTTGTTAGAAATTGCATTGTAGGAACAACTAAGTGGCTCAATGTATAGAGTACCAACCCTATACTCAGGAGGACCCAAATTCAAATCTGGCCTTAGATACTTGACACTTGCTAGCTGTGTGATCTTGGGCAAGTCACTTAACTCCCAATTGCCTTGCCTTCCCTCCTCCCCCCCCCCAAAAAAAAGAAATTGCATTGTATTCTATGTGGAATCTAGAAATAGTTAAGCAAGTAAACTTTGCATTAAAAAAACTCTTGAGGAATTGAATATTTGGAACGAAAATAGTGGCAGTACATAACTAATATGAAAATATGTTTTGCATAACTTTATAAATAAAATGTGATATTACTTGCCTTCTTAATGGGTGGGAGGGGGACTAGAAAAAGGGAGAGAATTTGTAACTCAGAATTTTTAAATTGATGTTAAAATTTTTTTAAGTAAAATTGAATATGGGGGGGAGTAGAAAATAATTGCTGTCAAGTGGACCTATTTTGCCTGTTTATTTATATTTTTTTTTCCTATAATTCTAGTTTGAAGCTGGCAATATGAAAAACCTAGTACTGAAGATCATCTCTGGATCTTTTCCTCCTGTTTCCTTGCATTATTCCTATGATCTCCGTAGTCTACTTTCTCATTTATTTAAAAGGAATCCTAGGGATAGACCATCAGTTAACTCCATATTGGAGAAAAGTTTTATAGCCAAACGTATTGAAAAGTTTCTTACACCTGAGGTATGTTTTTAATTTGATCAAAATTATGATACGATATTTAATAAATTGCTAGTTCATTACAGTTTACATGCTGTAGGATAGTTCTCCAATGCTTGTTGCAAATGCATATTCTCTGAATTGAATTAAACTGATATTTTCCAAAATTAAAATGACATGTTATAGCTGTTCTATTAGCTTAGCAATTTATAAAGCATATTTTTTCTAGCTTCATTCTGTATGATTCATCTAAGTATTTCTTTAAATCTGCCATAGGGAATCTATACAGTATATTAGAGATCTTCCTTTAAATGTCTTGACACATCTCATGAATACTTAAATATTTGAATAAGCATGGTCTCCATCAGTTATTTCTCTCGTGTTATGCCTCATCTTTTTTTTTTACTCCAATTTTACATTTTTGTAACAACTTCCTTGATGCTGCCTTTGCTGTATAGAGCCCCATTTATTACATACTACAACTTGCATAGGCCTATCCTATACTTCTCCCCCTTTAAGTGTCCCTCAGGTTCAAATCTATGAACTTTTTTGAGCTGAAACCATATAATATTACTAAGAGAATTTTAGTATAATAGGATAGGTCTTTGTTTCAGAGAGTGGCTTAGGATCATTAAGTTGCGGTGTAAGAATTCAAGTGTTTGCCTTAGCCAGTATAAAGTCTTATAAAAAAAATCTTTCCATGTCTTTTTTGTTTCCCTTCAGATTGTTGTCCCCCAAATTTCATTCTTAAATGCCCACAGAAGGGCTTTGTTTAGTTGGACCTCTTGTCAGATTTAATTTTTTTGTTTTTATTTTAGAAATTATTTATATTAAAATTTTTTAGTTAAAACTTTTGTTTTTATATCAGTTTAATTCAAGATTATATCCCTTTCCTTTCCCTACCCAGTAAGTTATCTCTTTTAATGAAAAATTGAAAAAGAAGAAAAAGAAATTTAGCAGAAGTTGCTGTCACATCAGCTAAGTCTTGTGGTGTATGCAGTACTACAGAGAAGTGAAAGAGGTGTATTTTCTTCTTTCTTTTCCAGGGCTAAGCTTCTTAGTCATAATCACACCACCTTCTGTTTCATTTCTTTATTCTTTCCATTTCCCATGTAATTGCATATACATTATTTTCCTGGTTCTGCTTACTCTACTCTGAATCCATTTATGTAAGTCTCTAATATGCTTCTCTAAATTCTTTGTATTAGATGTTTCTTATAACTTAGTAATAATCCTTTAAAGTCACTTACCTTTATAGGCTTTCTTTAAGTTTATATTTTCTTCCATTGCTTCTCACTGTTGTATGAAGAGTTATTGCTCATGAACTTCCACTGTCCTTTGTAATATTTTATGTGTGAATAAATGTTCTAAACTAGTGGTGCCTTTGGCTGCAGGTCTTTTGACGTGACAAGTATATCAAGTGTGTGATGAAATAGTTTCTATGCTCTTTTGGTCTTGTTTATATATCATTTGATTTATATTAATTAAACTTAGGAAATAAAATCTGAATGGCTCTCCATTTCTTCTTCAGTTTCCCATTTCTACTGTTGATAAGTTGCTTAATCAAATCTTCTTAGAATTGTTTTAATTGCACACCGTTATCAATTTTGTTCTAGGAAATTATTAATTTGGATCTTTGCTTTAACAAGTCAGTGGTGGGACTAAATAGCAGATTTGGGAATGAATCTCTCCCTCAGAAATAAATAGTTTCATGTATGCTAAAATATAGTGTTTCATTTTCTATTATTTGGTGCTTATCACATCTAGTGCTTCCCAGCTCTTGAGAAATATACTCATGTTATATAGGCATGAGGTTTCTGTGTAGTTTGTAAACCTTTCGTCTCTCTTATTTCTTATTTCTGAAGCATATTTCCCTATATTTTTTTTATCATCCTTCCCTGTGACCATATTTCCATTGAAGAATTATGACATACAAAATGTATAGTGATTTAATGGAGGATTTTATCAAGCTCTTTGTAGATTTTCTCTGTCCCCTTATACTTTGCCAATTTTATTTACACATAAATTGGGGATCATTTTTGCAAATACTTATTGTGAGATATGTAATATAAAATGGCCAAATAGTATCATGAAATATTTATTGTTACCTTTCGCTTTACCAGCTCTTAAAATTCTGTTAATTTGCTGTTACAAGGAGCATTTTGAAATATTATCCTTCCATTTAGCTGCAACTTCCTTTTATCTCCTGGTTATATTATAACAACTGTCCAAGATTAATACAGTTTAGTCCCTGCAATAATTTATCCTCATCTTGGTCACAGGACAATGTTCTCAAATGATGTACCACTAGCTAAATTGATGTTCTTAGAAGATTTTAACATTAAGTGATTCTTAGCACTCTCTGCCCTCTCTTCTACTACTTTGCCATATAATCTATAGATGAGGGACTCCATAAGATGAAGGGTCACTTTACAGTTTTCTTTGTTTCATGGGTTGCCATGGTCTAAGAATTCATAGCCAAGTTGCTAGTTCACTGGTGATGAGCCTCTTGTACTCTTTCTAGACTGGACATAGTCTGTTCCTGTAACTTATCCTGATCCTATTAAGTGTGTGCTCTGTTGATGTCACCTCTTTACCCCAATTAGGAAGAAGAGTAGGATTCTTTAGGGGTTCCAGTGAATAGACAGCCTGAATATAACAGATATTTATTAAAAAAATTAAAACAGGACATCAGATGATATCATTCAAATCTGTGACTTAGAAGAAGAAACCACAACTCATCAAGGAGTAGAGCAGATCACAGAAGACAAAATTAGTAGTTTCCATTATTTAAAAATTTTAAATACAGCTAGAATAAAAAGATATGCCCTCAAGGTTGTAGGAGGTGAGGAGAGTTGGGGAATCTTTTCATTGGACATCTCTGCTAAAAGTCTGATCATTAAGTTACATAGGAAAATTGATGCAAATGTATGAATAGGAGCCATTCTGTAATAGAGAAGTGGCTCAAAATTACCAACAGTTTTTTTAAAAAAGAAATGCAGTTGTGAATAATATGAAAAAGTGATAGGTATCACCAATAATGTAATGCAAATTTAAACAACTATTTACTTCACTCTTAAAATTCTCTACAAAAATATAAATAGTCATTATTCAAAGGGCAGTGAAAGAGGCATATTAATATAACTTTGATGCTGTGCTCCTTGTAATTACTTCTGTAATTGGTACTCTTTTCTAGTCAACAATTTGGAGAGTTATCTTAGAGGAGTGACTGAATTGTTAATACCCTCTAACCCTGCAGTCTAAGAAAGTCAGGCAGTTCCCACATATACTGAAACAAATCACAGTACTTGCCTTTTGGTACCAAAAGACTAGAAACAAATATTGGAGAATAACAGCTTATGCATATGAATGTAGTAGAATCTTATTCTATAATGAGAAATGAATTTAGGGGGCGGCTAGGTGGTGCAGTGAGTAGAGTGCTGGCCCTGGAGTCAGAAGGACCTGAATTTGGTTCCGGCCTCAGATACTTAACGCACACTCAAACAAAAACCTAGCCGAGTGACCTTGGGCAAGTTACTTAACCCCAATTGCCCTCCAAAAAGCAAAAAAAAAAAAAATGAATTTAGGAATATAGGGGGAAATGGGAAGACCTTTCTGAACTGAGGAAGATCAAAGAAAATAGATAAAAGAGGATATTATACATAATGATTGAAGTAATATTAAGTAAAACAATTCATCAAAATTAAGATTAAATACAACAGCCAGTGTTTGTTCCAAAAGATCAATGATGACACTTTTTCCTTCTATTGGTAGAATAGGCATGTGCGCTCTCAGTTGTCAGTATTATATATACTGTCATATGGAATATTAGTGTTTTTTTGTTCCAAGGGAAAGTTTTCTTTTTATTGCTCTGTGTGTGTGTGTGTGTGTGTAAGGAGATGTTATTGGAATGGAATAGTGTTTGAGAAGGAATAGTTTTTAAAATGTTTTATTGATGATCTTATGTTTTTTCTATCACTGTCATTTCTGGTAATATCACTCCTCATTTTTCCCTCACTCTTCACCTAGAAATGAAACCTTCCTTGTAACAAAGAAAAGTTGAAGCAAAATATGATTCAGTGATCTCCTATGACTGTGTATATGACATTCTGCTTTAGTAATTCCCTACCTCTTCTTTAGAGGGAAGTTCATTTTGTTTTGTTTTTTGGAAAGTAGGGTTCTTTTCCTTCTCTTTTCATTTACATTGTTATATCACTTGACCACTACAGCATGCAACAAAGTTAAGATATAAAGAGGAGGGATACGCATCAAGTGTGTGTGTGAGGGAGAACAATTTTATTAGCTCATGGAATTTGTTGGCAAAAACAAATGAGTTTAGAAACATTAGAGAAGGATATGAACATAGTTTGGTAAAAGGATTATTTTATTTTTAAGTTATAATTTTGGATTTATAATTTTGGATCTGTATTTGAATGTGATTTATTTAGGAAACCTAGGGATTATATTGTTTACCAATTAGCTTAATCTTTTTTTTTTAAGACTAACTTGTCATATACTTTTTTTCCACTTTTTAATCTAAGCTTATTAGAGAAGAATTTAGTCACAGAGCATTTCACAGATTTGGAGCTCGTCATGTACCAGGTAAACAATATGTCTTCAGATGCTTTTCATCTGTTTTGTTTTTTTTGTGGGGGGGAAGTGGGTATCTAACTATAGTATAATGTGAACTAGTATCTATATCTTTATAGAATAACAAAAATAGTTTAGCTTCAACAATAAGTAATTTCTGTAATAATTTGTATAATCCAGGCCAGGTAACCATTGAACTCCATAAATAATCTGTTCTGAAGTGTGACAGTATGTAAGATTAAACTTCCAGTGTATTTATTGATATTTCTCAAGTAATCTGACTCCCTGCTTTGGCAATTTATGGACATCCTCTACCCCATATCAGCTACACACCCCTGCTCTTGCTATCACTGCAATTGTTCCAAATTAATGTTTTAGAACTCCAAAATTCCTTAATGTGATTATAATCTTTTATCATTTAATTTTTCTCTATGCATTAGTACCCTTAGCACTATTCTTCAGCTCTATAACCTTCAGTCCCTCCATCTCTCAGTATTTTCTTAGATTATTACCTTTGCACTAGCCATTCTCTCTTCCCTTTCCATTTTGGACTCTTTGGTAAGCTAGTTCAAATTTACACTATTCTTTTCTTTCAGATTCCTTATTGAAAGTCTTTTGAAACTGTTCCCCTCCCCCCCCATTACTAAATTGTCCATAGTCTTTCATCTAATGATATGGAGATCAAAGAGGAAAAGGATGTATGTGTAGAAAAGTAATCACAGATCTTTTTTATGGTGGCAAAGAGCTAGAAAATAAGAGGCCCTTAGCTGGAGTGATGGTGACAGTCATTTCATTTGTGTCCAACTCTTCACGACCCCATTTATTTTCTTGGCAAAGATACTGGAGTGGTTCACCATTTCCTTCTCCAGCTTATTTTAGAAGAAAAGGAAACTGAGACAAAGAGGTTTAAGTGATTTGCCAAGGGTCATGCAACTAGTAAGTGTCTGAGGCTGCATTTGAACTCAGAAAGATGAATCTTCCATACTCCAGGCCTGGCATTCTATCCACTGTACCGCCTGTCTACCCTTAGGGTTATAACTGAATAAATTATGGTTTGTTAATATAGTGGAATATTAAGTCATATGAAATTATGAAGGAGGTAGTTACAAAGAAAACAGATATTTCTGGATTGATGAAAAGTAATGTGGATAGAACCAGCAGAACAATTTATACACTAAGAAAGACATTGTAAAGACAACTTTCAAAGACTGAAGAACTCTGATCAGTGCAATGATCAACTGTGATTCCAGAGGACTAATGATGAAACATAACCACCCATCTCCTGACAGTACAGATTAAGACATTTTTTAAACATTGCTAATACAGGAATTTGCTTCACTTGACTTAACTCTTACAAGGTTTTGTTTTTCTATTTTTTAAAGAGTGAGGAGGTAAGAGGGAGAGAAAATAGATTTTTATTAGTTGAAAAAAAATTTTTTTAAAGTAAGCACTGAGGGGTGCAGTGAATAGAGTACCAGCCCTAGAGTCAGGAGGACCTAAGTTCAAATCTGGCCTCAGACACTTAACACAAAAACTAGCCATGTGACCTTGGGCAAGTCACTTACCCCCAATTGCCCTACCTTCTCCCCTCCAAAAAAAGCCAAAAAAAAAAAAAATTAAAACAAATTAAGTACTAAATTTCATCATAAAGAAAGAATAGATTATAGTTTAAAGACGGGGGAAAAACTTGTTATTAATATGGGGACTGTTGCATGTAGTTAGGCCATCAACTTGTCAGAACTAAGATCAGAATCCATGAAGAAGTTGGAGAAGAAGGAGGAGATGGCAGGGGCACAGGCACAAAAATGAGGAAAGGCTATGACACATGTTTAAAACGGTTTAACCCTGAGTTGTTAAGTAATTGAAAATCAAAAATGGAAAATAGACACCAGAAATGACATAACTTAGATTATGATTATTTCATTGAAAAATTTAATCATTGACAACTAAATAACCACAACAAGAAGACCAAAAGAGCCCAGACAGTGCCATAGTTAGTAAACATCTGACAAAAGATACGGCAACTAAAGACAGTACCATATTAGAATATAAGGATGGTGGATGATAGCAAGCAATTGTTATTTCATAAAACAGATTGAAGCAATTGAAAGTAAAACTATTTTAAAGAAATCTTGGTAAGATAGATACTCGGTTCACTAAAGTCATCCCAAGGGCAGTCAAGGATTACAGTGATAAGAGAGATACAAATGAGGAAAACAAAACAAAAGATTTATAAAAACCACTAAAAAAATTTTTTTATAAATGACAATAGAACCACCAAATGTGGCCCTAATCTCAGTTTCAGATATGCTTGTAAAGGAGGCAGAAATAGCCCTATACCACTTCTGCCTGTACAGGTGAAAAGTGAACCTAGTCCAGAATTGAGCGAAAGAACAGTTATCAGAATTACTTTTGGTAAAATGGCAGAGCTCTTTTACTGACTCCAGGCTTCCCATGAAGATCAGAGCCTGTCTTTTCAATACTTACATTTTATAACCCTTTTACTTACACATCTGCCTCTTAATAATTAAGCATGAGTATCAGAGGGCAGTAGAGAGGAGTGTTGTACATGTGAACAAACTACAAGACATAATCAATTAGGAACTCTAATGAAAAGGGTAATGAAATTTCAAGAAATTATAGAAGAAAAAGAGTAGATGGAATGCTTAGGAGGTATAATTTGGGGATATCAGGTTGTTAGAGTGTTCCACTGGCACCCCTGTGATTTTGAAGAAAGTAAGAAAGGTCTCCAGTGCCTTGGGCTACTGTCCTCCAGCCAATTTCTGGTAGCACATGGATAAGAGTCATACTTGATGGGCAGGTGTGAATGAGCTCTAGCTACTTTATTGGAGGAAATTCCTGAATTGGTGAGATCACTAATCCATTCCATTTTTTCTTCAATAAGTATTGAGGTAGATTTAATCGAGAATTTTTATTCTTTAGCCACAAATCTTAATCTGCACTAATCCATCTTCTTGAAATTATGTCATAGTTGTTACTACTGATACAATCAATGTTTAAGAACATACAGACTTATAGTTATTTTAGATTAATAGCTGGTTGCTTTGGTTTTGTAAATTGTCATCTCTATTAAAATTAGGTATTTATTTTCCTGAATATTGCCCCTCATATGTAGTTCATGTTGTTAGAAGAGAATAGTCATCATCATCAAACCATTATTAAGTGTTTAACTATATTCCAGTCCCTGTACTTAGCATTGAGTGTTTGAGGTTTTGTGTTTGTGACTTTAAATTGATTTCGTTGAACTGGAAACAATTATGTATACTTTCACAGTAAAGGGATCTAGATGTCTTTGATAAGAAAGGTTAGAGGTTAAATTATTAAAACTGAAGCGTTACAATCTGAAAGGATTCTAATTAAAATTATTATAAGAAGAGGCCCTAATAAAAGAGGTTTGGTGTTTTTTTTCCATAATTTGTGTCTTTGTGTTTTTTATGTAGCCAAAAGACCAGCTCAGGTACAGATCTTTGCATCTCCTGCTCCTGCACAGAAAATTACAAAGCCTGCTGCTAAATATGGGGTACCTTTAACGTATAAGAAAGTGGTTGAAATGCCAAAAAAATCCCATGAAAAGAAGCCACCTTCAAGATACAAACAGGTATAACCATCATAATAAACAGCATTGCTGACACATTTCATTTTTTAATTCTTGTTTGTCTTTTATTTTTACATCGCTTTCCCCCATCATATCCCTTTTTCTTTTCTCAGTCAACCCTTAAAGATTCAGAGAGTTAAAAAAAGTTTGGCAAAATTAACAAGCACAATTAAATCTGATATTAAATGTGGTATAGCAGTTCCCTGTCTTTGCATGTAAGAAAGGTAGCTGCATTTTCATATCTCATTTGAAGTCACTCTTAGTTGTCATAACTTCATAGCCTGCAGTTTCGGTTTTCTAACTAGTGGTATTGTTTTTCACATTTACATTGTTGTAGTCATTATATACATTATTTTCTTGTTTCCATTTACTTTGTATCAGTTTATATAAATAATCCCATCTTACTGCATATTTAAGAGTTTTTTCTTAATAGTATTTTACTTTTTCCCTATTACATGTAAAGATTGTTTTCAGCATTAATTTTTGTGAAATTTTGAGTTCCCTTCCCTCTGCCCTCCCCAAGACTGCAAGCAATCTGATATAGCTTACACATATTTCATCATGTTAAACATATTTCCACATTAGTCATGTTGTGGAAAAGAATCAAAACAAAAGGGAAAAACCACAAGAAAGAAAAAACCAAAAAAGTAAAAATAGTATGCTTTGATCTATATTCAGACTCCTTACTTTTTTTTCTGGATGTGTATAACATTTTTCATCATGAGTCTTCTAGAATTGTCTTGGATCTTTGTATTGCTGAGGAGAGCTAAATCTATCATAGTTAATCACTGCACAATGTTGCTGTTACTTAGTGTACAATGTTCTCCTGGTTCTGCTCACTTCACACAGCTTCACTTAACTTTGTATTTTTCATAGGCATAGTTTCTTACAATGCATTAATATTGCAGTATATTCATATTCCACAGTTATTTTCCAGTTGGCGGAATTCTATTTTGTTTCCAGTTTTTTGAATTTACAAAACAGTGCTTCTATGCATGTCTTTGTGTCTATGAAACCTACTCCTTGAGACACGCTTGCAAATGAGATCTTTGAGTCAGAGGATTTGGATATTTTATTCTCATTCTTGGTATAATTCTATATGGCTTTACAGTTATTGGAATAATTTGCAGCTCCATCTGTTTTTCTACAATTTCTCCACCATTGACTATTCCTATCTTTTGTGATCTTTTCCAGTTTACTGGGTATAAAGTGAAATCTCAGGGTTGTTTTGATTTGAATTTCTTATTTTTAGGATTATGTTTCACATAGTTATTAGTAGTTTGTGATTTTTCTTTTGAGAACTTTTTTTATATAATCTTTGATCATTTACCCATTAGAAAGTGACTTTTGGTCTTTTGTATATTTACAAATTTTCTGTATCTCTTGGATATCAAACTCATCAGATAAATTTTATGTAAAAGTATTTAATTTCATGTTATCAAAAAATCTATTTCAGCTTTTGCAGTTGCTTATAATCCTTATTTTGTTAAGAATTCCCTCTTAACCCTAGCTGTGAAAGGTACCTTATTTGGTTCTAATTATTTATAGTGGGAATTTGAATGTTTAAAATTTCAATTTTAAGCTTATTGGGAGATATGATGTGTTTGATATTGGGCTAAATCTAATTTCTGCCAAATTGTTTTCTAATTTTCTCAACAAGTCTTGTTACATAGGGTACTGTTCCCCAAGTGATTTATGTTTGTAGTAGGTTTATCAGACATTAGGTTATTACAATCAGTTGTTTCTGATTCTTCTTATATTTATAAAGTGCCTATCCTGCAGTAAATGCTCTATAAATGCTTATTCACTTCTCCCCATTTCTTCCTAATCTAGTGTATTCCAATGACCTTCTTTACTATTTTTAACCAGTACCATATGTGTTTGATGATTGCTGCTTTATAGTGTGATTTGAGGTCTTGAAATGCCATTCCTCCTTTATTCCTTTTTTTGCTTATTAGTTCCATAGAGATTCTAGACCTTTTATTCCTTCAAATGAATTTTGTTGTAATTTTGTCAGACTGTATAGAGTATCCTCTTGATTATTCATTATAGCACTAAATATATAAATTATATATAATTTACCATCATTTTTGTTATGTTGTCATGGCCCTTCCATGAGCCCTTCCATCATCCTTCACTTCTTTGAATGATTCTTTCTTTCTTTCTATTTATTTATTTATTTGTTTCAATTAAACAAATGCTTTATTAACTTCTGGTTTACATCATTCATTTCCGCCAGATTTTGAGTTACAATTTTTTTCCCCATTTTTCCCCTACCCACCAACCCAGAATAGCAGTCCCACAAGATATCCCTTCCTCCAATCCACTCTCTCCCATATCTTCTCCCTTACCCCCTTTGACTTTTCCATTAGAGCAAGGTGAATCTCTGTGCCCCAATGCCTGCACATCTTATCTCCCAATTACATGCAAAAGAGTATTGATAATAGTATTTATATATATTTGAAACATTTAATTTTAAGACCTCAAATTTCAGATCCATTCCCTTCCTCCCTTGCCACCCATTCCCTCTGGGAAGATAAATAATTCAGTATGTGTTGTACATGTACAGCTATGCAAAATATTACCATAGTAGATATATTAGACAAGGTTGCTTATAATTCCCTCCCACCCATCCCACCCCCCACCTGATCCATTCCCTACTTGATCCTGTCCCTCTTCTATAGTGGGTACTTCCAACCTCCCCTCCCCCCAAGAATGCCCTCCCATCCATCATCCCTCCTCTCATCCCCCTTCCCCCTATTCTGCTGTAGGTTGAGATATCCTATTTAGTATGTATGTCATTCTCTCCCTGAACCAAATTCAATGAGAATGTGGTTTTGCCTTTTTGCCTTCCTATTTTTCCCCTCCCCTGCAGCCACTTCCCCTTGCTTCTTATACATGAGATAGTTTGCCCTACCCTGTCTCTCCCCATCTCCTCTTGCCACTTTCCTCTCTCACCTCATAATTTCACCCCTTAAGTATCATCCCTTCCCAACAAATTCAACCTATGCCCTCTATCCATGTATAACTGTGAACATATATAGACACATTTACATGTGTATTCAAATGACCATACACCCTTCTTCCATTATTTTCATACTGAGAGGGATTTCATCAGTCACAGTTACTGTTTTTCCATGTAGGAATGTAAATAGGTCAACTTTGATAAGTTCCTTTTGATTTCTTTTCCCTGATTACCTTCTCAGGCATCTCTTGCTTTTTGTGTCTGGATGTCAGATTTTCTATTCAATTCTGGTTTTTTCCTCAAGAATGCTTGAAAGTCCTCTATTCCACTGAATGACCATATTTTCCCCTGAAACAAAATACTCAGTTTTGCTGGGTAAGTGACCCTTGGGTTCATTCCCAGCTCTTTTGCCCTCTGGAATATCATATTCCATGCCCTTTGATCCCTCAGTGTAGAAGCTGCCAGGTCCTGTGCTATTCTGATTGTGTTTCCACAGTGTTGAAATTGTTTCTTCCTGGCTGCTTGTAGTATTTTCTCCTTGATCTGGGGATTCTGGAACCTGGCTATAATATTCCTGGGAGTTTTCTTTTTGGGATCTTTTTCAGGAGGTAATCAGTGGATTCTTTCAACCTCTATTTTGCCCTCTGGGTCTAAAAACATCAGGGCAATTTTCCTTGAGAATTTCTTGAAGGGTGATTTCTAGGTTCTTTCTTTGGTCATGGCTTTCAGGTAGTCCAATAATTTTTAAATTTTCTCTCCTGGATCTGTTTTCCAGGTCAGTGGTTTTTCCCATGGGATATTTCACATTGCCTTTTATCATTTGTTTGGATCTGCTTAACGGCATCTTGATTTCTCATAAAGTCATTACTTCCATTTGCTCCAGTCTAACTCTGAAGGAATGAATCTCCTCAGTGAGCTTTTGAGATTCTTTTTCCTTCTGGCAAATTCGACTTTTTAAGGCATTCTTCTCCTCATTGCCCTTTTGGTCCTCCTTTGCCATTTGAGTTAGTCTATTTTTTAAGGTGTTGTTTTCCTCAGTCAGGCTGTTGACCCTCATTTCGTACTTTTCCTGCATCCTTCTCATTTCTCTTCCCATTTTTTCCTCCACTTCTCTTATTTGATTTTTGAAGTCCTTCTTAAGGTCCTCTATGGCCTGTAACCCGCGCATATTTCCTTTGAGGCCTTTGGAGGAGGATTTCTGGCCTCACAATCCTCTTCCTGTCCTATGCTTCGATCCTCTTTGCCCCCAGAATAGGAGTCGAAGGTTGCATTTTTCTGTTTAATTTTTTTTCCTTTGCCTTGGCATGTTGCCACTTACTTGACTTTCGGGCTTGTTGCCCCAGTATGACTCTGCCACCAGACAGGGGAGCTTTCGTCCCGAACGTTGGGGTCTTCACAGCTTTCTGGCAAGCTGGATACCCACCCCAAACCTCCCCCCCCCCCCAGATCACAATCCAGATCTAGGGAGGTTAAAGCAAGAGCGATTAACCCCCAAGACTGATCGCTGGATCTCCCTATAGTCTTCAGGCCAGGAGCTGGAGCTGCCACTGAAAACTACAAAATGGCGTGTCTCCTCAGTGGCTTCTAGCCCCCAGGGGAGGAAGCCAACGCGTTACCCAAATACTGGTCCCAAAGTCCGTAGGGCACTAACCTCTCACTTTGTCCTAGGCATATCTGAGTTGATAATTCTGGAATCTCCACAGCTGCTGATGTTCTGGGGTCCCTCCAGCCGGCTGCTGGCCCGGCTGCCCTGGTGCTAAAACTGGGGCTCAGGAGGAGCTGGGCTTGGCCCTCCACTCGCTATGCCGTGCTTTGCGCGGCTGGCTCCCAGAGCGCTGTGCTGGTCCTTCCTGCAGGGCTGCTGGGCTGTCCTCAGCTGGAGGTTAGCTTCTCTGTGTCGTTCTGTGGGTGCTGGGGCTCCAGAAGTTGTTCAGAGTCCCCTTTTACATAGTTTGGAGGTGATCTGGGGGGAGAGTGCCTTGGACTCACTGCTTCTACTCACCATCTTGGCTCTGCCCCAGAATGATTCTTTCTTTATAGAACATTTTGTAATTTTATCTAAACAGCTCTTGAGCATGATTTGGTATTTCCAGATACTTAAAGCATTCTGTAGTTATCTTGACTGGGAACCTTTGTATTTCCTGCTGGATTTTTTAATTGCTATAGAGAAATGATTTTGATTTTTGTAGTATTTTGTGTTCTTTTCCTTTACTGAAGCTATTAACTTAAATAGGGTTTTTTTTTCATGAATTATCTAGATTTTTCTAGGTTAGTCCTCATGTTTTTTTTTTTTTTAAAGCAATTGGGGTTAAGTAACTTGCTCAAGGTTACATGGCTAGTCATTATTTATGCATGGGTGCTCATTTTCTGTGGCCAGATCTGATCTCGGGTCATCCCAACTCCGAGGCCGGCACTCTTACTCACTGCACCGCCTAGCCTCCCCTTTAGGGCATTTGGGGTTAAGTAACTTGCCCAAGGTTACACGGCTAGGTTTTTGTTTGTGTGGATTAAGTGTCTGAGGCTGGCTCCGAACTCAGGTCCTTCTGACACCTGGGCCGGTGCTCTATTCACTGTGCCACCCAGCCGCCCCAGTCCTCATGTTTTCAGCAGATAAGAGTAGTTTGGTTTCTTTGCCTATGTGCTCTTGATTTCTTTTAGTTGTTGTTCTGTTGTTATCACCAGCATTCTTAGGACTAAGTCAGAATATACTCAGATATTTTTTAAAAATTACAGTCATTCTGTTCCTCTGTCTATAGGTTTCAGTTTGGTAGGGTTGGGTTTTTTGGGGTTTTTTTGGTTGGGTTTTTTTTTCGTGAATTAGTGTGGTGCTTTGCCAGAGGCCTTTCTTACTTAGATATAATCATGTGGTTTTGGATATTTGGGAATTTTTAAAATATTGTTTCCTAGTTTTTAACTATATTTATATCCTTGGAATAAATCCAGTTTGATTATAATGGATAAAATTTGAATATATTGCTGTAGTCTTTTAACCAGGATTTTAAATATTTTTGAAAGCTATTCATTAGAGATATATCTGTGTGTGAGTGTGTGTATATATATCTTTCTTTAATCCTCCCATTATTTGCATATTAGGATTATATTTTTCTCATAAAATGAGCTTGTTAGAGTATTTTTATCCTGATTTTTTTTTCCTTTTTGGTGGGGGGAAGGCAGGGCAGTTGGGGTTAAGTGACTTGCCCAAGGTCACACAGCTAGTAAGTGTTAAGTGACTGAGGATGGATTTGAACTCAGGTCCTCCTGACTCCAGGGCCGGTGCTCTATGCACTTTGCCACCTAGTTGTCCCATATCCTCAATTTTTGAGAATAATTTATGTAGCATAGGTGTTAACTTTTTTTAGGTTTGTTCCATTTCACCTGAATCCACTGAACCAGAGATTTCTCAAAAAGAAAGTCATCTATTCCTTTAAAAGACCACCTCCTCCCTCCATTCTACACCATACAATATGATTATGTTCTGCTTCATTAGAATAGGTTATTCCGGTCTGGAGGTCTTTTTCTTTTACCATTTGGAAAATCATATTCCAGGTTTCCCTTCTTTTAATCTGCTGTATAATCTTCTGTGAACAATATCTGGCTCTGTGGTACTTGTTCTTTTTCTTTGGGGACTATTTTTTTTACTCCAAAGTTATGGAGTTTGGCAGTCATTTTCTGGGGGTAAAATTTGTAGTTTCTGGCAGTATCCTCTGAATTTTATTTTCACTTTGGTTCTGTTAGTTCTTAGTGGTTTCCTTTTATTTCTGAACTATATGGTGATTTTGTTTGATTATTATCAAATGTGTCAGTAGTTTTTAAAAAATATATCCTTCTTTGTCTCATTTTCCAGGTTACTTTTGATAGGAGATGACTCTAATGTTACCATTCTAGGTGTCATCCTCAACTTCCCACTCTCTCTCCCTCCCTCTCTCCCTCCCCTCCCCCCATAGAAAAGATCTTGCCAAATCTTGTGAATGTCCTCTTATGTCTTTTGCTCCTCTCATCTGACACTGCCATCATGCTGATGAATTGCCTCACACCTGGATGATGGCAGTAGTCTTGTGGTTGGTATCTATGCCTCAAGACTTTTCCCAACTCCAATTCATCCTTCATTCAGCTATTAAAATAGATTTTTTTTTTTGAAGTACAGATCTGACCATTTCACCTCTATTCAATAAATTCCACTGGCTTCCCATTACTTCAGCATCAAACATAAAACCCTGTTTGACTTTCAAAGTTCTTTATAAACTGGCCCCTTCCCACATTTCTAGTATTTTTACCTCTTATGCCCTCCTCATACTCTGCAATCCTGTGACACTGACCTCTTCATTTTTCGTCAAATAAGATATTCCATCTCCTGATTTAGCATTTTCATGCTAAATTTCCATTCCTGAAATTATCTCTATTTATCTCTCCCTTCCTACTTTCCCTAACTTTCTTAAAGTTTCACCTAAAGTCCTGTCTATGAAAAGAACCTTTCTGGGGCTCTGTTAATATTAATGCCTTCCCTCTCTCGAGCATCTAAAATTTATTCTATATATTCTAATTTTGATTTTTATCTCTTGGGTCTTTTTTTCTCCAACTGCTCTTCTGGCCAAACCATTTCTTTACTCCTAACTTGCTACTTGGAATTATTACAGGATTATGTTTTCTTTTTGAATTTTATCTTGTGATTCTCTTAACCCATAACATTTTCTATCTATTAAAATTTTTCTTCTTTTCACTCATCTAGGGATGACTGACCAAGGTGTTCCATTTTTCTCTTTAAACTTTTTTTTTGACTCTTCAACAGTAGGAATGTTGTCACTCTGGTCCCTCAGTGCAAGGCCTAGGGTGTGGAATAGAGTGATAAAAACAACCACAACTAATTTCTCAATTCTCAGCATGGAGCTGGGCAGCCAGATGTCCTGTCATGGTAATAGCTTCCTGACCTTGTCACCTTCAGTAGTATTGGTCTGTGACACCTACTAGAGATAGCTGATAGAACACCTGAACCATTTTTTTTTTCCACAGTCTTACAGGAAATAGCTGGACTGGTATCCTAGAAGTCTTTGTTTCAAGAGACTTTGTACTAGAGCTAGACTTTGCACCCTCTTGCAAATACTGGCGCTGTTCCAGGACAAAATTCCACACTGCCTGGGGTGGCTAGGTGGTACAGTGAATAGGGCACCGGCCCTGGAGTCGGGAGCACCTGAGTTCAAATCTGGCCTCAGACACTTGACACACTTACTAGCTGTGTGATTTAGGGCAAGTCACTTAACCCCAATTGTCCTCCAAAAAAAAAAAAAAAAAAAGCCAATCCAAAAAAATCCACGCTGCCCCAGCCCTGGATGGGAGGAATGCATCTAGACCCTAATCCTTTTTGTAGTTTTGGCTGAGTCCAGAGAGCTTGAAGTTGTAGTCTTCTGGATGGGGAATGTGGAAATGAGAGCATATTCTTTGCTCCTTGCTCCCTCTTCCATTTCTAGATGGGGTTTTGGAGGGGTTAAGAGAATTATAGACATGTACATACCTTTGGTGCTTAATTTATAGATGATACAGCTCTGATGATGGTGGTCCCATGGGTGCTACAGCAGAGAGGAGACCACCTCAGATATGTATGAATAAAGTAGGGCAGACATGTAGAAATTTTTTATTGTTTAGTTATGACCTTGATGACCCCACTTGGGGTTTTCTTGGTAACAATACTGAAACAATTTGCCATTTCCTTCTCCAGTGCTTTTAACAGATGAGGAAACTGAGACAAACAAGAAAAAATAGCTTGCCCAAAGTCACAGAGAAAGTGTCTGAGGCTGGATTTACATTCAAGTCTTCCTGACTGCAGGTCCAGGGCTCTATCCACTGTGCCACCTAGCTGCCCCAGGAAACTTAACTCTAACTTTGTTGCAGCAAACAAGAGGCCTCAAAAGGGACAGTGCCCAGTCTCTGAGTCAGATGAACCTCAGTATGTATCCTGTATGTATCAAATGTATCCTGGAGGCCAGGACTGCATCCATCAAACTAGGTTTCACCAACTCACTGATGAGAATTTAGAGGAATTTGGAAGTTAAAAAATCTTTGTAAAACCCTTTGCTTCTGTGACAGTTTTTCCTAGGTCCCGGCCCAGTCTAATTCATTGCTTATTCTGCAAAAAATACCCTGACTACACTGCTGTGTTCCATGGGTAATAGATCTAGTTCCTATTTATGCCACTTCAGCTTTTTGTCTTAAAACTGTGATATTTCATGTAATTGCTAATAGTTTGCAATTTGAGTGTTCAAAATTACAGGGTACTCAGTTGACAATGATGAGAGATGCCTAGTACTTACCCTTGAAAGATTGCTGGAATTAGAATTAGAGAACCTGAATTCAAATCCATCTCTGCCAATTATGACCCATGTGACATTGAGCAAGTCCGCTAACCTCCAGTATCCAGGTCCTCATCTATAAAAGGAAGGTATTGGACTGGGGGACCTTTAAGATCCTTGATCCTTCTTACCATCCTCTGGTAGACTCAGCTGTAGAGGAGGTGGGCCCTTTAATATCAAGAAGTAGCAAAAAACTATATATAGACATATCAAGTACATTTTGTATCTACATAAGGTCAGAAAGACCTTGTGGAAGACCCCCATAATGTTGAGTGCACTTTCCATGTTATATTTACAGATAAGAACCATGTAGGATGAAGAATATATGCACATTTGGAAGGAATATTCGCATCTGTGAGATCACACATCCTTTTGAAATATTGAATATACCCAAGTTGAATTCCTTGTTACCTCCCCAGTGTTTGCTGACACCACTGCTTTGGACTGATTCATCATAGAGCCTCGTGTAGTATGGGGGTGTGGTGATGATACTCATCAGCTAGTTCTCTCCCTTTGAAATTCCTGTCCACATTTGTCCCTGTGATTTGGTCAGGTATCTTTTTAAATTTGAAAAAAAAGTTGAAATAGTATATCTTCCTATACCCTCATTACTATCTGCCTCAGTCCATCTCTATTCCCTGATTCCACCGCTACCCTTTGGAATTGTCTTAGATCATTGTATTGTTCAGAGTATCCAAGTCTTTCATTGTTGATTAGCATTACAAGATTACTGTTACTATGTATAGTGATCTCTCAGTTCTTCTCACTTCACTTTGCATCAGTTTATATATGTCTCATCATGTTTTCTGAAACATTCTCCTCCTTATTCCCCACAGTTCAGTAGTATTCCATCACAGTCATATGCCATATCTTGTTCAGCCATTCCCCAATTGACAAGCATCCCCTTGATTTTCAATTCTTTGCCACCACAAAATAACTGCTATAAATATTTGGTACATATAGATACTTTTCCTTTTTTTTTTTTTTCCAGACTTAGTGGTGTTGTTGAGTCAAAGGGCATATGCAGTTTTATAGCCCTTTGAGCATAGTTGCAGATTATTCTCCAGAATGTTTGGGTCAGTTCACTACTCCACAGCAGTTCTTACCAAACTGTTAATTATCTGTTCATAGTTTTCTTGCATCACTCGTTTCTTGTTCCAATTTTTCCTCTATCACTCTTATTTATTTCTTTAACTCAGGAATTCTTGTTGGGTTGGATCCAGTTAGCATTTTTCTTTAAGGCTTTGTAGCTATTTTCACCTTATTATCTTCTTTTGACTTTATAGCTTGGTCTTCTTTGTGTAATAGTTTTTTGCGGTGAAATTTTTTTTTGTTGCTGTTGTTTGCTTGTGTTTTCCAGCCTAGTTCTTGACTTTGAACTTTATGTTAAAGTTGGGCTCTGGTCACCCTAGGTTGAGGAGGCATTGTCCCAAGCTTCAGTTTCATGCTGCTATTTTCAGAGCTAGTTCTATGGGTCTGTAAGTTTTTGATGCTTCCAAGATTGTGTGGTATAAGGAGAGGTGTCATCACTGCTCTCCTCACCTGCAGTCTGGTCTTTATCTAGGAAGAGATGGTAATCTCCTGAAACTATAAGCTCTAGTATGCTTTTTGATTTGGAATTGTGACCAGAACCCTGCTCTCTCTCTCCCCTTTTTTTTTTTCAACTGCTTTATTACCTTCTGGTTTACTTCATTCATTTCCACCAAATTTTGGGTTACAGATTTTCTCCCCATTTTCTCTCTACCAACCTCCCCAAAATAGCGATCCCCCAGGATATCCCCTCCTCTTACTTCACAATTACATGTAAAATAGTATTAATAATAGTGTGTGTATGTGTATATATATATATGTGTATATATATATATATGTATATGTATATGTATATATTTAAACATTTGGTTTTAAAACTTTGAATTCCAGATTCATTCCCTTCTTCCATTGTCACCCACTTTTACTGGAAATATAAGCCATCCAATATAGGTTACACATGTGTAGCTAATACAAAACATTACCATAGTGGATATATTGTAGAAAATGATTATATTTCCCTCCCTCCTATCACACCTTCCACTTGTTCTGTTCTCTACTTTGGTCCTGTCCCTTTTCAAAAGTGTGTGCTTCCAACTTCCCTCCTCCCCCCCCCCCCAGCTTGCCCTCCCTTCCAACAACCCCCCTCTCATTTCCCCCTCCTCTCCTGTAGGGTGAAATACCTTATTTAGTGTGTATGTCATTCCTTCCCTGAGCCAGATTCAATGATTATAAGGTTGACCCATTCCCTTATGCCTTCCTGTTCTTCCCCTCCATTGTACCCATTTCCCCTTGCCTCTTTTATATAAGATAGTTTGCCCTATTCTGTCTCCCCAATCTCCTCTTATTATATTCCTCTTTCACCTCTTAATTTCACCTTTTAAGTATCGTCCCTTCCTATTAAATTGGTCCTGTGCCCTCTATCTATGTATACCTGTAAATGTATATATATATGTATATATATATATATACACATTCACATATGTATTCATATACCTATATACCCTCTGATAAAGACTATATATATACACGTGTATACATATATATGTATATGTGTGTATATGTATACATATATATATATTCCCTTCAACTTTTCATACTGAGAAAAGTTTCGTCAGTTACAATTATTGTTTTTCTGTAGGAATGTAAATAATTCAACTTTGATTAGTTCCTTATGATTTCTTTTCCCTGTTTACCTTCTGATGCTTCTCTTGATTCTTGTATCTGAATGTCAGATTTTCTATTCAACTCTGGTTGGTTTTTTTTTTTTCAAGAATACTTGAAAGTCCCCTATTTCATTGAATGACCATATTTTCCCCTGAAACATGATACTCAGTTTTGCTGGGTAGGTGATTCTTCATTTTAATCCCAGCTCCTTTGACCTCCAGAATATCATATTCCAGGCCCTTCGATGTCTGAGTGTTGAAGCTGCCAGATCCTGTGTTATCCTGATTGTGTTTCTACAATATTCAAATTGTTTCTTCCTGGCTGCTTGTAATATTCTCTCCTTAATCTGGGAATTCCAGAACCTGACCATGATATTCCTAGAAGTTTTCTTTTTGGGAATTTTCAGGAGGTAATCAGTGGATTCTTTCAACTTCTATTTTGCCTTCTGGTTCTAAAACATCAGGACAGTTTTCCTTGAGAATTTCTTGAAGGATGATTTCTAGGTTCTTTCTTTGATCATGGCTTTCAGGTAGTCCAATAATTTTTTAATTATCTCTCCTGGATCTATTTTCCCAGGTCAGTGGTTTTTCCCATGAGATATTTCACATTGCCTTCTATTCTTTCATTTGTTTGCATCTGTTTAACAGCATCTTGATTTCTCATAAAGTCACTAGCTTCCCTTTGCTCCAATCTAAATCTGAGGGAATAATTCTCCTCAGTGAACTTTTGAGATTCTTTTTCCTTCTGGAAAATTTGGCTTTTTAAGTATTCTTCTCCTCATTGCCCTTTTGAGCTTCTTTTGCCATTTGAGTTAGTCTATTTTTTAAGGTGTTATTTTCCTCAGTCAGGCTGTTGATTCTCATTTCATAATTTTCTTGCATTGTTTTCATTTCTCTTCCCAATTTTTCCTCCACTTCTCTTATCTGCTTCTTAAGATTCTCTATGGCCTATAACCAGCTTGTATTTTCATTTGGGGCTTTTGGTGCAGGAGTTCTGACTTCACTGTCTTCCTCCTGTTCCAAACTTTGATCCTTTTTGTCCCCAAAATAGGAGTCTAATATTGGATTCTTCCATTTGTTTTCTTTCCTTTGCCACTCAGTTACTTGAATTTTGAGCTTTTTGCCACAGTAGGACTCTGCCACCAGACAGGGTAGCTTCCATCCCAAACACTGGGGTTTTTTCAGCTTCTGGAGGTATTAGTTGGGTGCCCTCTTTGAAGCCCCTGCACACTCTGGAAAGCTGGTCACACACCCCAGGACCTAGATTGTATCTGAATGTCAAATTACAGCCTAGACTGTAATCTAGATCCAAGCAGGTTAAAGCAAGAGAGATTACCCCACAGACAGGTCTCCTGGTCCTCCCACAGTCTGCAGGCCAGGAGCTGAAGCTGCATTGTGGCGCTGGCTGCACTGAGGCATCTTAGCTGCTTTTCACCCTGTGGGCAAATGCTGACACTCTCCCAAATACTGATCCCAAAGTCCACAGTGCACTGACCTCTCACTTTGTCCTTAACATCTATGTGTTAATAATTCTGGAAACACCACAGCTGTTGGTGGTCTGGAGTCCCTCCAGCTGGTGTTTGGTCAGGCCCACTCTGGGGCTAAAACCTCTGGATCACGCAGGCCTGGGCTAGGCTCCCAGAGCTCTGGGCTGTCTGCTCCCAGCCGGGCTGTCCACTCCCAGCCAGGCTGTCCACTCCCAGCCGGGCTGTCCTCAGTGGGAGGTTAGCTTCTCTGTGTCATTTTGTGGGTTCTGTAGCTCTAAAGTTTGTTCAGAGTCCCTTTTTACATAGTGTTTTGACTCCACCCCCAGAACCCTACTCTTTTATGATCAACCTCCAATGCTCTTCTCTACTCTAGAACTGCGACCCAGAACTGTGTCTGTGCAGTGGAGTTGCCAGTTAGTGCCAACTATACAGAGTGCCAGCAAAGGGTCTGTAATCTCTTTCTGTCTAGTTGTCTGAACCTCTCACCGTCTTTGGGTTGAGAGCCCTGAAAGGTACTGCCATTGTTGCTGCCACATGTATGGTCTCTATATAAACTTCCACTCTGGTGTTACAAATTTCTCTTGCCAATTACATAAGTTTTCTTAATATCAGAAAAATGCCTGACACTGACATTTTGTTGATTCTGCTGCGCCAATATTTGGTTTAAGGTAGTATTTTGAAGTTGTTTGGAAAGGAATGTTGGGAGAATTCAACTGGGTTACCTCTAATCTGCCATCTTTAAGTTTTATTGACATTAGGAGACAACTTTTATCTTTTTTTGATCTCATTTGTTTGTTGTTATTTTTTATCAAATGCTTTATTAACTTCTAGTTTACATCATTCATTTCCACAAAATTTTGAGTTACAAATTTTCTCCCAATTTTTCCCTTACCTACCACCCCAAAATAGTGATCACACTGGATATCCCCTCCTCCATTCTGCTCTCTCCCATATCTTCTCCCATACCCCCTCCAACTTTTGAGGAGGGCATGGTGGATCTCTATGCCCCAGTGCCTGTATATCTTATTTCCCATTTACATGTTAAATATATATTGATAATAGTATATAGATATAGATATATCTCTGTCTATCTCTATCTATCTACCTATATATATTTTTTAAGCAGTTGGGGTTAAGTAATTTGCTCAAGGTTACACGGCCAATCATTATTTATATGTGGGTTAATCTATATATATTTTAAACATTTGATTTTAAAACTTTGAATTCCAGATTCATTCCCTTCCTTCCTTGTCACCCATCCTTACTGGGAAGATAAGCAATTCAATATAGGTTGTACATGTGTAGCTATGCAAGACATTTCCATAGTAGATATATTGTAAAAGACTGACTATATTTCCCTCCTTCCTATCCCACCTCCCCCCTTGTTCTATTCTCTACTTTGAACCTGTCCCTTTTCAAAAGTGGGTGCTTCCAACTTCCCTCCCCCCCCAGCCTTCCCTCCCTTCCATCATCTGCCCTCTCATCCCCTTCCACCCTATTCTCCTGAGATACCCAATTTAGTTTGTATGTCATTCCCTCCCTAAGCCAAATTCAATGAGAATAAAGTTGACCCATTCCCTTTTGACTTCCCTGTTCTTCCCGTCCATTGTAACCATTTTCCCTTATCTCTTCTCTATGAGAGAATTTACCCCAATCTGTCTTTCTACATCTCCTTTCATTATATTCCTCTCTCACCTCTTAATTTCACCTTTTAAGTATCATCCTTTCCCATTAAACTGGTCCTGTGCCCTCTAGGTGATTCTTGGTTTTAATCCCAGCTCCTTTGACCTCTGAAATATCTATTCCAGGCCCTTCTATCCCTCAATGTGGAAGCTGCCAGATCCTGTGTTATCCTGATTCTGTTTCTACAATATTCAAATTGTTTCTTCCTGGCTGCTTGTAATATTCTCTCCTTGATCTGGGAATTCCAGAACCTGGCTATGATATTCCTGGGAGTTTTCTTTTTTTTGGGGGGGGTTAACAAGCTTACTTTAATCAAACAAACACACATTACCTAGTTCAGGGGAAAAAGGTCAGCACCCCAAACTTCAGAGTTACAGAACTTCAGGGTTACAGACAGGCTTCCAAACTGTCCCAACATTACATACATCAATACCAAATCACAGTTACCAGAGAGGGAAGCATCAACATCTGGGTTTTCAAAGCCGGGGGGCTCTCAACAACGGCTTCCCAGAGTCTCATCTGGTCAAATCACGCAACACTTCTCAAAGTGAGCCCCCTGGGAGTTTTCTTTTGGCAGCCTTTGTCAGGCGGTAATCAGTGGATTCTTTCAACTTCTGTTTTGCCCTCTGGTTCTAAAACATCAGGGCAGTTTTGCTTGAGAATTTTTTGAAGGATGATTTCTAGGTTCTTTCTTTGATCATGGCTTTCAGGTAGTCCAATAATTTTTAGATTGTCTCTCCTGGATCTATTTTCCAGGTCGGTGGTTTTTCCCATGAGATATTTCACATTGCCTTCTATTCTTTCATTTGTTTGGGTCTGCTTAATAGCATCTTGATTTCTCATAAAGTCACTAGCTTGCATTTGCTCCAGTCTAATTCTGAAGGAATGATTCTCCTCAGTGAGCTTTTGAGATTCTTTTTCCATCTGGCAAATTTGGCTTTTTAAGGCATTCTTCTCCTCATTGCCTTTATGAGCCTCTTTTGCAATTTGATTTAGTCTGTTGTTTTTTTTTGAAAATCTTTTTTTTTTTATTTTTTTAATTAATTTATTAGTTTAGTTTCAGTTAACAAGATTCAATTCCATAGTTCCTTGATTTTCAAATTTCCTTTACTTCCCTCCCCCTCCCCTCATGACAGCATATAGTACAGTATAGGGTCTGCAAATGCATTCATATTAAACATTATTCCAATTACAAAGGCATATTGTACTAGGTGGGATGAAAGATGGTAAGGAAGAAGTAAAACCAAACAATGAGAAGAACAAGATCATTTAGTTTGCTTCCATCAGGATTCAGGCTCAGTTCTTTCTAGTTATATCTCTGGATGGCGCATTTCTCACTTTCTTGAGTCATTCGGGATTAACTTATATCACTGCATTGCTGAAAAGAGTCCAGTCTGTCATAGTTGGTCGTCACAGATATGGTATGTCTGTGATTGTATACAAATTTCTTCTGATTCTACTCTTCTCGCTCAGCATCAGTTTGTATAAGTCTCGCCAGGTAATTATGAAATCCGTCACCTCCTCGTTTCTTATAGCACAATAAAATTCCATTACATCCATATACCACAACTTGTTTAGCCATTCCCCAATTGATGGGCACCCCTTTAGTTTCCAATTCTTTGCAACCACAAAAAGGGCTGCTAAAAATATTTTTGTACATATGGTTCTTCCTCCCACTACTATGATCTCTTTGGGATATAACCCTAGAAGTGGTATGGCTGGGTCAAAGGGTATGAAATTATTTATAATCCTTTGGGCATAATTCCAGATTGCTCTCCAGAATGGTTGGATAAGTTCACAACTCCACCAGCAATGTATTAGTGTTCCAATTTGTCCACATCCTCTCCAGCATTTGTCACTTTCTTGTTTTGTCATCTTAGCCAATCTGACTGGAGAGATGTGGTATCTCAGAGTTGTTTTGATTTGCATTTCTCTAATTAATAGTGATTTAGAGCATTTCTTCATATGCTTATAGATATCTTTAATTTCTTTCTCTGAAAACTTCCTATTCATATCCTTTGACCATTTCTCAATTGGGGAATGACTTGTATTCATATAGATTTGGCTCAATTCTCTATAAATTTTAGAAATGAGTCCTTTATCAGAGACACAAGTTGTAAAAATTCTTTCCCAATTTCCCACCTCCCTCTTGATCTTGGTTACATTGGCTTTGTTTGTGCAGAAGCTTTTCAATTTAATGTAATCAAAATTATCCATTTTGTTTATAATGCTCTCTAATTCTTGTTTGTTCCTAAAATCTTCCCCTCTCCACAGATCTGTCAGGTAAACTATTCCTTGCTTTCCCAAATTGCTTACAGTATCATCCTTTACACCTAGATCATGCACCCATTTAGACTTGATTTTGGTATATGGTGTTAGATAGTGATCTATGCCCAGTTTCTGCCATACTGTATTCCAGTTTTCCCAGCAGTTTTTGTCAAATAGTGCATTCTTATCCCAAAAACTGGGGTCTTTGGGTTTATCGAACAATAGATTGCTATATTCATTAACTGCTGGGTCTCCTGCACCTAATCTATTCCATTGATCCACTACTCTACACCTCTGCCAGTACCAAGCAGTTTTGATGACTGCTGCTGTATAATACAGATTAAGATCTGGCATAGCTAGTCCACCTTCCCTAGCATTTCTTTTCATTAATTCCCTTGATATTCTAGACCGTTTGTTTTTCCAAATAAATTTTGTTATTATTTTGTCTAACTCTACAAAGTAGTTTTTTGGTAAATTGATTGGTATGGCACTAAATATATAGTTTAGTTTGGGTAAAATTGTCATTTTTATTATATTAGCTCGACCCAGCCACGAGCAATTGATATTTTTCCAACTATTTAGATCTGATTTTATTTGTGTGAGAAGTGTTTTGTAGTTGTGATCATATAGATTCTGGGTTTGTTTTGGCAAGTAGATTCCCAAATATTTTATAATGTCTACAGTGACTTTAAATGGGATTTCTCTTTCTATCTCTTGCTGTTGAGTTTTATTAGAGATGTACAGGAATGCTGAGGATTTATGTGGGTTTATTTTATATCCTGCAACTTTGCCAAATTTATTTATTGTCTCAAGTAATTTTTTACTTGATTCTCTAGGATTCTCTAAGTATATCATCATATCATCTGCAAAGAGTGACAGCTTGGTCACTTCTTTGCCTAATTTGATTCCTTTGATTTCTTTTTCTTCTCTAATTGCTACTGCTAATGTTTCTAGTACCAGATTGAATAAGAGGGGTGATAGTGGACACCCTTGTTTCACTCCTGATCTTATTGGAAAGGCTTCTAGTTTATCCCCATTGCATATAATACTTGCTGATGGTTTTAGATAGATGCTAGCAACTATTTTAAGGAAGGCTCCATTTATTCCTATACTTTCTAGTGTTTTTAATAGGAATGGATGTTGTACTTTGTCAAAAGCCTTTTCTGCATCTATTGAGATGATCATGTGGTTTTTGCTAGTTTTGTTGTTGATATGCTCAATTATATTGATGGTTTTCCTAATATTAAACCATCCTTGCATTCCTGGAATGAATCCTACCTGATCAGGGTGTATTATTTTTGTGATAAGTTGTTGGAGTCTTTTGGCTAATATTTTATTTAGAATTTTTGCGTCTAAATTCATGAGGGAGATTGGTCTATAATTTTCTTTCTCTGTTTTATCTCTTCCTGATTTAGGAATCAGTACCATATTTGTGTCATAGAAAGAGTTTGGTAGGACTCCTTCTTCACTAATTTTCCCAAATAGTTTGTAGAGTATTGGAATCAATTGTTCTTTAAATGTTTGATAGAATTCACTAGTGAACCCATCTGGCCCTGGAGATTTTTTCCTAGGGAGTTCATTGATGGCTTGTTTGATTTCTTTTTCTGAGATGGGGTTATTTAGGTAATTCACTTCCTCTTCAGTTAATCTGGGCAACTTGTGATTTTGTAAATATTCATCCATTTCACTAAGATTGTCATATTTATGTGCATACAATTGGGAAAAATAATTCCTCATTATTTTTTTGATTTCCTCTTCATTGGAGGTAGATTCACCCTTTTTATTTTTGATACTCATAATTTGGTTTTCTTCTTTCTTTTTTTTTATCATATTGACTAAGGGTCTATCAATTTTGTTGATTTTTTCATAAAACCAGCTCTTAGTTTTATTTATTAATTCAATGGTTTTCTTAATTTCAATTTTATTAATCTCACCTTTGGTTTTCAATATTTCTAATTTAGTACTAAATTGGGGATTTTCAATTTGTTCTTTTTCTAGCTTTTTCAATTGCATGTCCAGTTCATTGACCTCCCTTCTTTCTGCTTTAATTAAGTATGCACTCAGGGATATAAAACTTCCCCTGAGAACTGCCTTTAGTGCATCCCACAAATTTTGGTATGTTGTTTCATTATTATCATTCTCTTGAATGAAATTATTGATTGTTTCTATAATTTCTTCTTTGACCCACCAATTTTTAGGATTAAATTGTTTAGTTTCCAATTAGTTTTTAGTCTATCTTTCCATGGCCCTTTATTGCATATAATTTTTATTGCATCATGATCTGAGAATGATGCGCTTACTATTTCTGCCTTTCTGCACTGGATTGTGAGGTTTTTATGCCCTAGTACATGGTCTATTTTTGAGTATGTACCATGCACTGCTGAGAAGAAAGTAAATTCCTTTTTATCCCCATTCAGTTTTCTCCAGAGATCCATCATATCTAGTCTCTCTAAGATTCTATTCACCTCCTTCTTTCTTGTTTATTTTGAGGTTAGATTTATCGAGTTCAGAGAGGGGGAGATTAAGGTCCCCCACTAGTATAGTTTTGCTATCTATTTCTTCCTCTAACTCCTTTAACTTCTCCTCTAGGAATTTGGATGCTATACCACTTGGTGCATATATATTAAGTAGTGCTATTGCTTCATTCTCAATGGTGCCTTTTAGTAGGATATAGTTTCCTTCCTTATCTCTTTTAATTAGATCTATTTTTGCTTTTGCTTTATCTGAGATAAGTATTGCTACCCCTGCTTTTTTTACTTTAGCTGAGGCATAATAAATTTTACTCCAACCTTTTACCTTTACCCTGTGGGTATCCCTTTGTTTCAAATGTGTTTCTTGAAGACAGCATATTGTAGGATTATGGTTTTTAATCCATTCTGCTATCCACCTCTGTTTTATGGGAGAGTTCATCCCATTCACATTCACAGTAATGATGACTATCTGTCTCTTCCCTTCCATCCTATTCCCTCCCCTGTTTATATTTTTGTTTATTCCTTCTCCCTTCCCCTCCTTGAAGTTTTCCCTTTTGACCGCCCCCTCCCTCAGTGTTCCCACCCAGTGACCCCCCTTCTTAACCTACCCTCTCCCCTTACTACTATTTCCCTCCCTTATAATCCCTCCCTTTAGTCTCCTCCTTTTCACCCCCCCTTACCTTCCCACTATCTATAGGACACAATAAATTTTTATACTTATCAGAGTAAATTACTCCCCGTTTGATTCCAAACCAATGAGAGTAAATTTCAAACAGTGCTCCTCTCCCTCCCTCCAATTCCTCTATGTAATGAATTTATGTGTCTATTCACGTTAGATTCTTAAACTTCACTGATTAATTTGATCCTTCTTTGAACCAGAACCAGTGAGAATAGTGTTTAAATGATGTTCCTCTCCCTCTTACTTTCCCTTCTTCTATAGTGTGTTTTGATGCCTCTTCAGATGGCATATTTTACCTTTTCCTAGCTCATCCTTTCCTTTTTCCCATTACAGTACCATTGATCCCCTTAATAGTCTTTTTTTTTTTTAGACTCCATGTTAGTGCATTCATACCCACACCCTCTAAGTATAACCCTTTTGCAGGTCATGATAATCATAGAGATTTCAAATATTGACAGTTATCAGCTCCACATATAGGGATGTGAACATTTTGCTCTTGTTGCATCCCAGGTAATGAGCTTGTGTTTGTGGGTGTGGGTGTGTGCACTTCTGCATGTGTGAGTCTATGTTACCCTTGTTTACCTTTTTATGTTCTTCTGGAGTCTTGTAATTGGAGATCAAATTTTCCATTGAGCTCTGGCTTTTTCATTAGGAAAGTCTGGAAGTCCCTTACTTCATTAAACGTCCATCTCCTTGCCTGAAAGATTATGCTCAGTTTTGCCGGGTAGTTAATCCTTGGTTGTAGTCCTAGCTCTCTTGCCCTACGAAATATCAAATTCCAGTCCCTCCGCTCTTTTAATGTAGAAGCTGCTAGGTCCTGTGTGATCCTAACTGTAGTTCCTCGATATTTGAATTGTTTCTTTTTGGCTGCTTGTAGAATTTTTTCTTTAATCTTATAATTCTGGAATTTGGCTACTATATTTCTTGGAGTTTTCAGTTTGGGATCTCTTTCAGGAGGAGTCCGGTGAATTCTATCAATAGCTATTTTATCTTCTGATTCCAGGACCTCAGGACAGTTTTCATTGACAGTCTCTTGGAGGATGTTGTCTAGACTGCTTTTCTCATCATGGCTTTCTGGTAGACCAATAATTCTTAGGTTTTCTCTCCTGGATCTGTTCTCTAGGTCAGTTATTTTTCCAGTGAGATATTTTACATTTTCTTGCAATTTTTTGATCATCTTGTTTTTTTCGATTGACTCCTGCTGCATCATAGAGTTCTGAGTTTCAGTTTGATTGTATCTAATTTTTAGTGAATTATGGTCTTCAGTTAGTTTTTGAAGTTCCTTTTTTAGGGAGGTATTTTCTCCAATTACTTCACTCAGACGTTTTTCCAAGTTGGTCACTGCCTCCCTGATTTGGTCTTTAAAATTTTTCTTAAGCTCCTCCAGGAATGCTATTTGGGCTTGAGACCAGATCATGTTTCCTTCTGTGGTCTCTGGTGTGGGCAGAGAGTCTATACTGTCCTGTGTGTTTTGTTGTTCTTGCCCTGCATAGTATGCTCGAATAGACTTTCTTGCCTTCCCCTTCTCCTTTTCAGCTTCCTTCCTTCCCATTGTGACTTCCTGTTTCTTAGTGTCTCTGGCTATGAGTTTGGGGCCTGATCCTTGACTTTGAATACCTCTGGGTGGCTAGTTTATGGCTAAGTCAGGGAAGTCAGTGAGGAATGTAGATGTGTAGGTGGGGATGAGTCTGACCACTTCAGATTTCTGCCTCTATACCCCTGGGCTATAAGTAGGCTTTTGTTGGTGAGGTGAGGTGGGGCTAGTTGGGTCCCCTCCCTCTCTTCTCTTCAGATTCCTGGCTGTCTCAGTTACACCCTTTCTTGGAGATTCTCAAGCCTGAGGCTATTTCCATTAACTTGGGATTTCAATCTGGGTGGGAGACTTATCTTTGGGTTTTCTGCTTCATGAAGGAGGGATGGAAGGATCTGAGCAGCTAGAATTTACTTTGCCATTCCAGCCCCTGTATCATACAGGCAGGCAGTTTCTAAATTTCCAGGCTGGGGGCTGAATGCAGCCTGAGAAGCCGCTCTCTCCACTGGGGGCCCGACTCTCCTACCTGGCTCCAATGATCCGTTCCCTCTGCGAGATGACTGCGATTCGTCCTTGGTAAGTCTGCAGGCTGGGGCTTTTTCTCTCTCTGGTGTAGTCTGCTTGCCTGCTCTTAGGTCTGAGCTGTGCAGACCCCACGCGCTCTGCGCTCGACCTGTGCGGACACTCTGGGCAACCTCCTGGGCTGGACTCTGCCACACTCTGTCCTCCACTGGGCTCCGTCACTCCGGAATCCGCTCAGATTTACCCTTTTGGACTTAGTGACAGAGGAGCTCAACGAGGTTACTGCTTCCTTTCCGCCATCTTGGCTCCGATTTAGTCTATTTTTTAAGGTATTTTCTTCAGTTAGGTTGTTGACTCTTGTTTTATAATTTTCTTGCATCATTCTCATTTCTGTTCCCAATTTTTCCTTCATGTCCCTTATTTGGTTTTCAACATCCTCTTAAGCTCCTCTGTGGCCTGTAAGTAGCTTATTCTTTTCTTGGAAGCTTCTGGTGCAGGACTTCTGACTTTATTGTCTTCCTCCTGTTCCATGATTTGATCCTTTTTGTCCCCAAAAAAGGAGTCCAAAGTTGGATTACTGTGTTTGCCTTGCTTCCCTCATTTGCTCATGTTGCCACTCAATTACTTGACTTCAGAGCTTTTTGCCACAGTATAAGTGCTACCAGAGGGCAGAGCTTTGTCCCCAATCACTGGGGTTTTCTCAGCTGCTGGAGCTATTATTTGGGTGCCTTCTCTCAAGCTTCCTCATGCTCTGACAAACTGGTCATACACCCTGGGACCTCTACCCTAGACCACAATCTAGAACCAAGCAGGTTAAAGCAAGAGTGATTACCCCAAAGACTGTTTGCTTGGTCCCCCTGCAATCTGCAGGCCAGGAGTTCTGAAGGAGCCAGGGGGCAGCAGCTGCACAGCCGCCATGCTTCAGCCTCTTCTCACCCTGAGGACAAAGGTGGACTACACTCCCAAATTCCCGGGTCCCCAAGTCCACACTGCACTGTTGTCTCACTTTGTCCTTAGCATTTATGGGTTGATAATTCTGCAGACCACCACCGCTTCTGGTGATCTGAAGTCCCTCCACCCCGCAGCTGGTCAGTGCACCCTGAGGCTAAAATCTCAGGCTAGGGAAGGGCTGAGCTTGGCTCTGTGAGCACTACACTGGCCACTTCCTGCCAGCCTGCCGGGCTGTCTTCAGTGGAAGGTTAACTTCTCTATGTCATTTTTTGGGTTCTATAGTCAGCTCCATCCAGTCCCAGCCCTGTAGTTGTAGGCCTTGCAATGGCCCTTGTGATTGGTGGGTCAACGTGCTGCCATGTTGATCAGGCCTCATCAGGGCCTCTGCGTGTCCCAGCGTCCAGGCTTCTGCACGCCCCAGCATCTGGGCCTCTGCACAGGCCCCAATCGTCTTCCAACTAGGTCTTTTGTGATTCTAATTGTGGAACTGCCATATTAAAATTTTTTTTCTTGTTGCTTTTAATATTTTATCCTTGAGCTGGGAAATTTGGTATTTGACAATTATATTACTTTGGGTTTTCCTCATAGGATCTCTTTCAAATGGTGATTAGTGGATTTTTTCTGTTTCTATTTTCCCCTTTTGATCTAATGCTTCAGGACAGTTTTCTTTAGTTATTTCTTGTATTACTGTATCAAAATTCTTCTTCTTTTTTTAATCATACCTTTCAAGTAGTCCATTTATTCTTATGTTCTCTCTTCTTGATTTGTTTTCCAGGTCAGTTGTTTTTCTTATGAGATGTTTTACATTCTCTTCTATTTTTTTATTCTTTATATTTTCTTTTGTTGTTCCTTGTTTTTATAACTTTGCTGGCTACCCCTTGCCCAATTCTGATTTTTAGGGAGTCATTTTTTTATTTAGGGTTCTGGATCTCCTTTTCTAATTGGTTGAATTTCTTTTCACAAGCCTTTTATTTTTGTTTTTTCTTTTTTTTTTTAAAGTTTTTCCTCAGTGTCTCATTTGATTTTTATAGTCTTTTTAAGTTCTTCTGTGAATTCTTTTTGGGCAGGTGATCATTGCTTCAGTATCCTCCTCTGCAGATGAACCCAGGTATTCCCTATTTCCATAGTAATATACTATGATGGGATTTTTTCTCCTTTGCGTGTTCATTTTTTTAAACTTGTAGCAGCTCAGTTTTTATAATTACCTCTAGTCTTGGCATATGGGTACCCTGGCTCCTGGTCTCCTTCAGTTTTCCCCTCTGGTCTGGAATCGAAACCAAGAACTCTTCCCTCCTGTAAGTGCCCACAGCCAGCAGTGTTCTCACCCTACTACTTCTTCACTCACTGGATTATGTTGGTTTCATCTTGCCCAGACAGTATCTCAACAGCACAGTAGTGTCTGGCATTCATTTTTAGCAGAGGTTCCTTTTATCTTTCCTGACTCAGATTCCCCTCACTATTCCTAGGTAAAAGTTCCTGTGACTGGGGCTGAGGTAGCCTCGCAATATTTACAACTTGTGGTTTAAGTGGACTTAACCTAGAAGTATTTACTTTTCACAGGGACCAGACCTCTTCCTGGGATTTTTCTTCACATCTTATCTGATTATCCTTGGGTAACCCCAGTAATGTCTCTTGTTTATTTTTAGCCTTTATGTTTACCCTGAGGTGCTATTTTAGCTCTTTGGTGGGGGAAAACCTTGAAAACTTGAAATTTTCTGACTTCCTACACCATCTTCCCAGAGCACTCATCAGGAAATAACTTTTTCAAGCCTTTTTGGCATCTAATTGTCTTTTTCTGATCCACAGAAAATATATTAAGTTCAGTTGAAGAAAATTATATTGTGAAGCAGAATTTTATCAAAGTTGGCTTTGGAATTTTTTCTTTTGGTTTTCCTTATACTTTGGAATTTACTAAAATGTGTGGTTCATACTCTTAATCTAATTTTTAGCTTCACTTTTTGTCCAGGCCCAACAACCTCCATTGAAGAAAGTGAATCCTGGAGAAGAAAGGAGGAAAATGTTAGAGGTATAAAGTTAACTATTGCTTATTTTCAGGCCACACAAGTAATTTTTAAACAACTGAAAATATTTACAGTACAAAATTAAACCTCAAACCCTTTCCTCCTTATTTCTTTCCACCAAAAACCTTTAACTGTTACACCTCTTTGGTCATGCTTCTATAATGGAGTACTAACATTCCTGATGAAAATATAAAAGAAAGAACTAATATAGTGAATAAGTAATAATTTATTTCCTTTTAAGGAGTTAGCAGGGAAGAGAAAGTTGGAATGTCATGAAAATGAAAAAAAACAAAGGGAACAGGTATACTTAGGTTTGTTTTTTTCTTGCTTTGCTGATATAGCCAATGTACCATATTTCATATGATCTAAAGAAACTGTCTTTTAATTGTTACAGAGTAGTTTAGTGAAACAAGAACATATGAAAAGACAAGAGAAGGAAAGGGTAAGGATGAAATTTCCTTTATTTTTATGTAATACATCTTTCTTCGGGAATACATTTTTGCTTCTTATGTAACATTTGCTTCTTAAACAAAATACTTGCAATGACTCTTTTATTTTTTTCCTAAAGATGGAGCAAAGAAATAGGGCCAGGGAACAAGGATGGAGAAGTGTTCTAAGTTGTGGTGGAAGTGGTGAAGTTAAGGTAAGAAGTAGATGTTAATATTTAGTCTGATAATTATTAAATTATAGTTAAAATTTTGTCCTATAATATGTCTATTGATTGCTTCGATTTGCTAAATAAAAATGTACTCATGATTGATTTACAATTAATCCCATGAAATACTGCTGTAGATATCATAAGTTCTCTTTTTTTGTCTTAGCTATGTATATTTACTTCTAAAATTGTTTTATACTTATTTTTGGATATGTGAAAATATTGACATTTCTAGCAACCATGCTTGGGAGGAATGTAGTAATTTGATATCTCATATTACTCTTGGCTTTTTCAACTTGCTTTTTATGATGACTTACTCTTTTAGTATAATATTAAATATCCTAGCCTCATCTTGGTTTTCCTGACTTCTTAACTTCTGTTTCCTTCTGAATTTTTCCTCTTAAATTCTGTATGTTTTTTAAAATGTTTTAATAGTCCTCTTTCTTTTTTTGGCATCACCATTACTGAAAATGCCTCCTCTTTCCCTTCCTCCAACCTCTATCCTTCCTATTAAAAACTGAGAAGAAAACCCTTTTAAAAATAAGTGTAGTCAAGTTGTCAAATCCGTTGGAATAACTATATACTCCACCTAGAAATGTTCATCGTTATTAATTTTGTTGTTAAATACTTACTAAATATGCTTTTTTATTGCTTATTAAAATAGAATGAATCTTATTAAGTTATAGGATTTAAAAGACCTCTACCACCAGAGGTTTTTACAGTATAGGGGAAGAAGGGGGAAGTATGTGGGAGGATTTGAACCTAACTCATTGAAGTTGGCTCAGAGAATGAATAACATATGCACTCAGTTGGATATAGAAGTTTCTCTTACCATACAAGAAATTAAGAGAGGAAGGAGATAAGAAGGGGGGAAGCTAACAGAAGGGAGGGCTAATTGGGGTGGTATTGGCAGTCAGAAGCAAAACTTTTGAGGATAGACATGCTGAAAAGAGAGTGGCATAAATAAGGGACAAAATAGGGTGGATGGAAATACTCAGTGACTGATCATAAATGGGAAAAAATTTATAGCCAGTTTCTCTGAAATACAAAAATACATATGTAAATATGTAAAATTATAAAACAGACCATTTTTAGGAATTAAACCATTAATAAATAAACTATTCCCTAAAAAAGACAGTCATCTAAATTGCTAAGTGTGTCCATCCACACTTTAATAGATCATAATATGTATTACCTAGACTTGCTAAATGTAGAGATAAAGAGTATTAATATTGTGCTTTCTTTTTTTTTTTTAAAGCAATTGGGGTTAAGTAACTTGCTCAAGGTTACACGGCTAGTCATTTGATTTATGCATGGGTGCTCATTTTCTGAGGCCGGATCTGATCTCGGGTCATCCAAACTCCGAGGCCGGCGCTCTTACTCACTGCGCCACCTATCCGCCCCTTTAGGGCAATTGGGGTTAAGTAACTTGCCCAAGGTTACACGGCTAGGTTTTTGTTTGTGCGGATTAAGTGTCTGAGCCCGGCTCCGAACTCAGGTCCTTCTGATTCCAGGGCCGGCGCTCTATTCACTGCGCCACCTAGCCGCCCTGATATTGTGCTTTCTTTATGTTATCTTGTTTGGTTACATAGAGAAACTAAATCCTAGTTCATTATAATTGATCAGTAAGTAATAAGTTCTGGGCAGTGTGTTATGGACTGCCAATACAAAGTCAAAAATGAAACCATTTGGGAGGCTAGGTGGGCACAGTGAGTAAGAGCGCTGGCCCCAGTGTTGGGAGCACCCAGGATCGGTTCCAGCCTCAGAAAATTAGCACCCACACGTAACTAGCCGTGTAACCTTGAGCAAGTTACTTAACCCGAATTACTTTAAAAAAGAAAATGAAACCATTCTTTCTAAGAAGGAAGTATGATTTTTGCCAACAGAACTGAAAATGTTTATGCTGAAAAACAACCAAAAAGCAATGCATTAATGAATATGGATGAAAAATTATTATAGAAAACATTGGCAATAAAAACACTAAAATGCATTAATAGCATTCACTTCTGCCAAGTAGGATTCATATAAAGAATGTAAAGGAATTAATCAATCTCCTGAGTCCTCTTAATCAAATGAATAAGAAACTGAGGCTTCAGGTAGTCAAAACACATTTATTAAGATTGTACTATGTGCCAGGCATTATCCCAAATGCTGAGGATACAAAACAAGCAAGGAGGTAGAGATGAGAATGAGAGTATGTCTGTCATGATGGCAGCCGGTGAACATTTCCAGAGTTTGGAGATGGATTGTCATATTCAGGGGATAACTAGGAGGCCAGTGTCACTGGATGGTGGAATACTTGGAGGGGAGTAATGTGTGAGAACACTGGAAAGGTAGGAGGGGGCCAGGTTATGGAGGACTTTAAAGGCCAAAGATAGCATTTTGTATTTGATCCTGAAGGTGATAGGAAGCCATTTGAGTTTATTGGATAGGGGAATGATGTTGTCTCAGTTCTTGTCCATGACATTTGAGAGAGGGTTCCCAGCTGAAAGGGTAAGGGAGAGGTAGCTCTAAGAAGTTTGATGAGATATGGAAAGGTCTAGAGAAGGTAATATTGTGAATGGGGATCTTGGGTTAGGAAGTTGTAAAAGGATTACCTTGCTAGAGTAAAGATTTAGTTTAGTTTATGTAGCATGATTGATGTTAGAGATGACACAGTTGTGAGGGCATCAAGGGATTAATGTACATGTTTTCTGAAGGAAGAAAAGATATTAAAAGCATAGAAAAAAAGACTTGAAAAACTAGGTGTGTGACCTTGAAAAGTTACTTAACACCAATTGCCCTCCAAAAAAAAAAAAAAAAGCAAAAAATAAGATGGCTAGGTGGCGCAGTGAGTAAAGCGCCAGCCCCGGAGTCAGGAGGAACTGAGTTCAGATCTGGCCTCAGATACTTAACACACAAAAAAACTAGCCATGTAACCTTGGGCAAGTTCCTTAACCTCAATTGCCTTCCAAAAGGCAAAAGAAAAAAAGACTATTGAGTGAACTGCGGCATTACTAACCCATTTATCTACTTTTCTATTTATATACAATTATAATGAGAATTATATGAAAATCAGTGAAGATATCCTCCCTGAGGATATCAGTAGGAAAAAAACAGGTTTTCACAAATGATATTCCACAGTATACCATCTGTTTGTCTTCATATAATTGACTAAAAGATGTGGAAATTGTAGACACAGAGGAATAGACTCCTTGGTCACATTTTCAGGGTAGAAAAAAAAAAGGTTGTGGCTGTGCACAGACCAGAGCAGAGGTCAGGAAAGTAGTAAACATAATTCTCCTAAGATCATACCACCTTGGGAAGAACTAAAAACTCATCACCCCCACCCCCAAATTAACTTTGAAAGCAGTAGCACAAAAAAATGTGATGCTTGGGACAGTGCCCCTCCACTCTAAGGAGCAGAGCCAGTTTTTATCATGTAAATGTAAAACTCAAAAAATAGCCTGGAAAATTGAGCAAATGACAAGAAAAGAATCTAATTACAGAAAGTTACTATAATGACAGGAAAGACCAAAAGAAACTCGGAAGGCAACAAAGTCAAAACTGCTAAATCCAAAGGCTCAAAGCAAAATGTGAATTGGTCTTAGGCCCAAAAAAGAATTCCTGGAAGACTGCCAAGAAATTTTTAAAGACTCAAATAAAAGAGGTAGAAGAAAAAATTGGGAAAACAAATCATAGTGATGCAAGAAAATCATGAAAAAAGAACCAACAGCTTGGTAAAGGAGGCACAAAAAAATGCTGAAAAAAATAACATCTTTAAAAACAGAATAGAGAAAGTGATAAAAGAGGCAAAGAAATCTAGTGGAAGAGAAGGGCTCCTTAAAAAGCAGGCCTGACCACATAGAAAAAGATGTTAGGAGAATTCACTGAAGAAAAGAAAGCTCAATAAAGAAAATAATTCTTTAAAAATTGGAATTGGGCAAATGGAAGCTAATGACTCCATGAGACATCAAGAAGCAATAAAACAAAAATCAAAAGAATGAAAAAATAGTAGAAAATGTGAAATATATCATTGAAAAAACAACCAACTTGGAAAATAGATCAAGTAAATTATTTCACATAAAAGAGGCACAAAAGTGGTTTTTACAGTATAGGGTAGATGGGGGAAGTAGGTGGGAAGATTTGAACCTTACTCTCATTGGGGTTGGCTCAGAGAGTGAATAACATAAGCACTCAATTGGATATAGAAATTTCTCTTACCATACAAGAAAGTAGGAGTGGAAGGAGATAAGAGGGAGGGAAGCTAACAGAAGGGAGGGCAAATTGGGGTGGTATTGGCAGTCAGAAGCAAAACTCTTTTGAGGATAGGCTGAAAAGAGAGTGGCATAAATAAGGGACAAAATAGGGTAGATGGAAATACTCAGTGACCGATCATAAATGGGAAAAAATTTACAGCCAGTTTCTCTGAAAAGGCCTCCTTTCTCAAATATTTAGAGAACTGAGTCAATTGAATAAAAATAAGAGCTGTTCCCCAACTGATAAATGGTCAAAAGTTAGGAACAAGCAATTTTCAGATGAAGTAATCAAAACTATCTATAGTCATATGAAAAAATACTCTAAAGCATTATTGATTGGAGAAATGCAAATTAAAACAACTCTGAGTTATCACGCCACACCTATCAGATTGACTAATATGACAGAAGGGGAAAATGATAACTGTTAGAACAGATATGGAACAATTGAAACACAAATTCACTGTTGGTGGAATTGTGAAATGATATTACCTCTCTGGAGAGCAGTTTAAAACTATACCCAAAGGACTCTAAAACCACGCATACTTTTGACTCAGCAATACCACTGCTAGGTATCCCAAAGATTAAAAAAACAAAATGGTAAAGGCCTATATGTACATAGCAGACCTATATGTACAGCAGCTCTTTTAGTGTTGGCAAAGAGTTGGAAATAGAAGGGATGCCCATCAATTAAGGAATGGCGTATCAAGTTGTGGTATATAATTGTGATGGAATACTATTGTGCTATAAGAAATGATGAGCAGGATGCACTCAGAAAAAGCCTGGAAAGCCTCACATGAACTGAAAGAAAGTGGAGTAGAACAGGAGAATACTGTATACAGTAAAAGCCGTATTTATTATATGATGATAAACTGTGAATGACTTCGCCATTGTCAACAATACGATTCTGAAGGACTTATAATGAAAAATTCTGTCCCTATCAGAGAAACAACTGATGGTATCTTTTTTAAAAAATTGATATATTTACTTTTAGTTTACAACATTCAGTTCCACAATTCCTTGAGTTTCAAATTTTTCCCCCTCCCCACACCACTTTGTGGCATGCAGTCAAATATAGCATCTACAAATACCTTCACATTAAACATTAGACAGGTTATAAAGAAGGATTATAACCAGTGGAGTGAACAGTGAGAAAGAGGAAACAAAAAAAAAAGGGAGAGAGAGAGAGAACAAGTAATTTGTTTCAGTCTGCACTTAGACTCTGTAGTTCTTTCTCTGGATGTGGATGTCTCTTTCCATCATGAGTAAGTCTTTTGGAGTTGTCTTATAACCTGGCATTGCTGAGAAGACCCCAATCAGTCAAAGTTGGTCATCACACATACATTGTGTCTGTAATTGTGAGCAAATTTCTCCTGGTTCTGCTCTTTTCGCTCAACATCAGTTTTGTGTAAGTTTCTCCAGGATATTATAAAGTCTGTCTGCTCATTTTTTATAGCACAGTAGTATTCCATTACATTCATATACCACAACTTGTTCAGCCATTCCTCAATTGATGGCATACCCTTGATTTCCAATTCTTTGCCACCACAAAAAGAGCTGTTATAAATATTTTTGTACATACGGGTCTTTTCTCCATTTCTGTGATCTCTTTGGGATAAAACCCTAGAAGTGGTATTTGCTGGGTCAAAGGGTATGTACTTATTCATAGCCCTTTGGGCATAGTTCCAGATTGCTTTCCAGAATGGTTGGATCAGTTCACAACTCCATCAGCAATGCATTAGTGTTCCAATTTGTCCACATCCTCTCCAGCATTTATCATTTTCCTGTTTTGTCATCTTAGTCAATCTGACTTTTTACTTTATTCTCTAGGATTCTCTAAGTATATCATCATATCATCTGCAAAGAGTGGTAGCTTAGTCTCTTCTTTGCCTAATTTGATTCCTTCGATTTCTTTTTCTTTTATTGCTGCTGCTGACATTTTTAGTACCAAATTGAATAAGAGGGGTGATAATGGATATCCTTGTTTCACCCCTGATTTTATTGGAAATGCTTCTAACTTATCCCCATTAGTTACAATACTCGGTGATGGTTTTAGATAGATGCTACTTATTATTTTAAAGAAGACTCCATTTATTCCTATACTTTGTAGTGTTTTTAATAGGAATGGATGTTGTATTTTGTCAAAAGCCTTTTCTGTGTCTATTGTCCCATCTAACCACTATACAATGATATATTTCTCAGATAGGATCTTTTGAGAGAAATAAACTAACTGATGTCTGGCTTAATTTTGCTGAATGACCTTCCTCCCTTCCAAAGGAATTTGGCTACTCTATTTCTTGGGGTTTTCAATTTGGGATCCCTTTCAAGAGGAATCCAGTGAATTCTTTTGATAACTATTTTGCCCTCTGATTCTAGGACCTCTGGACAGTTTTCTTTGACAGTGTCTTGGAGGATGTTGTCCAAGGCATTTTTTTTCATCATGGCTTTCTGGTAGACCAATAATTCTTAGCTTATCTTTCCTGTATCTGTTCTCCAGGTCAGTTGTTTTTCTAGTGAGATATTTTAAATTTACTTCTAATTTTACCATCTTGATGTTTTATTCTACTGACTCTTTTTTTTTTTTTGCTTTTTGGAGGGCAATTGGGGTTAAGTGACTTGCCCAAGTTTACATGGCTAGTTTTTGTGTTAAGTGTCTGAGGCTAGATTTGAACTCAGGTCCTCCTGACTCCAGGGCTGTTTGACTGATTCTTGATGGGTCATAGAGACATTAGCTTTGACTTGACTGATTCTGATTTTTAGTGAATTATTTTCCTTGGTTAGTTTTTAAAGCTCCTTTTCCATATGTTCAGATTTCATTTTTAGTGAGGTATTTTCTCCAATTAGATTTTGAACCCCTGGTCCCTGGTCAAAAATTTTACTCTTTAAGGATTTATTTTCTTCAGTGAGATTTTTTTCCATTTTCGCCAATGTAATTTTGAAAGAATTGGTCAGTTTATCTTCTGACTTTCTAGTTTGGCTTTTAAAATCTTTCTTGCACTCTTCCAAGAATGGTTTTTGGGCTTGAAACCAGTTCATATTTCATTCTTTGGTCTCAGGAGTGGATATAGGGTTGATGGTATCTCCTAAAATTGCTTCTTCTTGTTTACAATAATAGGATTCAGTCATCTTTGTTTGCTTCTACCCCATTGTGATTGCATAGTTCCTGGCTTTTAAAGTGGATTTCTGCTTCTTGGGCACAGAGGGCTCTGACCCAGCTTCTCAGGCTGGGAGCTAGGGGCCTGGTTGTTGATTTTGTGTGATGTAGCCTCTGGGTGTCTAGACTGAGGCCAAGGCCAATACTTACTGTTCTTCTTCTGGGTTTCCCTGAGGCTCACAGAGTAAGTTGTGAGTTGTGGTCTGGCCACTTCAGGTTTCTGCCTTTATGCCCCTGGGCTAGAGCTCAGGCAGGCTCAGCAGCTGGTGGTCTGCAGTGCTGCTATCTGTAGATTTCTTTGATTAGGTAAGGCATACATGGGTTTGTGGTGTTCGAACTTGCTGGTTCCACCCCCCTGGGCTTCAGAATCTCCCACTGGTCATCTGAGATGGGGTTTGTTGGGATGTCTCCTGCCCTTCATTTCAGGCTCAGCACAACTTCAGTCATACCCTTCCTCTAGGACTCCCAAGCCTGCTGCTGCTTCCACTATTTCAGGATTTTACCCTGGGGCAATAATCTCTGGGTTTTCAGGGTTAGGGAGGGAGATTAGAGTAGCTAGGATTACTCTGCCATCTTGGCTCCTGGAAGTTCAAAATTTTTAAATATCCAGGCTGTGGGTTGATAGCCCCAGGAGAAGCTGCTGTTGCTTCCGGGGGTCCTGTGCTTTCTCTTATCTAGCTCCGACCAGTCCTCTGTCCCATGATAAGAAATATGCCAAGTGGGGGCTCTCTCTCCTTCCCCTCTTCACTGTGGTCTCATCTCAGACCCACACTCCTCCTACCCAATTCTACATGCTCATTTTCCTGGACTGGGAATATGCCACACTCCATCTCCCAGTGGATTATGTCACTCTAATATCTGTTCAGATTCATTTTTTAGAGATTAGAAGTGAAATTCATGGAGGAGCTCAGATGAGTTCCTGCTTACCCTCTGCCATCCTGGCTCTGCCCCCAACTGATTGGATCTTAAAGCAGATTCAAGTAGTTTTTTGTACTTTATACTTGTGGGTTTTGTTTTGGTTTTTTTGGTCTGTGTTTTCTTTCACAATATGATTAATATGGAAACGTGTTTTGCCTGACTGTGTGTGTATAATCTTTATCAAATTGCCTTCTCAATGTGGGGGTAGGGAGGGTAGGAAATAAAGTGTTTGAAACTCAAAATTTTAGAAAATGACTGTTTAAAAATTGTTTTTATGTGTAATTGGAGGAATATTAAATGTTAAACATTTTTTTAAAATTTAATATGTATGCACACAATTGCTTTTCAAATAAATGTTTAGAAAAATAAACAGATTTCAGAGAGAACTAGGTAGTAAAACTCTAATAGTAAGGAGCTTCAACATAACCTCTTTTGTAACTAGAGCAAATTTTAAAGAAAATAAGAAAGAAATTAAGGACTTAAATAGAATTTTGTATAAATTAAATATGGTAGCTCTCTGGAGATTTCAGATTGGCAACAGTAAGGTCTCACAGTCATATGAAGAAAAGCAATAATATTAAGCACATATTTTACTGATTGGATGCACTAAAATTCATATATAATAATTGCCTGTTGAAAGAGGTATTAAAAATTAGAAACTAACTTGATCACAAAGAATTGGTGGATGAAAGAACAAATCATAGTAATAACAGATAATTAGAAGGGAGAAATGATAGCAGTGAGACAATATAACAAAATCCTTGTGCTGTAGCCAAAGCAATGGGAGAATTTGTGTATTTCAGTATTTTCATAAACAAAAGGGAGAAGGAACTCTCTCAGGACATTAGCACGCAGGTAAACTAAACTAAGAAAACAACATATTTTAAAATCCCAATTAGGTACCAGAATGGAATTCTGAAAATAAAGGAGGCTATTAATAAATTTGAAAGCAAAATGCAAACTTGAATTAATAAATAAAAATAAAAATTGGAATTTTTTGAGTGGGGTAATAAGAAAATAGACAAACTGTAACCTAATTTTTTAATTTTTTTAAAACACGAGGAATATCAGATTACAAGTATCACAAATTAAAAGGGAGGGGGTGGCTAGGTGTCATAGTGAATAGAGCACTGGTCCTAGAGTCAGAAGGACCTGAGTTCAAATCCAGCCTCAGACACTTAACACTTACTAACATTGTGACCTTGAGCAAGTCACTTAACCCCAACCGCCCTGCCTTCCCCCTCCAAAAAGCAAAAAAAATTTTTTTAAGAATTTACAACAAACATATAAAGAGATTGAAAATGAAGTAAAGGGGCGGCTAGGTGGCGCAGTGAGTAGAGCGTCGGCCCTGGAGTCAGAAGGACCTGAGTTCGGATTCGACCTCAGACACTTAACGCACAAACAAACAATACCTAGCTGTGTGACCTTGGGCAAGTTACTTAACCCCAATTGCCCTCCAAAAAAAAAAAAAAGAAAATGAAGTAAATAGGGGGGGAGTCAAGATAGCAGAGTAGAAACAGCTCATCCAGGCCACTCTGCCCCCAGATTCCCCCCAAACTATGTAAAAGGGGATTCTGAACAACTTCTGGAGCCCCAGCACCCACAGAACAACACAGAGAAGCTAACCTCCCGCTGAGGACAGCCCAGCAGCCCTGCAGGAAGGACCAGCGCACTGGTCTGAGAGCTGGCAGTGCGCAGAGTGCGGGAAGCCGAGCCTACACGGAGCTGAGGTCCCCGTGAGCCAAGGTTTTAGCCCCAGGGCGGCAGGGCCAACAGCCGGCTGGAGGAACCCCAGAACACCAGGAGCTGTGGCGACTCCAGAATTATCAACATAGACATGCCTAGGACAAAGTAAGAGGTTAGTGTCCTATGGACTTTGGGACCTATATTTGGGGAATGCCTCAGCTTCCTCCCCTGGGGGCTAGAAGCCGCTGAGGAGACACGCCATTTTGTAGTTTTCAGAGGCGGCTCCAGCTCCCGGCCTGCAGAACCATAGGGAGATCCAGCGATCAGTCTTGGGGGGTAATCGCTCTTGCTTTAACCTCCCTGGATCTGGATTGTGATATAGGGTGGAAGTTGTGGGTGGGTTTACAGCTTGCCAGAAACGGAAGTTGCCCCCGACACGTTCGGGACGAAAATTCCTCTATCTGGCCTTAAAGCCATAGTGTGGCAACAAGCCCAAAAGTCAAGTAATTAAGTGGCAACATGCCAAGGCAAAGGAAACAGAAAAATGCAACCCTAGACTCCTATTTTGGGGGCATAGAGCAGGAAAAGGACTATGAGGTCAGAAGTCCTGCTCCAAAAGCCCCAGGGGAAAACATGAGCGGGTTGCAGGCCATAGAGACCTTAAGAAGGACTTTAAAAATCAAATAAGAGAAGTGGAGGAAAAATTAGAAAGAGAAATGAGAAGGATGCAGGAAAAGTATGAAATGAGGGTCAACAGCCTGACTGAAGAAAACAACACCTTAAAAAATAGACTAACTCAAATGGCAAAGGAGGCCCAAAGGGCAATGAGGAGAAGAATGCCTTAAAAAGTCGAATTTACCAGATGGAAAAAGAATCTCAAAAGCTCACTGAGGAGATTCATTCCTTCAGAGTTAGACTGGAGCAAATGGAAGCTAATGACTTTATGAGAAATCAAGATGCTGTTAAGCAGATCCAAACAAAGGAAAGATTAGAAGGCAACGTGAAATATCTCATGGGAAAAACCACTGACCTGGAGAATAGATCCAGGAGAGACAATTTTAAAATTATTGGACTGCCTGAAAGCCATGATCAAAGAAAGAACCTAGAAATCACCCTTCAAGAAATTCTCAAGGAAAACTGCCCTGATGTTTTAGATCCAGAGGGCAAAATAGAGGTTGAAAGAATCCACCAATCACCTCCTGATAAAGATCCCAAAAAGAAAACTCCCAGGAATATTATAGCCAGGTTCCAGAATCCCCAGATCAAGGAGAAAATACTCCAAGCAGGCAGGAAGAAACAATTTCAATATTGTGGAAACACAATCAGAATAGCCCAGGACCTGGCAGCTTCTACACTGAGGGATCAAAGGGCATGGAATATGATATTCCAGAGGGCAAAAGAGCTGGGATTAAAACCAAAAATTACCTACCCAGCAAAACTATCTTGTTTCAAGGGAAAATATGGTCATTCAGTGGAATAGAGGACTTTCAAGCATTCTTGAGGAAAAAAACAGAATTGAATAGAAAATTTGACATCGAGACACAAGAAGGAAGAGATGCCTGAGAAGGCAATCAGGGAAAAGAAATCAAAAGGAACTTATCAAAGTTGAACTATTTACATTCCTATATGGAAAAGCAATAACTGTGACTGTTGATATCTTTCTCACTATGAAAATAATGGAAGAAGGGTGTGTGGTCATATAAGTACATATGTGAATGTGTGTAGATGGTTACAGTTATGTATGGATAGAGGGCATAGGTTGAATTTGTTGGGAAGGGAGAATACTCAAGGGATGAAATTATGAGGTGAGAGAGGAAAGTGGCCAGAGGAGATGTGGAGAGACAGGGTAGGGTAAACTATCTCATGTAGAAGAAGCAAGGGGAAGTGGTTGTAAGGGGGGGAAGAATAGGAAGGCAAAAAGGCAAACCCACATTCTCATTGAATTTGGTTCAGGGAGAGAATGACATACATACTAAATGGGATATCACAACCTGCAGCAGAATAGGGGGAAGGGGGATGAGAGGAGGGAAGATGCATGGGAGGGCATCCTTGGGGGGAGGGGTGGTTGGAAGTACCCACTATAGAAGAGGGACAGGATCATGTGGGGAATGGACCAGGTGGGGGGTGGGATGAGTGGGAGGGAATTGTAAGCAGCCTTGTACAATATATCTACTATGATAATGTTTTGCATAGCTAGACATGTACAACATATACTGAATTACTTATCTCCCCAGAGGGAATGGGTGACAAGGGAGGAAGGAAATGGATCTGAAATTCAAGGTCTCAACATTAAATGTTTCAAATATATGTAAATACTATTATTAATACTCTTTTGCTTATAATTGGGAGATAAGATGTGCAGGCATTGGGACACAAAGATTCACCTTCCTCTAATGGAAAAGTCGAAGGGGGTATGGGAGAAGGTATGGGAGAGAGCATATTGGAGGAAGCGATATCTTGTGGGACTGCTATTCTGGGAGGTTGGGTAGGGAAATAACGGGGGGAAAATGATTGTAACTCAAAATCTGGTGGAAATGAATGATGTAAAACAGAAGTTAATAAAGCATTTGTTTAATAAAAAAAAATGAAAAAAAAGAAAATGAAGTAAATAAAATTTGGAAAACAGTTAGTACAACAATTCTAGCTTTGTCAGTTTTGAGAAACTTAAGGACTTTGATCAGCAGCTCATGTCCAGAATATAGATGTAGATTCTTACCCCTCCAATCCTGAACAGCAAAGTTATAAACAAGCCAGTGTATAAACCCTTATTACTTTGATATAAGAAAATGAATGGCTTTATTTTTAGTTGGGAAATGGGACCAAAGAGAGTGATAGTGATGCCAAGGGGACAAAAGTTAATGAAACTTTTGTAAATGACACAGAAGACAGCACAAATTTCAGGAGATATGAGCAGGACAGTATTTGAATGATGCTGTCAAGTATATGATAAGCTTTTTTTTAAAGCAAGCTGTATATAGAGATTGACTGTTTTCATCTCCAGTTATTTTAATGTGGAAATGATTGTTTACATTTGCCAGACTTAAAATAAGTAAAAAAAATAATGTTATTAAACCTAAAGTTCGAACACTGCATATAGGAAGCTTTAAAAGATAAAAGATTTGGGGGCAGATTCAAGATGGTGGAGTAGAAATAGCACTTCCGAGTAGCTCCAGCTCCCACCACTTCCAATCCATGTCAAAGGGGACTCTGAACAAACCTTGGAGCTACAGAACCCACAAAATGACATAGAGAAGCTAACCTCCCTCTGAGGACAGACAGCCTGAAAGATGATATTCTGTAGGTCAAAGGAGCTGGGATTAAAACCAAGAATCACCTACCCAGCAAAACTGAGTATCATGTTTCAGGGGAAAATAAGATCATCCAGTGGAATAGAGGACTTTCAAGCATTCTTTTTTTTTTTTTTAAAGCAGTTGGGGTTAAGTAACTTGCTCAAGGTTACACGGCCAGTCATTATTTATGTGTGGGTGCTCATTTTCTGAGGCCGGATTCGATCCCGGATCATCCCAACTCCGAGGCTTGCGCTCTCACTGCGCCCCCTAGCTGCCCCTAACTTTCAGGCATTCTTGATGAAAAAACCAGAGTTGAAGAGAAAATTTGACGTTTAGATACAAGAAGGAAGAGATGCTTGAGAAGGTAAACAGGGAAAAGAGATCATAAGGAACTTATCAAGTTGAACTATTTATATTGCTACATGGAAAAACGATAATTGTAACTGATGAAACTTTTCTCAGTATGAAAATAGTTGAAGAAGGGTATATGGGCATATGAATACATATATGAATGTGTGTATATATGTTTACAGGTATACATAGAGGGCATAGGTTGAATTTAATAGGAAGGGATGATACTTAGAAGGTGAAATTAAGAAGTGAGAAAGGAATATAATGAGAGGAGATGAGGAGAGACAGAATGGGGTAAACTATCTCATATAGAAGAGATAAGAGAAAATAGTTACAATGGATGGGAAGAACAGGAAGGCAAAATATTAAAACCGAATTTGGATCAGGAAGAGAATGACATAACACTAAATAGGGTATCTCACCCTACAGGAGAGTAGGGGGAAAGGGGACAAGAGGGGGGATGATGGAACAGAGGGCAGGCTGGGGGGGAGGGAAGTTGGAAGCACCCACTTTTGAAAAGGGACAGGATCAAAGTAGGGAATAGACCAAGTGTGAGGTGGGATAGGAGGGAGGGAAATATAAGCAGTCTTTTACAATATATCTACTATAGTAATGTTTTGCGTAACTACACATGTACAACATATGCTGAATTGCTTATCTTCCTAGTAAGGTTGGGTGACAAGAGAGGAAGGGAATGAATTTGGAATTTGAAGTTTTAAAATAAAATGTTTAAAAATGTATAAATACTATTATTAATACTATTTTACATATAATTGGGAAATAAGATATACAGACATTGGGGCACAGAGATTCACTTGCCCTACTGGAAAAGTCAAAGGGGGTATGGGAGAAGATACGGGAGAGAGCAGATTGGATAAGGGCATATCCTGTGGGACTGCTATTCTGGGGTGGTGGGTAGGGGAAAAATGGGGAAAAAATTGTAACTCAAAATCTGGCAGAAATGAATGATGTAAACCAGAAATTAATAAAGCATTTGAAAAAATAAATAAAAGATTTTGGGGGCAGCTAGGTGGCACAGTGAAAAGAGCACCAGCCTTGGAGTCAGGAGGACCTGAGTTTAAATCCATCCTCAGACACTTAACACAAAAACTAAACATGTTACCTTGGGCAAGTCACTTAACCCCCATTGCCCTGCCCCCCCCAAAAAAATTTACCTCTGTGAAAAACTTAAATAAACAATTAATAAAGAATGGGTTAATTGTGGTATGTTAATATAATTTTTTGGTAACACAAAAGAAAGTATGCAAAGGCAGTTGTTTTCACAAAGAAATTGAAATTAGGAGAATAACATGCACATTGACTATGACTTTATTTTTTTTTTAAATGTACTAAAATGTAGTTAGAGCAAATGAAAAGCAATCAGAAGGAGTCCTGGAAAGTTTGCGCAAAGTTTTTTGTTATGATATGTAGTATTTGTCTGTATTAATAGTTCACATTTGAACGTTTTATTATATTTATTTGTGTTCAGTCATTTGTTGAGTATATTATTAAGCTTGTAATAAAAGTAAATTTTTAGAAATTAGTGAAATATAAGCCAGGGTACAATGAAAAGAGTGGAATTAAGACCCATGGATATGAATCCCCACTTAACACAACTGGACAAGTCAGTTAATTCTTAGAACCAGCTTACCTATCTATAAGATGGGAATAATACTTTTACTATGTACTATTAACAAATAAGTTTGTTATGAGGAACATGTTTTGTGACAGAAAGTGCTATTATATGAATGGTCATAAAAGAATTTAAACAAATTTTGTCAAGTTATAAGTTAAACTCAAGTTTACCATATCTTGAGATTATTTTCCTCTCTCCTTAACTTCCATAGCTAAACTCTTGAGGTGGTCTTACATAATGTGACTCCTACCCCCATAACTCCTTTGCTGCTACCTCTACTTAGAACTTTATTTGGGACCTATCTAAATTCTCTTCCCTCTTCTTATTTGTCATCTGTCTTGATCTCTACTCTGGTAGTATTTAGACCATTTCCATCTTGAACCTCTCTTTTTCTTTCATTTTGTGAAATCATAGGCTTTTGGTTTGCATCATTTATCTTTGACTAACCTCTCATCTTCCCCTTGCTTCATCTTTTTACACTTTGGACTATATCTCTCTACTCTTCTTTCTTTTTTGTATTCTAAATAACTGACCGACTTCTTCCAGCCCTCCAAGTTCACCCTTTTTATGATGACTTTTAAAAGTACTTTTCCAGCTCTGAAACTTTATATTTTCTTCACCTTCTAAGATCTCCAGGTAAATATAATTATCAGCTCTAGTTAAATGAATGACTTTTTGCTACCTCAGACAATGTCAGGAATTAAAATCTTACTTTATCATCCTTCCTAATTCACCTTATTTTAGCAAGTAGCACCATAATTTTCTGAAACACTGAGAATCAAAAAACTTCTTCCCATATGTCTGATTATTATGCCAGTCCTGCAAATTCTTCATCACTCTTTCAACTCTTTGTATTCTACAATCAACACTTTAGTTTAGATCTTCCCCATGGAGTTTCTTGCCCATAGCGTAGTGTCTGATTTGTGCTGGATCTTGCACAGCAATAAGAGGTTGATCTCCCTCATATATCATTTTCAGTTTAAAGTCTGCTTTGGCTTCCTATTGCTTCCTAAGTAATATTAAAAGTTGACGTTTATACAGTATTTTGAGATATATCTAGAAAAACTTATGAGATGCATGTTCCGGATATTATTATTCCCATTTTATAGATGAAGAAATGGTAGAAGAGAAATTATATCTGTGAACACACTGCTAGGCACTGTCAGATGTAGAGCTTGAGCCCAGATCTCTTCTGCCTCTTAAGTCCAGCATTCTTTCTATTACACTGAGTTCAAATTTAAGCCCTTTATCTGATATTCAAATCAAGCTACATTTCTCACTGCTTTCCAGTATATTTTAACCAACCCAATCCCCTTACTATTCATCCTTTATTCTCTTTCTACCTCAGACACCTAGCTTGGTAATTTTCATTTCGGTATCTTATCTTATTTTGTTCCTTTTACCTAGAAGGTCCTCTTTATTTTTCCTTATGATCCAAACCCAATTAAGGATTAACTTCTTCTAAAAAGCATTTCATTATTAACATTTTCTGCCATGATCTTTCTGAGTTTGGGTATTTCCTCATCATCTATTTTACATTCTGTGCCACATTATTGTTCACTTATGTTGTTACACATTTTAAAAAAATCTATCCATATCTAATCTTTCCAGGTATATTGCAGGTTTCTTGAGGGTAGGAATTTTGACTTCTATTTCTTTTATATCCCTTCTTAAAGGTCTGTTAAAGAATTTTAAGCCATTGGTTTTTATATGTATCCTGTGTGGATTGTAGATGAATATTATCTTCATTCTTTTAGCCTCCATTTGGAAACATTTTATTAAAATTTCCCCATAATTACTATGCATATATTAGATATATTATTGTTCTTCTGTTTTTATTATTTTACAGAGTAAAAATGAATTACTACTGTCACTGGAAAACTACCATGCCCTTGAGTATTTTGGGGAACATTTTATTAATATTCACCTATAGTTTTTGCATGTATTTTATTGCATTACTGTTCATTTATTTTGCTAATCTATTTTTAGTAGTACACAAAGTAAACAAAAAATTTATTATCATTGTTGCTTAGGAAAGTAGCATGCCTTTGAGTATTTTATAACATTAAAGGAAAACTATAGAATTTTATGTAGTAATCTTAAGTTAATAAATTCAATTTGAAAAATATCTGTTTAAATTGATATGTTTTGTTCTTTGGGGACATGATATGAAATCAAAAAAGGCAGAACACTATGAAAGCACTTTCTTCTATTTGCAGGCTTCCTATATTGGTGGTAGAAGGGCAGTGGCACCAGGTCCTTTTCCTTCCCGAGGAACATATGAACATTATCATGCTATTTTTGATCAAATGCCGCAACAAAGAGTAGTAGACAGAGAGACCAGGTGGAAAGGAGAAATACATCACCATTGCTTTCCTGAAAGGTATGGCTATGTTCTAGTGAGATTGAGTCTGCTTTGCTCCATACTAAAGTAATGAAAATCACTATGCATATTTATCTACAGAGGTGTTCCACCTGGAATACGTCCAGGATTTCCTAATGGGGCTCCAGGTCATCATCATTCTTCTGATGCTGATACAGTTAGGAAAACATTGAAAAGATTGAAGGCCGTGTCTAAACAAGCCAATTCAAACAGGTTGGACTGTGATAATCAATCTGTGACTCCATTCTTATGTGTAATTTTGTCTTTTTTCATATGTAGATTAATTATTGTACTTATTTGAAGATCTCTTCATCCCTCAGAATCATTTGCCATTTGGAAACTAGCGTTTGCCTTAATTTTCTAAGTTGTAAATCCATTTGGTACTTCATTCTGTTCTGTCAAAGAACCATAAATTCTAATATTAAATTAAAATTAGGCATTTTTTCAGTGACTTGACCTTTTGGGCTTATAATTAAGATCAAAATGATTATATTCAAAGATTGAGGTCAAGATATGCCTATATATTTCTATTTAAGTATTTATTATTATGCAGCCAGGATATCCCCATAGTAAGTTTGGGTTTTGCTTCAATTATCTGGTTTTTTTTTTTTTTTAAAAAACATTGAAAAGCCCTAATTTTTCCCAGCCTTTTTCCACTTTCTTTTTCTTTCACCTTTTTTTGTGAGAGTATTTTCATCTCTTTCTATTCTCAGCCATTATTTATTTTTGTTTCCCTGTAGTCCTAGTACTCTTGCATTTTTCCCTTTCTCTTGTGAATCAATTTAATAATAGTAACAGGCTGACCTTGGATTTACTGATCTTCTTTGTTACTTAAAGTACAAAAGTCTGTTAATGAAAACTTACTTTTCATCCTTAATAGCTGTGAGATTGAGTGGAGGAGTTGTCACTAACAGGAAAGGCTGGATACATCCTCCTTTCTTGTTGAGTTCTTCTGGAGGGTACTTTTAATGGGGCTCAAAATAAAAAGGTGTTCTTAAACTAAATTGATTGAGAAGGACGTTCCTGCTGTTGGTGTAGAGGAGCAGAAACCTATAGGACTGGAATAGGACAGATGCTCATTAGAATATATTAAAACAGTTGCATGTAATTGAGTTATATTTAAATTAATTACTGACATTCTATGTAAGTACTAGAAACACTATGTAAATTCAGGGCAGTCCAGTATGGTCTAGCTATAGTACACTTTAAGATATCCGAGCGAAGAATTGTAGAAACTAAAACATAAAGAATCGCAATAAGATTAACACATACTTTAGCTGTTGGTTTGTAACAAATGTTAAACTGGGGGTAGAGCCAATATGGAAGAGGAAAGGCCAGGGACTCACCTGAGCTCTGCCAAATTCTCCTACAAGCAATGTTAAATAATGCCTCAAAACAAATTCTGGAGCAGCAGAATCCAAAAAAAGACAGGGTCAAACACTTTTCTAGTCCAAGACAACTTAGATCAGCAGGAAATATCCGTCACATCAGGGTGAAAATGAAACCTAATCCAGTGCTAATAAAGGCCATACTGCAAGAAACCAGCATCACTCCTTGGGGGCACCTGAATGAGTTGTGGGCCGGAGGTGTTGGACAACTGTTCAGAAGATTTCTGGGATCCCTTTGCTGGCACTGGGTCCAAGACTGTCTTGCAGTACCCATACTCAGATCCGGACCAAAGTCCGGGTTTGCAGTTTCAGGGCAAAAAGGAGCATTAGCATACCAGTGCTTAAGGCTACAGGAGAAAGGGGAATGTGAATTGGTCTCAGGTCCTGGAAGAGCTCGAGAAGAATTTTTAAAAATCAGATAAAAGAGATAGAGGAAAAAATTGGGAAAACAAATCTCAGTGATACAATAAAATCATGAAAAGAGTCAACAGCTTGGTAAAGGAAGTGCAAAAAAATACTAAATACATAGATAAAAAAAAAACAGAATAAGGCAAATGGTAAAAGAGGCAGAAAAGTCCAACAAAGAGATAAATGCCTTAAAAAGCAGACTTGGCCACATGGATAAAAATAATCACAGAAGAGAACTTTTTAAAAAGCAGAATTGGCCAAATGGAAAAAGATGTACAAAAATTATTTGAAGGGTGACTAAGTGGCAGTGAGTAAGAACGCTGGCCCCAGAGTCAGGAGGACCCAGGATTGGTTCTGGCCTCAGTTACTTAGCACCCACACATAAATAACTAGCCATGTAACCTTGAGCAAGTTACTTAACCCCAATTGATTTAAAAAAAAATTTACCTGAAGAAATTAGAATTGGGCAAGTGGAAGCTAATGACTTCATAAGATATTAAGAAGTAATAAAGAATCGACTAGGTGGCACAGTGAATGGAGCACTGGTCCTGTAGTCAGGAGGACCTGAATTCAAATCCAGCCTCAGACACTTGACATACTTACTAGCTATGTGACTTTGGGCAAGTCACTTAACCCCAACTGCCCTCCAAAAAGCAAATAAAAGAAAAAGAAGAAGAAGAAGCAGTCAAGCAAAATCAAAAGAATGAAAACGTAGTAGAAAATGTGAAATATTTTATTGAAAAAACAACCAACTTGGAAGGAGATCAAGGAGAAATAATATAAGAATTATTGTACTACCTGGAAGCCATGGTTAAAAAATATCATTGTCTTTCAAGAAATTATCAAGGAAAATTGCCCTGATATTCTAGAGCCAGTGGGTAAAATAGAAGTGGGGGAAAAGATCCATTGATCACCTCATGAAAGAGATCCCCAGATGAAAGCCCCTAGGAATATTATAGCCAAATTCTAAATCTCACAGGAAGAGGAGAAAATATTGTAAGCAACCAAAAAGAAGCAATTCAGATATTATAGGGCCATAGTCAAAATTGCATGACATTTAGCAGCTTCTACATTAAAAGATCAAAGCCTTGGAATATATTCTGGAGGGCAAAGGATTTAGGATTATAACCAAGAATCACCTACCCAACAAAACCGAGTATAATTCTTCAGGGAAAAAATGGACATGCAGTGAAACAGAGGACTTTTCCAGCATTCCTGTTAAAAAGGCCAGAGCTGTATAGAAAATTTGACTTTCAGAACCAAGACTCAAGAGAAGCATAAAAAGGTAAATGGGAAGGAGAAATCATAAGAGATTCAGTAAGTTTAAACTGTTTACATTTCTGCATGGGAAGCTCCTACTTGTAACACTTTAAAAACCTTTCTCATTATTCAAGAGTTAGAAGGAGTAGACATAGAAAGACAGTAAGGATGTGAGTTGAATATAATGGCATGATATTTAAAAAAAGCTTGAGAAGGAGAAAGGTAGAATGGAGTAAATTATTTCACATAAAAGAGGCATAAAAGTTTTTACAGTGCAGGGGAAGATGGGGAAGTAGTAGGGAAGACTTGAACTTTAGTCTTGTTGGAGTTGGTTCCAAGAGAGAATAACATATGTACTCAATGGGGTGTAGAAATCTATCTTACCCTAACAGAAAAAAGTAGGTGGGGAAAGGGATCAGAGAGATGGGGTTGAACTGATAGAAGGGAGGGCAAATTTGGGGAGGGGTAGTCTGAAGCAAAACTCTTTTGAGGATGGACAGGGTAAAAGGAGAGGGAGAGTGGGATAAATGGGGGCGGGGGATAAGATGGAGGTACCACTCCATGCCCATCAGATTGACCAATATGACAGAAAAGGAAAATGATAAATATTAGAAGAGATTTGGGAAAATTGAAACATCAATACACTGTTGGTGGACTTGTGAAATGATTCGACCTTTCTGGAAAGCAGTTTGAAATTATGCTCAAAAAGCTCTAAAACCATGCATACCTTTTGACCTAGCGATACCACTGCTATGTCCGTGACCCAAAGAGATTTTTTAAAAAAGATGCCTATGTATACAACAATATTTATAGCAGCTCATTTAGTGGTGGCAAAAAAAATTTGAAATTGAGGTGAAGTCCATCAGCTGGGGAATGGCTCACCAAGTTGTGGTTTATGATTGTGATGGAATACTATTGTGTTATAAGAAATGATGAGCAGGATGCTCTCAGAGAAAACCTGGAAATATTTACATGAACTGATGCAAAGTGAAATGAGCAGAACCAGAAGAACAACAATATTGTATGATGATCAGCTGTGAATGACTTAGCCCTCAGCAATTCAATGATCCAAGACAATTCTGAAGAATTTATGATACAAAAATGCTATTCAGCTCTAAATGAAGAACTGATAGAATCTGAATGGAGATGGAATTTTTTTTTCTTTTATACTTGGTAGATTTTTTCCTCTGTGTTTTCTTTCATAATATAATTAACCTGGAAATGTTTTTCATTACTGTACATGTATAACATGTCAGTTTGCTTGTCTTTCCAATAAAGGAGGAGGGGTTAGGGAGAGAATTTGGAAAGTTTTAATAAACAGATATTAAAAATTATTTTTAAGGGCAGCTAGGAGGCCCTGTGAATAGAGCTCTGGCCCTGGAGTCAGGAGGACCTGAGTTCAAATTTGACCTCAGACACTTGACACACTCACTTGCTGTGTGACCTTGGGCAAGTCATTTAACCCTAATTGCCTTACCTTTCCCCCTCCCCAAAAAAACAAAAGCAAAAATTTATTTTTACATGTCAGATTTAAAATATTAAATTTAAGAAAAATATGTAAAATAATCCCACCCTTTTTTTTCAAAAATATTTTTTCTTTTAAGTGTTATTTATGATAAATGGAGGATGTATTATTGTTTTTAAATACATTAATACATGTTTTTAAATAAAAAGTTAAACTAGTATAACATATAGCTTAAATAAGAACATTTAAAATACTTGCCATTAATATCTTTGCATTTTTAAGATAGACATGCTATATACTACACATACTTTCTATAACCTCACAGTTCCTGCTGGCTCATTGAATGTTGATTAAATTTTCCAGTGCTCCAGCACTCTGTCTACTGGGCTGCCTCAATGGAAACAACATTTTGCAGTTAGAAGTCATCAATCCTGAGTTGGATACTTAATATATGATCTCAGACAATTCACTTGTCCACTCTGCCCTTTTTAATCTACATGGTATTTTTTTTAGAATACCTCTAAAGTCTAAGAGTACAAGATTAGACATAAGATTTTCTTTAGATTTGCAAATCTTTCAGATGTTTGATTACACTAGGCTTTTTGTTTTAAATTTATTACCAGCTTAAAAATGTTACACATTTTGATAATTCAGTTTTGAATCAACATGATACCAAAGTAACATTTTCCCTCAGGTTTTTCATGCAAAGGCATGACAAGTATTTTGTAGAGGGATTCTTACTAAACTCTGGTTTGTGCCAAATGACCTGTGAAATCTCTTTATACTTTTGAGGTTTTTTTGACCCAGTTTGTCATAACATATTGAAAGCAGCATAGCATAATAGAAGGAACATTGAACTTAGAGTTGAGATCTGACTCCTCTACTGTTTGTTTGCTGTGTGACTGTGTCTCTTATCCTTTCTATATCTCAATTTCCTTGCCTAAAGAATGTGAATAATAATACTTGTACTTTTTTAGTAGGGTTTTATGAGGCTCCAGTACAGTTGTGTTTATAAAGTACTTTTCAGACCTTAATATGTTACATGTCAACTATTTTTATTAGTAATAAAGTCAATTTATATTTTTTAAACTTAAAATTCAGTATCTCTACTCCTCTTTTTTACCCTGTTGCTATTAGTATGATCACATCACTTGTAATCTTATTATAGAATAATATCACTTGGTATATTTATGTTTTTATTTGTAAATATTTTCTCAATTCTCTATTTTGAGATGCCCTGAATATGTTATTTTTCATCTATCCTAAATCCTCAATTCTTCTTATTCTTTCTACAACATTCAACAATGTGGATCCTCTCATCCTCCTCAACATTCTCTCTTTTCTAGGATTTTTTTGACTCTGCCTTCTCTTGGTTCTTCTCCCTCTCAGTCTGAGGCAACTAGATGATGCAGTGGGTAGAGTACTGGGCTTGGAGTTGTGAAGACTTGAGTTCAAATCCATGCTAAGATATTTACTAGCTGTGTGACCTTGGGCAAGCCACTTAGCCTCTGTTTGCCTCAGTTTCCTCAACTGTAAAATGAGAATAATAATAGCATCTACCTCCCCACCCCAAAAATTATTATGGGGAATCAAATCATGATATTTGTGAAACACTTTGCAAACCTTAAAACCCCTAAAAAATGGTGGTAGTAGTTCTCATCATCATCATCATCATAGTATTTGTTTAATAAGCATTCTTATCTCTAGGTCCAGCACTCTGTCCACTGAGCCATATAGCTGCTTCAGTGGAAACAACATTTTACAGTTAGAAGGTTCTAATCCTGACTTGGAAACTTAATAATATATGATCTCAGACAATTCACTTGACTACTCTGCCCTTACTTGCTTATCTGTAAAATGAGAAGACTGGGCTAAATAATGTTTACAGCTATATTCCTATATGCCTAAGAAAGTAGTTATTCAATTAGCCCAAGATGTTAAAAAAAAATAGAAATAAAAACCTACAATTTCCTCAGTAAAGTTGTCCAGTGTTATATTTATCATCATCTTGTGTACTTCGATAATATTTTCTGTTATCTAATTGTACTCTTAAATGTAACTCTATTGCCAGAAAAGGTGACTCATTTTCACCTTTTTGAGTTTCTGTTTTTTCCCACTACATTTAATAAAATTAATAAAATCCTTTAAATACCATAGCATAATTGATAGAGAACGTAGACTGGAGTCAAGAAGATAGATTCAAGTATTTTCCCTTCCACATACTTGCTTCATGATCCCAAGCAAATCATTTCATCTAAGACTGTAAATTGTACAGAAGGTGATGCTAATTAATTAATTTGGGCACATCCTTTCCAAGACTCCTTTCCTGTGTTTAACATGTTTATGTTTTCCCCATATGAAAACAATTTTTTTTTACTTGTTGCCTTATTCAACTACTACCTCTTTTTCTCATTTATTTAAAACTTGAACTAAATTGACCTTGTTTTCTCACTCCCTCTAATATTTAAATGCTCTTTCTCCTTTGATCTGTTTTATAAACCACCTGTTTGGGTTTTTTTGTTTGTTTGTTTTGTTTTGTTTTGTTTTTGAGGTACCCTGAATAAACATGCGGTTTTTTCCTGCAGTCTTAACTCCCCATTCTACTGATGTGGTCCATTCTTTATCCCTTTCACTCCAAAGAAATCACTGAAAGTAACCAGTGACTTCTTTACAACTGAAGTACACAAATATTTGGAACATTATGTTGCACTAATCAGACCATATCAGAAATATCTTAGCTGAAATGTATCCAAAGGAGAATAGTCAAAGACAGTCAAACGTCTGGAAATTCATTGAGAGAGACTGTAAGTAACTAGGAATGTGTGACCTGGAATCAGATAGCATACAGGTTTTTAGTATTAAGTATTCAATGTGATCCAGACACTGTGCTTAATGCTGGGGCTGCAAAGGAAGGCAAAAATAGTCCTTGCCTTCAAAGAACTCACATGCAACATGCAAAAAAAATATGTATAAAATTTATAGTATAAATGGAAGATAATCTTAGATGAGGAAGATGTTGCAATGAGGGCATGAGCAAGAATGATTGTATGAGTGGAGAGAAGGGAAACAGGTATGTGTAATGTCATGGAGCTAGACTGAACAAGACTTAGCAATTGATGGTAAACAAGGAATGTGGCTAATTAGAAAAGTTGAAATTGATTCCTAGGTTGTGAACATGTATAACTGGAAGGATGGTGTAGCCCTTGACAGAAATAAAGAACCTTGGAAGAGGAGTTAATTCTTGTGAAAAAGAATGAGTTTTGTCTTCGACATGCGGAGTTTATGATGCCTGTGGACAGCCATTTGATGATGCTAGTCTGAAACTTTGGAGAAAGACTAGAGAATGATCTGTACAGGGAAGATCAAGCTATCCATTTGTATCTGGAACCTATTTATAGATGATCAACTATTCCACCCTTTTCATTTTACAAATGATAAAATGAAGGCCAAAGGAAGTTCATTGACTACACAAGCAGGTAGTAGACACTGGAACCTGGATTTGGAGCTAGATAGTTTTCTCTAAAACTCAGCCCCTTTCCACTGTATCATGCTGCTTCCCATTATAGCCTCTTCAAAATTTTAAAGCTTTTTAGCCAGTTTTCTGACCAGTACTCTTAGGTTTTCTGTGTACAAAAAATAGAAAAATATGTTAAGTAAAAAATTGAAGCCATGTGAAATTTTCATTTAGTTCTATGTAGCCATCATTTTATGCTTCTAAATTCACCAGCCACTTATGTAAATAGAGGATAATGATTTTTGAGTGCTATGTTTAATTTCAATGCATGAAAGACCATTAAACATATTTATTAAGTGAAGAAGCTATTTTCCTAAATTTAAGCATCTATTAGAGTAATAGTTTTCAGAATCTTTTAATTGCCAGAAAAGATAAATAGGCCTAAAATAAATCCTAACATGTTTAATTTGGGGGTGGAACAGGTTTAGTTTCTTGAAGCTCAATTTTATACATTAAGCAAACAGATTTTTTTATTTTGGTACCTAGTTGTGGTCATAAAATGTAGACTGACCACTTTATAATTTTAATTTTTTTTACCATAAGCAAATATTGAAATACTCAAACAAGAATGCAAAAATAAAACAAGAAATATCTGTTATAGTGTCTTTTTTTTAACAAATGCTTTATTAACTTCAGGTTTACATCATTCATTTCCACCAGATTTTGAGTTACAATTTTCCCCATTTTTTCCCTACCCACCACCCCAGAATAGCAGTCCCACTAGATATCCCCTCATCCAATCTGCTTTCTCCCATATCTTCTCCCATACCCCCTTCCACTTTGCCATTAGGGCAAGGTGAATCTCTGAGCCCCAATGCCTGAACATCTTATCTCCCAATTACATGCAAAATAGTATTAATAATAGTATTTATATGCATTTGAAACATTTAATGTTAAGACTTCGAATTTCCCTTCTTCCCTTGTCACCCACTCCCTCTGGGAAGATAAGCAATTCAGTATGTGTTGTACATGTATAGCTATGCAAAACATTACCATAGTAGATATATTGTAAAAGACTGCTTATATTTCCCTCCCACCCATCTCACCTCCCACCTGGTCCATTCCCTACTTTGATCCTGCCCCTCTTCTATAGTGGGTACTTCCAACCTCCCCTCCTCTCCCCTGAGAATTCCCTCCCTTCCAACATCACCCCTCTTATCCCCCTTTCCCCTACTCTCCTGCAGGGTGAGATATCCCATTTAGTATGTATGTGATTCTCTCCCTGAGCCAAATTCAATGAGAATAGGGTTTTGCCATTTTGCCTTCCTGTTCTTCCCCTCCCCTGAAACTACTTCCCCTTGCCTCTTCTACATGAGATAGTTTACCCTACCCTGTCTCTGCCCATCTCCTCTTGCCACTTTCCTCTCTCACCTCTTAACTTCATCCCTTAAGTATCATCCCTTCCCACCAAATTCAACCTGTGCCCTCTATCTATCTATACCTGTAAACGTATATACACACATTCACATATGTATTCATATGCATATACCCTTCTTCAATTATTTTCATAACGAGAAAGGTTTCATCAGACAGTTATTGTTTTTCCATGTAGGAATGTAAATAGTTCAACGTTGATAAGTTCCTTTTGATTTCTTTTCCCTGATTACCTTCTCAAGCATCTTTTGCTTCTTGTGTCTGAATGTCACATTTTCTATTCAACTCTGGTTTTTTCCTCAAGAATGCTTGAAAGTCCTCTATTCCACTGAATGACCATATTTTCCCCTGAAACAAGATACTCAGTTTTGCTGGGTAGGTGATTCTTGGTTTTAATCCCAGCTCTTTTGCCCTCTGGAATATCATATTCCATGCCCTTCAATCCCTCAGTGTAGAAGGGTCCTGTGCTATTCTGATTGTGTTTCCCCAATATTGGAATTGTTTCTTCCTGGCTGCTTGTAGTATTTTCTCCTTGATCTGGGAGTTCTGGAACCTGGCTATAATATTCCTAGGAGTTTTCTTTTTGGGATATTTTTCAGGGGGTGATCTGTAGATTCTTTCAACCTCTATTTTGCCCTCTGGATCTAAAACATCAGGCCAATTTTCCTTGAGAATTTCTTGAAGAACGATTTCTAGGTTCTTTCTTTGATCATGACTTTCAGGTAGTCTAATAATTTTTAAATTATCTCTCCTGGATCTATTTTCCAGGTCAGTGGTTTTTCCCATGAGATATTTCACATTGTCTTTTATTCTTTCATTTGTTTGGATCTGTTTAACAGCATCTTGATTTCTCATAAAATCACTAGCTTCCATTTGCTCCAGTCTAATTCTGAAGGAATGATTCTCCACAGTGAGCTTTTGAGATTCTTTTTCCATCTGGCAAATTCGGCTTTTTAAGGCATTCTTCTCCTCATTGCCTTTCTGAACCACTTTTACCATTTGAGTTAGTCTATTTTTTAGGGTGTTATTTTCCTCAGTCAGGCTGTTGACTGTCATTTCATACTTTTCTTGCATCTTTCTCATTTCTCTTCTCAATTTTTCTTCCACTTCTTTTATCTGCTTCTTAAGGTCTTCTATGGCCTGTAGCCAGCTTGTATTTTCATTTGGGGCTTTTGGTGCAGGAGTTCTGACCTCACAATCTTCCTCCTGTTCCATGCTTTCATCCCCTTAGCCACCAAAATAGGAGTCTAAAGTTGCATTTTTCTGTTTATTTTGTTTCCTTTGCCTAGGCATGTTGCCACTTAATTACTTGATTTTGGGGCTTATTGCCACAGTAGGACTCTGCCACCAGACAGGAGAGCTTCCGTCCCAAACGTGGGGTCTTCACAACTTCCAGAGGTCGGGTGGCCTCTGTAAAGCCTCCACCTGCTCTGGCAAATTGGATACCCACCCCAGATCTTCCTCCAAGACCACAATCCATATCCAAGCAGGTTAAAGCAAGAGCGATTAACCCCCAGACTGATTGCTGGATCTCTCTACAGTTTGCAGACCAGGAGCTGGAGCTGCCACTGACTGCAAAATGGCTTCTGTGCTGTGTTTCCTCAGCAGCTTTTCGCCCCCAGGGGAGGAAGCTGACGCATTCCCCATATACTGGTCCCAAAGTCCATAGGGCACTAACCTCTCACTTTGTCCTAGGCATATCTGTGCTGATAATTCTGGAATCACCTGCTGGTGTTCTGGGGTCCTTCCAGCTGGCTGCTTGCCCAGCCGCCCTGGAGCTAAAACCGCGGCTCAGGGGGGCCTGGGCTCGGTTCCCAGAGCACTGCACTGTCGGTCCCCAGTGTGCTGTGCTGCCCGCTCCCTGCTGGGCTACTAGGCTGTTCTCAGCAGGAGGTTAGCTTCTCTGTGTCATTCTGTGGGTGCTGGGGCTCCAGAAGTTGTTCAGAGTCCCCTTTTACATTGTTTGGAAGTGATGTGGGGCAGAGCACCTTGGAAGTGCTGCTTCTACTCCACCATCTTGGCTCCGCCCTCCCGTTATAGTATCTTTTAATAAAATAGTTTTAAAATATTTCATGTTCACTTTAACCTAAGTAGTAACAAAGTCATTTCAGTTTCTTCTAAGCTTGTTTTTACTTCGGTGTATTTTTCCAAACTTTGTTGCTGCTGTACTTATTTACATAGTTACAATCACTATGTATATTGTTGTTCTGCTCTCTTTTCTCTGGCACTTCTTATATGTTTTGGTATAGTCTGACTATCTCATACACATAATGTAGAAAATTAATGTAGAAATCTTCCTGGGAGGGAAGGGAACATTCTCATTATTTCATAGTTTTCCACAGCAGCTTAACACAACCTCCTGTATTTTGATGACTAGCACTTCATTTTAGAAAGATTGTTAAAAGAAATTGCTAAACATTTTATTCAAATCTGTAAAATTATTGGAGTGCTTCTACCCACTTGGGTGTAGAAGCACTTGTCATTCATAAACTTTTATTTTGTAAATTTTAAATGGTGATTTCTAATTTACCACTTACCCACTTTTTAAAAAATTTTAACTATGGTGAAATAATTGTGAAATATGGAAAGCCCTTAAATGATCAATTTATAAAATAAGTATGTCATTTAAAAGAAACATAGCTCATACAAATTCTGAAAGAACCACAGTTGAAAGGAATTTACATATTTTAGATTTCAGTTAATTTTAAAAGTAAAGGGCATCACCATATGAGTTCCTTCCTCTTTGTCTTGTAAAATTTCTGATTTCTTGAATCTATTTGCCTGGTTATATGTTATTCACATCATAAAAGAGAATGGTTTTATCTCATAGCTTCCTTTTCTTTTTTCTGTTATTATTTAGAACATCATTTCTCACTTTGTGGGTTTTTTTTTTTTAATGTTCACAATAACTAACATACCTGTTATAATTACTTAGGCAAAGAGGACAGCTTGCTGCAGAAAGAGCAAAACAAGTAGAGGAATTCCTACAGCGGAAACATGAAGCCATGCAAAATAAAGCCCGAGCTGAAGGACACATGGTATGGCATTTACTTGATTTTGAAGTATGTTAGTATTTTAATGCTTTATGTAAATACTTAGGTATAAAACTGAAGTAGTATAATTAAGAAGTTAAGCAAAAAGAAGAAACTGTTATCAGTTTGGACAGTTGTCCGATATAATATAAATAGTCTTTCTTTTGGTATATCTTAATCTATAAAATACTACAGAGGTGTTCCAGAGTTGCCTTACTGGGTAAGGGATGATTTTGAGTCCTCTCCTTATACGTTTAAGAAGGTTAGAATGATTTCAGTCTTTGTCACAGTGGGGTAAGGGGAGTAGAGAAAGAAGATGTGGATATTCAAGAAAGAAATGTACCATTTTTATGCTTTTCCTACCAATCTTTTGGGGGGAAAACTTTAAGCCCTTCCCCTATTTCCTTTAAATGGTCATTTATTTTTAGGTACAGAATAAATTAGTTAATTTTGGTTTCATATGTTGTCAATTTTTAAATAAACATCAAAGTATTTTATTTTTTTTTTGAAAGGGGTAGGGTAGCACAATTGAGGTTAAGTGACTTGCCCAAGGTCACATGGCTAGTTTTTGTGTTAAGTGTCTGAGGCCGGATTTGAACTCAGGTCCTCCTTACTCCAGGGCCAGTGCTGTACTCACTGAACCACCTAGCCGCCCCGACATCAAAGTATCTTAGGCATATAAAGTTAGGGTATTGCATTTTTTAACTAGGAAAATTCAGATTTATTTAAAAGTCTCTGTGAAATAAAGGGAGTGTAAAACCTCTTGCTTATTCTAATTGACAGTGTTCAAGATAATTGCAATTGTCTAAAAAGAGTCATGGGGAAGATTTTTCTATGAAAACTCTTTACTTAAAAAGTAGATAATTTTCAGAGTATTCAATTATTCCATCTTTTAATGTGAAATAATTTTATTTAGTTTAATTGATAGCCTAGGAATTAAATTTAGGGATTTTCACAGTTTTATAAATTCTTTTAGGCCCCTAGCACCTAAAAAGGTCATTAGATTGTTAGTTCCTTGAGAGCAAGGACTGTCTCTTTCTTTGTATACATAGTGTTTCCTACAGTGCCTAGAACACAGTAGGTGCTTAATAAATGTTCATTAGCTGGCAGATTGACCTAGGACCAACAGTGATTTCCTAGCAGCCTCCAACAGTGTCCTGACTTCTACCCAAAAAAGTATCTTGCATGTGTGTGCTTGTGTTTTGGGGTGCACAAGGTGTCCCAAAAGTCTTAGTGCAATTATAGGTTATTAAAGCTTTGAATTACACTAAAACTTTTGGGACACACACACACACACACACACACACACACACACATACACACATACACACACACACACCTTACCAACATTTGTAATCTGACCCAATCAGTATTGGTAGAGCATGTGAAGGAAGTATCTGACTGCTTTGTGTTGTTGTTCGGTTATTTCAGTCAGGTCTAATTCATCATAGCCTCCTTTGGGGTTTTCTTAGCAAAAATACTACAGTGGTTTGCCATTTCCTTCTCCAGCTCATTTTACAGAAGAACAAACTGAGGCAAACAGGGTTAAGTGACTTGCCCAAGGTCACAAAGCTATTAACTGTCTGAGGCTAGATTTAAACTTAGGAAGATTTAAACTTGACTTCAGTCCTAGCACTTCATCCTCTGTACTACCTAATTGTCCTGACCACTTTTTAGCTTATTCATGTTTGGAGGGGGTAAGGTAGGGCAGTTGGGGTTAAGTGACTTGCCCGAGGTCACACGGCTAGTTTTGTGTTAAGTGTCTGAGGCTGGATTTGAACTCGGGTCCTCCTGACTCCAGGGCCGGTGCTCTTTTCACTGTGCTACCTAGCCACCCCTTTAGTTTATTCTTAATTTTAATTTTGACCTCTATGTTGAGACAGTTTTCTAGCAGTATCTTAACATGTTAAATTGATGTGACTTAATGTTCAGAATTAAGAACAGCACTCACTTAATTTCATAACTAAATCAAATGTATGTAATTTTCTTTTTTATGTTAATTTTATTTTGTTTTTATTATTGCTTTTATTTTTAATCATATTCACTTCTGAATTTATCCTTCTTCCCTCCCTGAAACCTAGAGAGCTTTTCCTTATAATACAGATTAAAAAAGGAGAAAAAAAGTTCAGCAGAACTAACCAGCACATCAAATGTGTCTGACAGTTTATGCAGTATTTTATATTCATAGTCCCTCTTCCCCATTTTTGCAGTGATTGGATGCAAGATATGTGTTCTCAGTTCTTCTCTGGTGCCAGACTTGGTTATTATAATTATTCAGCATTCTGTTTTGTTTTATTATTTCTGTTTATATTTATATTTTCTGTTTACATTATTGTAGTCATTACGTCATTTTCAGTATTTTATTATTAACCCCCTATTTTGAGAAGATATACACACTCTAAGAATTGCATTCTTCTTAGCTCTACAGAGATCGAATTAGTGAAAAGCCCTCATGTGTGTTAGGGAACTCTTGGTATCTCTGCTGCCTCGTGGCTTTGGGCAAGTTAACTTCTTTGTGCTTCAGTTAAGATTAATGTGGAAATTGTCAAACTGTTAGCCCTTGTAAACAGAAAAATATTATGTTTAATTGTAGAAAGTAAAGCACTTCAGAAAGCACTTCAGCATGTACATCTCTCTCACTTTGTATGTGTGTAGACATATATGTGTGTGTTTATATACAAATGTGTATATACACATACACACAAATACATTTCCATAGTTACTAGAATAGTGTTAATTGCTATACAATTCCCCCTCTTAAATACTTGATTAATGACCAAAAATTAGAAAATTGTGCTTTTTTTTTTTTAAGCGCTTTCATCCCTGGAGACAGGAGGACCTGAGTTCAAATATGGCCTCAGACACTTAACATTTACTAGTCATGTGACATTGGGCAAGTCACTTAACCCCAATTGCCCTGCCCTCCCCCCTCGAAAAATAAGAGCACTTTCTTTAGCACAATAAATTACTTATATGAAGGGCCTTCATCTATAGCTTTGTTAACACCAAATAGTTGTTCCAAATAAGGAAGACTAATTTACAATGGCAATTTAATATTTATCAAAGTTAGAGCTATCCAATACCACTTCTAGGGTTGTATCCCAAAGAGGTCATACAAATGTGAAAAGGACCCATATATACAAAAATATTAATAGCAGCTCTTTTTGTGGTAGAAAAGAATTAGAAATCCAGGGAATGCCCGTCAGTTGGGGAATGGCTGAGCAAGTTGTGGTATATGAGTGTAATGGAATACTATTGTGCTATAAGAAATAATGAGCAGATTGAGTTCAGGATAGCTTGGAAAGAATTACATGAACTGATTCTGGGTGAGGGAAGCAGAACCAGGAGATCATTGTACACAGTTATAGATACAGTGTATCTATGATGACTAACTTTGATAAACTTGGCTCCTCTCAGCAATACAAAGTTCCAAGACAATTCCAAAAGACTCATGTTGGAAAAAACTATCCATATCCAGAGAAAGAATTACAGAGCCTGAATTCAGATTGAAACAAACTATCTGCTCTCTATTTTCTTTTTTCTTCTTTCCCATGGTTCATTCCATTGGTTATAATTCTTTACAACATGACTCAAGTGAAATTATGTTTAATGTGAAGGTATATGTAGAACCTATATCAGACTGCATGCCAACTTGGTGGCTAGGGGGAGAAAATTTGGAACTTAAAAACTTGTAGAACTGAATTTTGTAAACTAAAAATAAACTAATTTATTTTTTAAAAAGTGTTATCATAGATTCTTGTTTGTCCTTTTATGTTCTTTACACATTTTTCATTTAAGCAACATTTGTTGAGCTCCAATTATGTACAAGATGCTCTGCTAGGTCCTATGAGGACATATGAAGAAAAACAAAGAATCTTTGATACTGTCAGGTCTTTTGGATTCTGTGACATTGCTGTCTGTTTTGTATTCTGAGATCATTCTGTCTCTTTTGTGGGCTCATCTCTTCTTCCATTCTTCCTATCTCTTAAGTGTTGATGGACTCCAAAATTAATTCCTTTGATCTTTTCTCCTTTCTTGCTTAGATTGTTGACTTCTTAATTTTTTAATCTACTCCCATGAAAGTGAAGATTGGCTTTTGTTTCATGGAGAAACTTGGGGTCATTACAAGCATTGTGCATTGTACAGTTGTGCAAGTACAGGCAGTACTGTTATTCAGCTTTAAGACCATCTCTTTGTGGTTTCAGTGTCTGTCCAAGATTCGTGTTCTGATAAACCAGTTCTAGATGTTCTCCATTTGGTCAGGTATCATAATCAAAACTTTAGTATCTTCTTCCATTCAGTTTTTCCTATTAAACGAACCTCTTTTGAGTGATGATGCACCTCAGTTAGACTCTGCAATGGTCTGGAGTCTGATTAAATAACCACAATACCCACAAACAAGAACATCTGGAGGATTTCCCTTTCTTTAGCAAATACCTTTTCCAGGGATTCCCTTCCATTGTTGTCTCTATGACAACAATTAAGTCCTTGGCTAAACATAATCCTCTTGTACCATAATACAAGTACTTCTCTTGACCAGAGTTGTCAAAGTTATTGCTGTTAACATCTTTCAAGGCACCTTATAATGTTGACAGATTCTTTGGAGACACATAGGTGGAAGAGAGCCTTTAAAGAAGTTTCCTTCTTTTGTGAATGCAATGCTTTTTAAAAATAACAAACAGTAAGCATTGGGCAATCTTACATTCTTTACATTTCATACTGGCTGTTGTGGTAAACTAGTGGACTTAGTTTGCAAGTCCTCAAAAGCTAAAAAATAATCTATTGCTACGACCATGGTCTAAGTCTTCTAAAAGCATGGAATCCCCTAGAGCTTGAGCTTCACTGTCATAGCATCTTCCAGGGTCACCTCAACACCATGATGAGGAATTCGTAACTACAAAAAACAGATAAGGTGTCCTCAAGAAAAGAAAATGCATTACTTAGGACTTCAACTTTGAAGTTCTTTTATTGTTGTTAGCATCATTTTTCTCTTAATTTAGTCAAGGTGCACTTTTATTAATTTATTCTTCAATTTGTTGTTTCCAAAGATCAGTGTTTTATATTTAAATAAATGCATTCTTTTTTAATCTCTAAGGCAGCATTTTCTTCAAATTTCTAAGTGGACTGATTTTTGCAGATACAGCTACATACAACATGACAGACTCTGCAATTATTGGACCTGCGTTCAAATTTTTTCCAATCTTTTGTAACTTCAGGCAGGTCATGTCACTTCTCAGGATCACAGTACCATGGTTGATTAAGTGAATGGTTGGACTTGATGACTTGCAAAAATCCCTTCCAGTTTTTAGATTCTGTAACTCTTGGACTAAAATGTCGATATGGATTGTTGGGCAGGTTTTTAAGTCAAGCAGTGTTTGAACTCCTAACATTGTATTTAGAACCACTTTAGGGTCACTGAGGGTATATGACTACTTTAAAGTTACACTTTGTTTATGAACCAAATTAGTACCTTTCTTTTTTTCTTCTTAACCAAACTTGGCTCCAAATAATTTCTCATTGCTTCTAAAAATCAATCATACTAAAAAAAAAACAAAACCACACTTTTAACACAACTGCAGGTGTTCAGAAGAATGTAACACTGGCTATTAAGGCATTCCAAAAAGAAGAATTCAAGAATGCTTTGGACAATGTCATTATCATCTAATAAAGATTTTAGCCTTCTGACATAACAATTTTGTGAAGAGGTAACACTGTTTAAATGTTTATGTCTTGAGGGGGCAGAGCCAAAACATAAGAGTAAAGGCAGGGACTTGCCTGAGTTCTCCCCTAAATCCTTTCAAATACCTTTAAAAAATTACTCTAGGCAGTAGACACTGACCCCAGTGGGTAGAGCACTGTCTGGCTCCAGCAGCTCGACTTCCGGCCGCAGCCGCAGCAGCTCTGCAATCTCCTCACTGCCAACATGTCTTTTTCCAGCCAGCTGACCTTGGACAAGGTAGACCCGAATGGGAAAAGGGTCGTCATGAGGGTGGATTTTAATGTTCCCATGAAGAACAAAGAGATAACTAACAGAGAATCAAGGCTGCTCTTTCTAGCATCAATTACTGCTTGGATAATGGAGCCAAGTCTGTTGTTCTGATGAGCCACTTAGGCCTACCTGATGGTATCCCCATGCCTGACAAATACTCCTTGGAGCCCGTGGCTGCGGAGCTCAAATCCTTGCTGGGCAAAGATGTTCTGTTCCTGAAGGATTGTGTAGGTCCAGAAATGGAGCAAGCCTGTGCTAACCCATCTAACGGGTCTATCATTTTGCTGGAGAATCTTCACTTCCACATAGAAGAAGAACGAAAAGGCAGAGATGCTTCTGGGAACAAGATCAAAATGGAGCCAGCCAAAATGGAAGCCTTCCAAGCATCACTCTCCCAAGCTTGGGGACGTCTATGTCAATGATGCTTTTGGTACTGCTCACCATGGCCACAGTTCCATGGTGGGAGTGAATCTGCCTTAGAAGGCATGTGGTTTCCTCATGAAAAAGGAGATGACTTATTTTGCCAAGGCCCTGGAGAGCCCTGAGAGGCCCTTTCTGGCCATCTTGGGTGGAACTAAAATTGCCAACGAAATCCAGTTGATCAACAATATGCTAGACAAAGTCAATGAGATGATCATTGGTGGTGGGATGGGTTTCACCTTTCTCAAAGTGCTCAGCAATATGAAGATCAAAACTTCTCTCTTTGATGAAAAGGGGGCCAAGATTGTCAAAGACCTGATGGCCAAGGCTGACAAAAATGGTATCAAGATGATGTTGCCTGTTGATTTCATCACAGCCAACAAGTTTGATGAGAATGCCAAGACTGGCCAAGCCACATTGGCCTCTGGCATCCCTGCTGGAGGGATGGGTTTGGACTATGGCCCCGAGAGCAGCAGGAAGTACGCAGAAGTTGTGGCCTGTGCTAAACATTGTGTGGAATGGACCTGTTGGAGTATTTGAGTGGGAAGCCTTTGTTTGGGGAGCCAAAGAGCTAATGAACAATATGGTGGATGCCACTAAGAGGGGCTGCATCACCATCATAGGTGGTGGGGATACTGCCACTTGCTTTGCCAAATGGAACACTGAGGGCAAAGTCAGCCATGTGAGCACTGGGGGTGGTGCCAGCCTAGAGCTGCTGGGGGCAGAGTCCTCCCTGGCATGGCTACCCTGAGCAATGTCTGATGGACGCCACTTTCCTGCCTGCTGATTCCTGTGCACAAGCCTTCCGATGTGACCCTGCAGTGCTTCCTGACCCTTTCCTTGGCATTAGGCAAGTTTCTCCCTCAGGACTGAACCAGTAGCCAGAAGATAGGGCAATGAAAGCCCCAGAAGCAGTTCAACTCCCTTTTGTGGTTCCTGGGTGTGCCTCTTGTCATATCTCACTTGAACTTCTTTAGCTTGTCTAAACCATTGTTATGATCTGTAGTGTGTGTGTGTGTGTGTGTGTGTGTGTGTGTGTGTGTGTGTGTGTGTGTGTGTTTGTGTGTATACATACACACACACACACATATATATTTATATTTTGCCTTTAGAAAGAAAAATCAAAGCTAAAGCCACTGTTAGGCATACTCTCTTGAAATAGTTTGTTCTATTCAGCTTTGTTAGCAGCTGTTTTCATCATTACCCACACACAGTATGGAAACAAGAAGAAACTCCAGTTTGGGATCGGGGGAAACGATACCTGTTAAACATTTCATAAAAGTGCCAGCTCAAAAAAAAATTACTCTAAACAAATTGTAGAGCAGCAGAACTCACAAAAAGACAGAGTGAAACAAATTTCCAGCCCAAGACAACTTGGAAGCTCAGGAGGAAAGTTTATTGCACCAAGATGAATGAGAAACACAATCTAGTACAGACTGTACCAGTGCAGACTGGGCCCCAGCAAACCTGGAGCCAGACTTAAGGTGATGGAATCACTGGCAGCAGTGGTCGTTTCCGGACGTTTCAGCCCACAGATGCCTAAGACAATTTAGAAGGTCGGCAGGAGAGGTTTGTCATATCTGTGTGAGAGTGGAGCAAAGACCAGGACAATGCTGTTCCAGCACAACTCCTAGAACAACAAATCTAGGGCAGGCCTTGGGAGTGATTGAATCAGTAACAGCAGTGGCAGTGGCTACTTCTGGAGTTTCCAAAGCTCACGGTTCAGACAGTAGGGGCCTAATTGGTCAGAAGGAGATTACAGGGGTCCTTTTGCTAGCACTGACTTACCCATACTTGGATCCTGGTTGTAGTCCTGGGTGGTAGTTCCAGCGCGAAGAGGAGCATTAGCATAGCAGAGCTTGCAGCCACAGTGGAGGAAGGACCCTCCTTACAGTTCCAGGGTGGAAAAGAGTGCTAGTGGTCATTCACAGGTCAGGAGAATAGTAAACTCCTTTCCGTAATTCATACCACGTTGGAAAAACTAAAAACTCACAGGTCCCTAGAAGTATTTCCAAAAATAGCTGCACAAAATCCCTGAAGCTTAGGACAGGGCATCCTCCACCCTGGGAAGCAAAGCCCTACTTTAACAAATAGTTAAAAGTCAAATAATAGACTGGGGAAATGAACAAACAATGGGGGGAAACACTCTGGCTATAGAAAGTTATTTTGGTGACAAGATTAAAATACACACTCAGAAGAAGACAACAAAGTCAAGCTCCCATATCTAAAGCCTCTAAGAGAAAAATGAGCTAATCTCAGGCTGTGGAAGAACTCAAACAGGATTTTGAAAATCAAGTAAGAGAGATTGAGGGAAAATTGGGAAGAGAAATGAGAGTGATGCAAGAAAATCATGGGAAAAGAGTCAATAGCTTGGTAAAGAAAACACCAAAAAATCCTGAAGAAAATACCTTAAATAGAATAAGCCAAATGACAAAAAAGGACCAAATAGCCAATGAAGAGAAGAATGCCTTGAAAAGCAGAATTTGCCAAATGGAAAAGGATGTTCAAAAGCTCAGTGAAGAAAATAATTTCTTAAAAATTAAAATAATTTCTTAAAATTAAAATTAGCAAATGGAAGCTAATGACTATGAGAAATCAAGAAACAATAAAAACCAAAAGAATGAAAAAATGTGAGAAAATGTGAAATATCTCATTGAAAAAACTACTCACCTGGAAAGAAGATCCAGGAGAGATCATTTAAAAATTATTAGACTACCTGAAAGCAATTGCAAAATGAAAACTGCCAGGAATATTATAGCCAAATTCCAAAGTTCCAAGGTCAAGAAAAAATATTCCAAGCATCCAGAAAGAAATAATTTAAGCATTCTGTAGCCACAGTCAGGATAACACAAGATTTAGTAACTTCTACACTAAAGGATCAGAGGACTTGGAATATGATCATGTGGAGAGCAAAGGATCTAGGATTACAACCAAGAATCACCTACTCAGCAAAATGATATAGTCCTGCCTGGGTGAAAAAATGGACATTCTTCAATGAGATAGAGGCCTTTAAAGCATTCTTGATAGAAAAGACCAGAGCTGAATAGAAAATTTAACTTTCAGATACAAGTCTCAAGAGAAACATAAAAAGGTAAATGTGAAAGGGAAATCATAAGGGATTTAATAAGGCTATATTCCTACATGGGAAGATGATATTTGTAACTCATAAGAACCTTCTTATTATTAAGGTAATTATATGTAGCATATATAGACAGAGGTATGAGTTGAATACAAATGGATGCTAACCAATAAAATTAAGTGGTAAAAGAGGAAGGTACTGGGAGAAAGGAAAAGGTAGAATAGGGTAAATTATCTCATATAAAAGAGGCAAGAAAAAGCTTTTACAAGTAGAAGGGAAGGAGGAGAGGTAAGAGGAAGTGAGTGAAACTTATTCTCTTACCAGAATTGGTTCAAAGAGGGAATAGCATACACATTCAATTGGGTCATAGAAATCCATCTTAGCCTACAGGAAAATAGGAGGGGAAGGGGGAAAAGAGAAAGCAGGGGAGAGTAATAGAAGGGAGGGCATATTGGGGGAGGGATAGTCACAAGCAAAACACTTTTGAGGAAGGACAGAGTGATAGAGAATAGAATAAATGTGGGGGAGAGAAGGAGAGAGGGAAATACAGTTAGTAGCAATAGTAGCTGTAAAAAAAAAATTGAAGCAGATTTCTTTGAGAAAGGCCTCATTTCTCAAACATATACAGAAGAGTCAAACTTATAAAAGTAAGAGCCATTCCCCAATTGATAAATGATCAAAAGATATAGTTAGTTGTCAGATGAAGATATCTATAGGCATATGAAAAAATATTCTAACACTGTTGATTGGAGAAATGCAAATTAAAGCAATTCTGAAGTACTACCTCATACCTATTAAGTTCATTAATACAACAGAAAAGGGAAAAGATCAATGTTGAGAGGAATATGCGAAAAGATGAGACAGCAGTGCATTGTTGGTGGAATTGTGAACAATTGAACAATTCTGTAGAGCAGTTTGGAATTATGCCCAAAGGCCTCCAAAACCAGCCATACTCTTTCACCTAAGAATATCACTACTAGGTCTGTATCTCAAAAGAGATACAAAAAGGAAAAGGACCTATATGTACAAACATGTTAATAGCAGCTCCTTTCTGGGGGTAAAGAATTAGAAATTGAGAGGATGCCCATCAATTGGGGAATGACTGAACAAGTTGTGGCATGTGATCATGATGGAATACTGTTGTACCATAAGAAATGATAAGCAGAATGCTCTGAGAAAATCCTGGAAAAACTTGCATGGGCTGATGCAAAATGAAATGCACTATGTATAATGTAATAGCAATATTGTGAGATGATCAGCTCTGATTGATTGAGCTATTCTCTCTCTTTTTTTTCTCCAAATGCTTTATTAACTTCTGGTTTACATCATTCACTTCCACCAGATTTTGAGTTATAATTTTTCCCCTACCCACTACGCCAGAATAGCAGTCCCACAGGATATTCCCTCATCCCATCTGCTCTCTCCCATATCTTTTCCCATACCCCCTTCGACTTTTTTCATTAGGGCAAGGTGAATCTCTGTGCCCCAATGCCTGTATATCTTGTTTCCCAATTATATGTAAAATAGTATTAATAATAGTATTTATATATTTTTAAACATTTGATTTTAAAACTTTATATTCCAGAATCATTTCTTTCCTCCCTTGTTACCCACCCTTATTGGGAATATAAGCAATTCAGTATATGTTATACATATCTAGCTATGCAAAACTTTACCATAGTAGATATATTGTAAAAGACTGATTATATTTCTCTCCCTCCTGTCCCACCTCCTACTTGGTCTGTTCCCTACTTTGATCCTGTACCTTTTCAAAAGTGGGTGCTTCCAACTTCCCTCCCCCCAGAATGCCTACTCTCCTGTAGAGGGAGATATCCTATTTAGGATGTATGTCATTATACCCTAACCCTGATCCAAATTCAATGAGAATAAGGTTTTGCCTTTTTGCCTTCCTGTTCTTCCCTTCCCTTGTAACCATTTTCCCTTGCCTCTTCTATATGAGATTGTTTACCCAATTCTGTCTCTCCTCATCTCCTCATTATATTCCTCTCTCACCTCTTAATTTCACCTTTTAAATATCATCCCTTCTTATTAAATTCAATCTGTGCCCTCTATCTATGTATACAAGTAAACATATATACACACATTCACATATGTATTCATATGTCCATATACCCTTCTTCAACTATTTTCATACTGAGAAAAGTTTCATCAGTTACAATTATTGTTTTTCCATGTAGAAATGTAAATAGTTCAATTTTGATAAGTTCCTTTTGATTTCTTTTCCCTGATTAACTTCTCAAGCATCTCTTGCTTCTTGTGTCTGAATGTCAAATTTTCTATTCAACTGTTTTTTTCCTCAAGAATGCTTGAAAGTCCTCTATTCCACTGAATGACCATATTTTCCTCTGAAACAAAATGCTCAGTTTTGCTGGGTAGGTGATTCTTGGTTTTAATCCCAGGTCCTTTGCCCTCCAGAATATCATATTCCATGCCCTTCAATCCCTCAGTGTAGAAGCTGCCAGATCCTGTGTTATCCTGATTGTATTTCCATAATATTGAAATTGTTTCTTCTTGGCTGCTTGTAATACTTTCTCCTTGATCTGTTAATTCTGGAACCTGGCTATAATATTTCTAGGAGTTTTCTTTTTGGGATCTCTTTTAGGTGGTGATCAGTGGATTAGTTCAACCTCTATTTTACCTTCTGTTTCTAAAACATCAGGGCAGTTTTCCTTGAGAATTTCTTTTTTTTTTTTTTTGACAAATGCTTTATTAACTTCTGGTTTACATCATTCATTTACACCAGATTTTGAGTTACAATTTTCCCCATTTTTTCCCTACCCACCACTCCAGCAGTTCCACAAGGTATCGCTTCCTCCAATCTGCTCTCTCCCATATCTTCTCCCATACTCCCTTCAACTTTACCATTAGGGCAAGGTGAATCTCTGTGTCCCAATGCCTGAACATCTTATCTCCCAATTACATGCAAAATAGTATTAATAATAGTATTTACATATATTTGAAGCAATTAATTTTAAAACTTCGATTTTCAGATCCATTTCCTTCCTCCCTTGTCACCCACTCCCTCTGGGAAGATAAGCAGTTCAATATGTGTTGTCCATGTATGGCTATGCAAAACATTACCATAGTAGATATATAATAAAAGACTGCTTGTATTTCCCTCCCACCCATCCCACCTCCCACCTGGTCCATTCCCTACTTTGATCCTGCCCCTCTTCTACAGTGGATACTTCTAACCTCCCCTCTCCCCAGAATGCCCTCCCCTCCATCATCCTCCCTCTCTTCCCCCTTACCCCTACTCCTGCAGGGTGAGATATCCCATTTAGTATGTATGGCATTCTCTCCCTGAGCCAAATTCAATGAGAATAGGGTTTTGCCTTCCTGTTCTTCCCCTCCGCTGCAACCACTTCCCCTTGCTTCTTCTACATGAGATAGTTTACCCTACTCTGTCTCTCCCCATCTCCTCTTGCCACTTTTTTCTCTCACCTCTTAACTTCACCCCTTAAGTATCATCCCTTCCCACCAAATTCAATCTGTGCCCTCTATCCATGTATACCTGTAAACATATATACACACATTCACATGTATATTCATATGTCCATTTACCCTTCTTCTTTTCATAACGAGAAAGGTTTCATCAGTAATAGTTATTGTTTTTCCATGTAGGGATGTAAATAGTTCAACTTTGATAAGTTCCTTTTGATTTCTTTTCCCTGATTACCTTCAAGCATCTTTTGCTTCTTGTGTCTGAATGTCAAATTTTCTATTCAACTCTGGTTTTTTCCTCAAAAATGCTTGAAAGTCCTCTATTCCACTGAATGACCATATTTTCCCCTGAAACAAGATACTCAGTTTTGCTGGGTAGGTGATTCTTGGTTTTAATCCTAGCTCTTTTGCCCTCTGGAATATCATATTCCATGCCCTTTGATCCCTCAGTGTAGAAGCTGCCAGGTCCTGTGCTATTCTGATTGTGTTTCCATAATATTGAAATTGTTTCTTCCTGGCTGCTTGTAATATTTTCTCCTTGATCTGGGAATTCTGGAACCTGGCTATAATATTCCTAGGAGTTTTCTTTTTGGGATCTTTTTCAGGGGGTAATCAGTGGATTCTTTCAACCTCTATTTTGTCCTCTGGGTCTAAAACATCAGGGCAATTTTCCTTGAGAATTTCTTGAAGGATGATTTCTAGGTTTTTTCTTTGATCATGGCTTTTAGGTAGTCCAATAATTTTTAAATTATCTCTCCTGGATCTATTTTCTAGGTATGTGGTTTTTCCCATGAGATATTTCACATTGCCTTCTATTCTTTTATTTATTTGGATCTGCTTAACAGCATTTTGATTTCTCATAAAGTCACTAGCTTCCATTTGCTCCAGTCTAAATCTGAAGGAATGAGTCTCCTCAGTGAGCTTTTGAGCTTCTTTTTCCATCTGGCAAATTTGGCTTTTTAAGGCATTCTTCTCATTGCCTTTTTGAGCCTCTTTTGCCATTTGAGTTAGTCTATTTTTAAGGTGTTATTTTCCTCAGTCAGGTTGTTGACTCTCCTTTCATATTTTTCTTGCGTCTTTCTCATTTCTTTTCCCAGTTTTTCTTCCACTTTTCTTATCTGCTTCTTAAGGTCCTTTATGACCTATAACCAGCTCATATTTTCCTTTGGGGCTTTTGGTGTAGGAGTTCTGACCTCACTGTCCTCCTGTTCCATGCTTCGATCCTCTTTGCCCCCAAAATAGGAGTCTAAAGTTGCATTTTTCTGTTTCTTTTGTTTCCTTTGCCTAGGCATGTTGCCACTCAGTTACTTGACTTTTGGGTTTGTTGCCACAGTAGGACTCTCCCACCAGCCAGGGGAGCTTCTGTCCCAAACTCTGGGGTTTTCTCAGTTGCTGGAGGTATTAGTTGGGTGCCCTTTCTGTAGCCTCCACCTGCTCTGGCAAGCTGGTCACACACCCCAACACCTCCACAATCCAGATCCAAGAAAGTTAAGGCAAGAGCGATTATACCCCCAGACTGATCGCCTGATCCCCCTACAGTCTTCAGGCCAGGAGCTGAAGCTGCAGCGTGAAGGCCTGCGCCACAGCTACTCAGCAGCTTCTCACCCCCAGGGGAAGAGGCCACACGATCTCCCAGCTAGTCCCAAAGTCCACTGACCTCTCACTTTGTCCTTGGCATCTATGTGTTGATAGTTCTGGAAAAGACACAGCTGTTGGTGTTCTGGAGTCCCTCCAGCTGGTTTCTGGTCTGGCTACCCTGGAGCTAAAACCTCTGGCTCACTCGGGCCTGGGCTCAGCTCCCAGAGCACTGAGCTGACTGCTCCCTGCTGGGCTGTCCTCAGCAGTAGGTTAGCTTCTCTGTGTCATTTTGTGGGTTCTGTAGCTCCCAAGTTTGTTCAGAGTCCTCTTTTACATAAATTTGGAAGTGGTGGGAGCTAGAGCTGCTTAGAAATGCTGTTACTACTTCGCCATCTTGACTCCACCAACCCCCCCCCCCCAACTTAGCTATAGTCAATGATACAACTGTTCAACACAACTCTGAAAAACTTGTGATGAAAAAAGCTATCTATCCCCAGAAAAAATAATTTATAGTGTTACTTAACCCCAATTGCCCTCCAAAAGGCAAAAGAAAAAAAATACACAAAAATAATTTATAGTGTCTGAATACAGGTTGAAGCATACTTTCTTTTTAACTTTTTTTCTTGAGTTTTTTTTGTTTGTTTTCATTTATATCATGATTATTATGAATATGTTTTCCATGACTGCACTTGTATAACCTATATTGAATTGCTTGCCTTCTCAGTGGGGAAGAAGAGGGAGGAAGGGAGAGAACTTGGAACTCAAAGTTTTAGAAAGAAATGTTAAAGTTTGTTTTTACATGTAACTGGGGAAAATAAAATATTAAATAATTTTTTAAAATCATAATCAATTGGTATTGACTAAAAAATGTGTGTGTGTTAATGATGGTTGTTTAAAAATTAGTATATTCTTGGCAGAGTCAAGATGGTGGAGTAGAAACAGGACTTCCTCAGGGTTCCCGCTCCCACTTCCTCCAATTCATGTAAAAAATGACTCTAAACAAACTCTGGAGCTACAGAACCCACAAAATGACACAGAGAAGCTAACTTCCCACTGAAGACAGTCCGGCAGGAAGGGGCAAGCCCAGCATTCTGGGAGCTGAGCCCAGCCTCCCTCAAACATGAGCCAGAGGTTTTAGCCTCAGGGTGGCCACAACCAACCTCCAGCTGGAGGGTCTTCAGATCAACAGCAGCTGTGGTGGTTTCCAGAATTAACAAGCCATAGACACTTAGGGCAAAGTGAGAGATCAGTACAGTGTGGACTTTGGACCTGGGAGTTCAGGAGTGTAGTCTGGCCTCTGCCCCCTGGAAGGAGAAGTTGCTGAGGTGTGGCAGCTGTCCAGCCACTGCCATGTGGCTGCTTCAGAGCTCCTTGCCTGCACATTGTAGGGGGACCAAGCAGCCATTCTGAAGAGCAATCTCTTGCATTAACAATGGATCTGGATCACTGTCTAGGATGGACGTCCTGGGGTGCATATCCAGTTTGCCAGAGCGTGTGGAGGACTCAGATGGGGCAGCCAACTAATAGCTCCTACAGCTGAGAAAGCCCCAGCAATTTAGGGCAAAGCTCCACCTTCTGGTAGCAGTGTTCTACTGTGACAAAAAGCTCAAAAGTCACGTAATTGTGTGGCAACATGAGCAAGCAAAGGAAGCAAGGCAAGCACAGTGATCCAATTCTGGATTCCTCTTTTGGGGACAAAAAGAATCAGGGCATGGAACAGGAAGAAGACAGTGAAGTCAGAACAACTGCACCAAAAGCTTCCATCAAAAGAATAAGCTGCTTACAGGCCATAGAGGAGCTTAAAAAGGGTTTTGAAAAGAAAATAAGAGTAGTGGAGGAAACATTGGGAAGAGAAATGAGAATGGTGCAAGAAAATTATGAAATGAGAGTCAACAACCTGACTGAAGAAAATAACAACTTAAAAAATAGACTAACTCAAATGGCAAAAGAGGCTCAAATGCTTTAAAAATCCAAATTTGCCAGATGGAACAAATCTCCAAAGCTCACTGAAGAGAATCATTCCTTCAGAATTAGATTGGAACCAATGGAAGCTAGTGACTTCATGAAAAATCAAGATGCTGTTAAGCAGATCAAAACAAATGAAAGAATAGAAAGCAATATAAAATATCTCATTGGGAAAACCACTGACCTGGAAAATAGATTCAGGAGAGAGAATTTTAAAATTATTGGACTACCTGAAAGCCATGATCAAAAAAAGAACCTAGAAATCATCCTTCAAAAAAAAAAAAAAAAGAAATCATCCTTCAAGAAATTCTCAAGCAAAATTGACCTGATGTTTTAGAACCAGAAGGCAAAATAGAGGTTGAAAGAATCCACTGATCACCTCCTAAAAGAGATCCCAAAAGAAAATTTCTAGGAATATTGTCACCAGATTCCGGAGTTCACAGATTAAGGAGAAAATATTATAAGCAACCAGGAAGAAACATTTTGAATACTGTGGAACCACAATCAGGATAACACAGGATCTGGCAGCTTCTACACTGAGGAATCAAAGGGCTTGGAATATGATATTCTTAGAGGTCAAAGGAGCTTGGATTAAAACCAAGAATCACCTACCCAGCAAAACTGAGTATCATGTTTCACGGGAAAATGGAATAGGGAACTTTCAAGCATCCTTGATGAAAAAACCAGAGTTGAATAGAAAATTTGACATTCAGATACAAGAATCAAGAGAAGCATGAGAAGGTAAACAGGGAAAAGAAATCATAAGGAACTTATCACAGTTGAACTACTTATATTCCTATGTGGAAAAACGATAATTGAAACTTATGAAACTTTTCTCAGCATGAGAATAGTTGAAGGGAATAGAAATATATGTGTGTGTCCATGTCTATACAGAAAGGTATATGGGTATATGAATACATATGTGCATGTATATATATATATGTGTGTGTGTGTGTGTGTGTGTGTGTGTGTGTGTGTGTGTACAGATATACATAGAGGGCACAGGACCAATTAAATTGGAAGGTATGGTACTTAAAAGGTGAAATTAAGAGATGAGAGGAATAAAATGAGAGGAGACAGGGAGAGATAGAATGGGATAAATTATCTCATATAGAACAGGCAAGGGGAAACTGTTACAGTGGATGGGAAGAACAGGAAGGTCAAAGGGAATGAGTCAATCTTATTCTCATTGAATTAGGGTTAGGGAGGGAATGACGTACACACCAAATAGGGTATCTCACCCTACTGGATAGTAGGGGGAATGATGGAAGGTAGGGAAGATTGGGGGGAAGGGAAGTTGGAAGCACCCACTTTTGAAAAGGGACAGGATCAAAGTAGAAAATAGAACTAGTGGGGGGCGGGATAGGATGGAGGGAAATATAGTCAGTCTTTCACAATATATCCACTATGGAAATGTTTTGCATAGCTACACATGTGCAACCTATCTTGAATTGCTTATCTTCCCAGTAAGGGTGGATGAAGAGGGAGGTAGGGAAAGAATCTGGTATTCAAAGGTTTAAAATCAAATGTTTAAAATTTATCATTATTATTATTATTATCATTATTATTATTATTATCATTATTATTTTACATGTAACTGGGAAATGATATATACAGGAACTGGGGCATAGAGATCCACCATGCCCTACTGGAAAGTCAGAGGGGAATAGGGGAACATAGGGGAGAGAGCAGATTGGCAGAGAGGATATTCATTGGGATCACTGTTTTGGGGTTGTGGGTAGGAGAAAAATGGGGAGAAAATTTGTAACTCAAAATCTTGTGCAAATAAATGATGTAAACTAAAAAATAATTTTAAAAAATTAATATATTCTTAAAGCAGAATTCACAACGTTAGCAACAAAGAGTTGTGTTTATTTTCCTGAATGGGATTAAATGCAAGGTGGTAATGGCAATACTCAGTAAGAATGTGCCAGTTCAATGGAGTTGTCTATACTACCTGATAATATTACTGAAAATTTTCATTGGACCCTTAGATTAGAGATTCTAGCATTTTTTTCAATTAATTTTGAGAAAAAAAATTTGAATTTCTACCACATACAAGATACTTGTTAACTCTGAGAAAAACATGCCTTCAAGGAGTTTAAATGTAATGTGAATAAATATAAATATGATACAAGGCATAATGTAATAGAAGCAAGAGAACCAGATAAAGTGTTAATGAGAATTTGGGAGAAAAATCACTTTAATCTGTCATCTTTTCCTCTTATCTTTTCAAAAGCAGCCACTTTGCCCCCAGTGCTCTTAATATTCCATTTGCTTTCCCCCCCACCCCTAGTCCATAAGAAATAGGGGTCTTATGAAGCTTTAAGAACCTTCAGCATATTTTAACATTTTGATGCCAATTTAAATGCTCCCAAGCATTATCTTCCTCCTCTTTCTCACCTATTCATTTATGTCCACTAGCTCCCAAGGCTTTTACCTAGCTCATTATGAGAAGAGTTGTTTCCCAATTACAGTTATTCAGGACATCAGTGTAGTTTCCTATTTCTGATGTTACCCTTATAAAATTGTCCTAAAGTATTGTTTTCCTAGGTCACAAGACAAATACCTGGGGTATCAGAAGCAAAGATCCATGAAAAGGCAATTGATGTTATCAAGCTGCCTTTTGGTTTAATCTTTCTTTGTCCTTATGCATTATAATTTATTCAAGTCACCAATGCTAGGTGTGGATTAAAGAGAATGTTTTGTTTAAATTGGGGTTTTGACCTTTGCTCATTCTTGAAGTGATGGCCTACAGGAGAGACTGGTAATACTCTGTGAGCCTTGTCTGGATACTTTTGCCTAACTTGGTTTTGATAAGGGAATTGTATTCCTGTCTAGGAAGGAGGCAATTAATATTGGAAAGTAGATGTTGAAAAAAAGAGCGTGCATCACTGAAACTCTTTCATTTGTATTTCAAGGAGTAGGACTTAGGGACCTTTATACTATTTCCCTGTAATTAAAATGGCAAGTCAGAATATATCTAGAGTCTGTTTTGAAGATGTATGCTTTAATATTAATTACCATTATATATTTCAATTACAGTTTTTCAATATAAGTAAAAGATATTTGTCAAAAGGCACTGTAAGAATTAGGAAATGATCCTTAGATGAAAAAAGTAACAAGCTATTCCTATATAAGGTGGTGACATAGCCCCATTCATTTTTTGAACTTAGTACATTAAATGATAAACAGGGTACCCTGCAAAACCTGACAGCTATGTGTGGAGGCAGGTCCAGTACTTCAAGAGGAGGGAAACCAAGAAACAAGGAGGAAGAGGTATGCTTTCTGCATGTTCGCTACCTCCATCACCTAGCCACACTTTTTGAGTTTATTGACTTCTTTTCCTGCATGGTTTAACAACTATTGGAGGCTTTTTGAGAGTATAGGGAATATTAATATATTCAGGCTGACACATTCCATAATTATACTATGTAATAACTATATCACTCACGTGATTATTTTGATTTCAACAAAAGGAAGAACCCTTATAATTTTTTTTTTCTTTTTCTCACCCAGGCAATATTTAATAAAATTACTTTCAGAGGAAGTCTGCTGAAATGTGTTTTTAAAGTGACTGCTAATTTTGCACTTCCATTAACCCTTTCCAAATAATCTTTTGCTTTCTCTCTATTCTTCTGTTCAAATTAATATATTTGCTCAGTTTTCTTTTATTATAATTCTCTTATCCACCAAAATATGTAACTTGTTTGTTTTACCCCTAAATGAAAATTTTGAATTTTTTCTTATAGGAATACTTGGCAAGATTAAGGCAAATAAGACTTCAAAACTTCAATGAACGACAGCAAATTAAAGCCAAACTTCGTGGTGAAAAGGCAGGTTGAAGACTATGTAATTGAGTAATTGATTACTATGTATTCATTTACAGTATAAGTGAGAGGATATTGTAGATAAAGGAAATTTTTACAGAAGAGCTTTTTCAAAAATAAGATGCGACATAAGATGGAGGGAAATGGGTAGAGCACATTCCTATGCACAGGAAGTAGATGGATTATATAAATAGAAAAGAAGATTGTATTGCATGCTTTTCTCCTCCCACTCCCTCCAGGAATTTTGAGAGAAACTTAGATCATATTCTTGAATAAGGAGAAGAAACTGTTTTTTCCTTTTTTCTCATTTTACTGTTGTTTGACCAGACCTATAAGAAGAAGGCCTGCCCAAGAAATGTAGTATCATTCTTGAGAAGAATTCAGTTTCAGAAAAACAGCATTAGAGCCTTCCAGTTTTACAATGTTGGGGTTTTGACCCTTGCTCACTCTTGAAGTGATGGCCTACAGCCAGTCATTCCTCAGAATTCATGTACTAATCAGAAAGATGTGTTCTTGCTGGCTTGCTTGTTGATATGCTAATTTATTTTGTAGAAGGATCCTGATGGCTTCAAAGGAGAAGAAGGGAATGAAGAAATAGAAGTTAGACGCAAAAAAATAGAAACACTAAAGGTACTAAGCTTGAAGTGATTGACAGTTGCCAAAGACTCCAAGCGAATTGTAGGAATTGAGATATGAAATACAGTTTTCTGGCTCTGTGTTCTCCACCAGTTAAGGAACATGACTTATCTGTTCTTACTTTTTCTTTTTTTTTTAATTGATTTTTATTGCTAGATTTTGTTTTGGCATCATCCACATATCTTTCTGTATCCCTCATTCCACCTTCTCCTGGAGAGCAGGAATGAAGAAAGGGTGGACCCCCTAATCAATACATCAGTGAGTCTAGTGTTTTCATGTGTAGTGTTACAATATTCATGATACCCCAGATTCTTCATAAAAGATGTCTCTCATATTTCATATCTCTCTGGATCCTGCTTTCATGATTATAATTTTGGAATATTCAGCTTTGGAGGTTTAGTTGTTACTGTTTCCATTTACGTTATTGTAGTCATGGTATATCTTGTTTTCCTAGTTTAGGAAATCCTTAGTGGTTGACTTCCTTAACATGTATGCCTAGACATAGGATCTCTGGGTCAAAGGGCATGGCCATATTCATATGTCTTTAGCTTGTGTGCTTTAGGTTTTCTTTGTGTGGTTTTAGTTTATTCATTTCTGTTCGTTTTCAGGCCCAAGCAAACGCTCGAGCTGCTGTATTGAAAGAACAACTAGAACGAAAGAGAAAGGAAGCATATGAGAAAGAGAAGCGAGCTTGGGAAGAACATGTAAGAATCTTCTGATTCTTAGATGATCCATGCTAATAGGCTGGTGTTTCCCTACCCTTGTAAATTACATTAAATCGTTAATGTTTATGCCCCAAATTTGAAAATTATGAAGACTGTCCCTCTCTGCTGTGCACCCTCTCTGAAATGTGTATCAATCTGCAAATAACAACATTTGTGAGCACTTAGAGTCTTAGTATTTCAGTGCTGGCCACATAGTTGGTGCTCAGTAAATACTGATTGAGTATTGATTCATTGCAGGACTGGAAAGAGTAGAGAAATGATGAGGGAATTGCAATTATAATCATCTCTCTGTCACTGTATGTTATTTGGCCAAGTCACTTAATCTTGTGAGATTCAGATTACTCATTTGCAAAGTGATAGAATTCAGTGAGGTAAATCCTAATCCCTTTCACTTCGAAAATTCTTTTGAGTATCCAACTTGGAATAGAAAATAAATCTCAAATGTTATTTTGAGTCAGTATAATCTAGTAAATGATTTCAAATTCTTTTACTAAGCCTTAGCTTTATTAGAAAATGCCATATTAGAGAAATGTTCAAATAGGCAAAACATTTTTTTAGATCTTTTTTTTTATGTTCATATATGTTAATCGCTCTTATAATGAATATAGGTCAACTTTTGCCTGTTACACTTTGACAATCAATATCTACCTAATTTACCAGTATTTTGAATGCATGTTTATATATAAATTTATAAAACTGATACCTGAGGGGTGGCTAGGTGGTACAGTGAGTCAGCCCTGGAGTCAGAAGGACCTGAGTTCAGATCCGACCTCAGACACTTAACACACACACAAACAAAAACCTAGCCATGTGACCTTGGGCAAGTTACTTAACCCCAATTGCCCTCAAAAAAAAAAAAACAACTGATACCTGTTTTTCAGAAACAAGAACAGTAAGATCTGGAAAGAATTTTATATCAGATCACATCTTAATAGCTTTTCCCCTCATAAAATGTACTTATGATATTTTAGAATTTAAATGAAGTATAGTGAAAAAATAATATTTGATAAGTATTGTTACTTGGATAAATTTTTTTTCATTCAGAACTGTGATTTCTTTTCTGTAGGAACTCCTAGTGACGAAATTCCTTTTTACCAGGGCAGATCAGCATCTAGTTTGATGATTGTTTGAATGCTATAGATTAATTTACTTGCCCAGAGTCAAATAGTCCATATGGACTTGACCATTGGGACTTGAAGATAGATCTTCCTCTCTCTGAAGCCAGCTTTCTGTACACTGTGCCATGCTGCCTTTCACTTAGACAAAGAGCAACTCAGAATTTTAAGGAATTACTATGAATTGAATAAAATTTGATTCTAGCTTCTTTAGGGCACATGAAATCATCTGTGAAATTCCTTTTGATCCTCTTAATGTGGTGAGAGCATGCTATTTGATAATATTTATCTCAATTGTATCTTTAATAATCAAATGTATTTACGATATGATTTCTGTTGCATTTTGCTTCAGAGATAATTAAACTTAATACCCTAAGTTTTCTGGTTGACTTTATGAAATAACATAAGAAAATGTCATTTGGTGACCCTGCCAATTAACATTTTTTAAATTGCATATTTTGTGGACATCTTATAAATTTATGAACCACAAGAACTGGTGACTGATAAGGTTCTAGTGGACCTACATATTTTTTTGTTTGTTTGTTTTTGCTTTTTGGAGGGTAATTGGGGTTAAATGACTTGCCCGAGGTCTCACAGCTGGTAAGTGTTAAGTGTCTGAGGTCGGATTTGAACTCAGGTCCTCCTGAATCTAGGACCAGTGCTCTATTTACTGCCCCACCTAGCCACCCCTCTACGTATTACTTCTTTGCCCAGATTCTGTAATGAAATCTTCAGTCTTTGAATCTGGTCTATCTCCCTTTTTTTTAATTGAGAGAACTCAAGAATTATACTTAAATATAAATGCATTTATAAGAGTAAAGGAATTAGTTTCCATTTTTATATAAATTATATGTGTGCAGTTACACAAAACATTTCTGTATTGGCCACGTGTAATGCCGATGTGATATCCATTAGCAGCTGCTATGACTATGCAGATGTATTTCCAGGGCAAATTTGCAAAATATAATAAACTCTCTTCATTAAATACAAAACCAAAGTCTTTATTTAGATTAGAATACCAGGAGGTAATATTTAACAAGGTATTGATCATTACCACTCCAGGGTTCACCGACATCTGATGCCTTGTTAGGCCTCCCTACGAGCAGATTCCCTTAGACTAGTTTTTCCCTCTGCCCACTCAAGCTGCTTCTCTCTAGATTGAGCACTGTGTCACTCTCACTCCCTGCTCTGCTTCTCAATACAGTGCCCTCTCCCCCAACATTCTATTTCCAATAAAATTATGCTGGCTAAGCTCCTCCCACTCTTAATTCCATGTGACTCAGGCTCCATGTGACTCAAAGCAGGTCACACAGGCCTATTAATGGATGGGGAAGATCTTTCTATTCCATTAACATCACATCATGTTGCAAAAGAAACATAGGATCCTCTCTTACCCCTCAGAAAAAAAAGAGTAAAAAATATGTTTGGATTTTCATTCAGGCTCCATCAGTTCTTTCTTTGGAAGTGGATAGCATTTTTCATTTCAGAGTTGTCTTGGATTGTTGTATTGCTTAGAATAGCTAAGTCATTCTCAGTTGATCATTGTGTAATAATATTGTTACTGTGTATGATGTTTTCCTGGTTCTGCTCATTTCATTTTGCCTCAATTCATGTAAGTCCAGGATTTTCTGAAAGCATCCTGCTAGTCATTTCTCATACCACAGTAGTATTTCATCACAATCATATACCACAACTTGTTTAGTCTGATGGAATGTCATGCTTGAGGAACAGCAAAGAGGCCAGTGTTACTGGTTCTTATAGGAAGGGGATGGGAATGAGATGTAAGAGGACTGGAAAGGTTAGAAGGGGCCAGGTTATAAAGTCTTTTTTAGACACAAACAGGATTTTATATTTGATCCTGGAGAGAATAGGGATCCAGTGGAATTTACTGAAAGGAATGTGACCTGGACAGATTAGTACTTGAGGAAGATCAATGTGATATGTAAGTGAAGTCTGAATTGAAGTGGGGAGACAGGCTGGTAACAATAGTCCAGGCATTAGATAATTGTGAGGACCTACATACTGTATATGCTATATGAGGAGACAAAGATGGGTGTGTGTGTGTGTGTGTGTGTGTGTGTGTGTGTGTGTTTGAGTGTGTGTGTGAAGATGGTGGTTCGCATAACAGTAATAGAAAAGTAAGAAAAAAGGGAAGGTTTGAAGGGAAATACAAGAAGTTCTGTTTTGAACATAAGATTTAAGATGTCTTATACTTGATTAAAATTTCTGCATTTTGCAAGAGTTCAGTTTGGGTTTGGCTAATGGTTATGCTTTTTCACTGCTAAATTATCTAACAGCAAAAAAAGTCAATTCTTTACAAGAAAAGTATTTCTATGTATGAATATTTGAGATGAAAAAATATTGTACATAAAATTATTTATAGAACTATGTTTTTAATATTATAGATAAATGTTATTTTATGGGGCAGCTAAGTGATACAGTACATAAAGTGCTGAGCCTGGAGTCCAGAAGACCTGAGTTCGGGTCAGACCTTGGAGATGTAGCTGTTTAACCTTCTGCAAACTGTTCAACCTTTGTTTGCCTCAATTTCCTTATCTTGAAAATGGGAATAATAATTCCACCTGCCTCCCAGAGTTGTGAGGCTCAAGTGAGATAATAAGTGTGTATAGCACCTGATATATAGTGTTATATAAATGCCAGATATTATAATTATTGTTACACTCTTTATATACTTGAATTTCAGGATAAAACAGATAACTGAATGTGCCAAATTGTTTGCTTAGTGAAGTTAAATATGTAGCCCAGCCCCTGAAAATATCATTCTATTTCTTTCTCTGTAATTATTGATATTTTCATTTTAAATGCTATTTGATGTTTACTGAAAAACATGCTGGAAACTGCAAATGAGTTTATTTTGAGGAGTATGATTGATGGCATAATTTTTATATTCAGTGAACTTACTGATTTGAAATAAAAGAAAAATTAGTATTAGATTAGTAAGAAGTCAATGATGTGTTCATTGCTTTATTTTACAAAAAAAATAAAATATTACATAATTTGATAAAAATTATCTTAAGATATTTTACGCATGAATACTTAGTCCAAATATAATATACCAAGTTGACAAAAACAGTTTTTATGGATGTTTTTTTCCCCTCTACAAATTTAAATTTTCCATCGTTTTTTTTTTTTTACAGTTGGTAGCTAAAGGCATAAAAATTGCTAATGTACCTTCCAGTGAGAGAGCAGCAGCACCTGGTCATTTCCAGGAGCAGCATGAACCAGGCAGCCCTCCTTCCCAGGTACAAGTGAAGCCTGATATGCCAGTTTTCTCCATCACATCAGCTTTGAAAGAAGTGGGCGTGGTAAGTTCTTTGAAATTTTAAACTGAGAAGATACAGGTATATGAAAATGATCTGATATTTAAGTGAACTAATTGTCAATTCCTGACATTTGAACTAGTTAAGAGAAGCAAAAGAATTGTTTCTTTATAAGAATATTTTTTTTGTGATTGATACTTTGTATGATGGAGCCTCACTCTATTCAGGCGTCAGGCCTGGGATTGTCTTAGAAGTGAACTTCTTTGTAAATATCCTTTATTTTTAGTGGCCTTTTTCTCACTCCTTCCTTTGACGGGGTGGTATCCTAGGGTTTTGGTTGGGGGGGTGGTGTCCTCTACTTTCTCTAAACTCTTTCTTTAGCTCCTCACCTTTGTCTAATAGATTCATAAACTTCCAGAACACAGACACAGCTCAAGCACTACCTTCTTCATAATACCTCTTCTTATCCTTCCCAATCACCTGTGTTCTCTCTCAGTAACTACCTTGTTTTTATTTATATCCATTCACTTTATTATTAATATCAACATGCATTTACTAAATGCTTACTAAGCTTCAGGCACTATGCTAAGTGTACAACTATGTACATACAAAATAAAAATAACCTTAAAAGGTGGTAATCGCAGAGGGAAGGCACTAGCATTGGGAAAGGGGAAGGGATGAGATATGGGGAGTGGGAATGGGAGGGAAAAGACCTTTTGCAGAACATGGGACTTAAGCTAAGTCTTGAGGAAAGCCAGAAGGCAGAGATGAGGAGGAAGAATTAGGCAAGGAGGACAGATAGTGAAAAGGATCATAGAGTATGAGAAGGAGAGGAATGTGTCGGAAGGGACTGGGTTGTAAAACTCTTTAAAAACCGAACAAGATTTTAAGATAGAGATAATAGAGAGCCACAGGAGTTTATTGAGTTAGGAGGGTTGACATGGTCAGACCTGCACTTTAGGAAGATCCCTGACGTCTAAGTTGCAGCATGTTCTAGAGCTGGGAGAGCCTTGACATAGGGAGACCATGCAGCAAGGTATTGCAGTGGTCAGGCATAAAATGATGCAAACCTTCACCAGAGTGTATGTCTGTATTTTCTCTGTTGATATAATGTAAACACCTTGAAATCAGGCATTGTTTTTTTTTTTCCATTTCATCTCCAGCACCTAGTTCAGTGACTGGCACAAGTAGGAATTGAATAAGTACTCATCAGTTCTATATCCTTTTAATTATGCCCCCAATAGAACCTAAGCTACATGAAGGATGGGGCAAATTCATATTTGTATCCCCAGTTCCCAGGACAATAGTAGATGCTTAATATAAAATTTTGATTCATTGGTTTTAGTAATTGTCTCTTTAAGAATCCAAGATGGATGACCTTTATAGCAGATTCTTTGTATAGCTAACAATGCTATAATCGTAGACAGGTAGGTGGTATAGTGAATAAAGCCCTCTAAAGATCCTAAAGTCAGGAAGACCTGAGTTCAACTATGGCCTCAAGCCATAGCTAGTAAACACGGACCCTATATGACAATCCCTATCTGCTTCAGTTTCTTCAAATGTAATAACAGCATCTACTATCAAGTGTGGTAACATCTACAAAACATTTAGTACAATGCCTGGTGAATAATAAACACTTACTAGATGCTTATCCCCTTTGCCTTCCCTAATGAAGTTCCACTGTAATTAAAGCTTGATTTATTTTAACTTCCTTTGTTAACATCCTGATTGGTCTGTTTCTTGGCCATATCGTGTGGATACAAATACAGAAATATAATCATATTAACTACTACCAAATTATGGGTTTTGTCCCATTCTAATCTGTATAATCATATTGTTTATTTTTAACATTTTTAGATGTGTTTTGTTTTAAATGGTTTTCACTGTCATTTATGGATTCATCCTTTTCAGATATTTCCAAACTCATCACCCCCCAAAAATTGACTGTTCTATTGTTAAGCAAAAACAGCCAATATAGTGACCATATCTAATAATGTATGCAATTTTCAGCCCCTTTAATTCTTTGTTTGTTTGTTTGTTTTGCTTTTTGTAGGGGCATTTGGGGTTAAATGACTTACCCAAAGTCACATGGCAAGTAAGTGTTTAGTGTCTGAGGCCAAATTTGAATTCAGGTCCTCCTGACTCCAGGACCATTGCTCTATTCACTGCACTACTTAACCACACCCCCCCCTTAATTCTTTAGAGGAGTATATGTTATATTATCAGTTTCTAGAGACCAAGGTTGATTATTACAGTTACTCAAAGCTCACCTTCCTTTTAATGATTTTTTTTCATTTACATTGCTTTGTCATTATTAATTCTTCTAGTCCTCCCTCATTTCATTCTTGTGTCATTAAATGAGATGATGACAAATAAATGTGGACTAAGCCAAAAGTTTATATTTGGAAATATTAGTATGGCTGCCTAGGGTGAAAATTAACATAATATTCATTTAAAAGGAAATTCTCAATTAAAGGGGAAAATTGTAGTGATTGCCTTTTATGTGCTATCACCTCAAGAGTTTAAATTTTGAAAACAGATGTAAAATAACTTATACCCCAATATCTTGAAATTATATTCACCAAATTAATTTGCTCTTCCCCCTATATCCTCACCAGTCAGTGTCATTGAGGTCTTTTATTTGTCGGAATGTAAACTCTCATTTGCCATGTTTGCTTTTGTTTTTAAAACAGAAATTAGTCTCCCCAATTCACAACTCTATGATAATACAGGAGAGAAACATCAACAAATTCAAAAACTGTTTATAAAACAAACTCATTTTCGACTTATGTTGAATCACTTCATCTACTAAATCTTTAATAAGATTTGTTAATAAGGAAACTTGAATTATGTTCATTTCATTTCATTGTCCTTTTTCTGGTGGAATTGAAAGTATGGGTTGTTTAATTTCTTAAATTTGTATCTCCAGTGCTTAGCACATTTTCTGACACATAATAAATGCTTATTGATTGATCAATCAATCCATGATAGTTGATGTGACACATTAGTTCTTATCTCAGGTACTTAAGTAATTTGTACATTCTCTCTCTTTATGTTGCCCTGTTGCTATATTGTCAGTAACATGGTTGACTATTTAAGCATAAAGTGTTTGACCGTTACATAAGAATTTCATAAAAGAAGCAATTGCTTCTCTAGAAACATTTTTTCTCTATAATAACTTAATTTTTTTCTTCTAAAATAAATTTCTTTTGCACCTACCACACTGTTTATTCCAACTTTAGATACCATTGGGTGCACTGTAGATGTTACCCAGACTTACATTTTCTCATCCAGCTGGTCATCTCTCTTGTTATAGTGACTGCTAATTCCTGACTACTTTTACTCGGTAAAATGTTCTTTGTCTCATTTACTTCTAATATTGCTAAACTGATTAGTCTTATGTCCTTTTATTTCCCCAAGTGGTACAAAATTTGAAGTAATACTCAGTTGCCAAATAGTTTTTCTTTCTGTACTGACATTAGCAAACATTTCTTAATTCCTACTTTGAAAACATTTTGAGCCTAGAAATTTTTGCTTTCATATCTTTTTGTACTTACTAACTACATTTTCTGGATTTTCTTATAAACTCTAGAGGAGAGGTGGGGAACCTGTGGCCTTGAAGCCTCAGGTCCTCAAGTGCAATCCTTTGACTGAATCCAAACTTCACATAATAAAACTTCACCCCTTAATAAAATGATTTGTTCTATAAAATTTGAACTCAGTCAAAAAGCCACACCTGAGAACCTAGAAGGCCACAGGTTCCCCACCCCTGCTCTAGAGGTTTAGACTTTGGTGAGTAGACTAATCAAAAGAAAAATTGAATATTTGCTGTCTTCCAAACAAATAATTCAGTTCTCATTTTTCATGTTTGCTTTTGTTTTTTGAAATAAAAAGCAGTCAATTCACAATTGTATGATAATATAGGACAGAGAAAATATCAATAAATTCAAATACTGTTTAAGAAACAAGCTAATTTTTTACTTATATTGAGTCACTTCAACTACTAAATCTTTAGTGAGATGATAACTTGTTAATAGAAAAATTTGAATTATGTTCATTTCACTTCATTGTCCTTTCTCTGGTGGAGTTGAAATAGTCCTTTTCCCCTTCCCCCCTCTCCTCTCCATATATTTGATAAAATATTTTAAAATTTATTATTTGATTGACTTTGAAATGTTTTTAACGTACTTAAAGTAAATCAAACTTTGCTGAAATGAACAAATTAATACGGAGAGATTCGTAATGGAGGGCAGGGGAATGATAAAGAATAACAGACTTTTTAAGGAAGAATTTTTTCTGATATGTCTTGTCTTGTATTTTTCTGATTTTAAAGAATGAAAATTTAATTGACATTCAGGAAACTTCTGAAGAAATGAAAATGACTGATAATGCTCTTTCGGTAAGTAAAATTTTGTTAGCTTTCTCTCTTCACTTTTTTATTTATATAAATATTTCAAAATGTGAGACTATTACAATTGCAGAATAAACGAGAGATACTTCGTAGACTAAATCAGAACCTCAAGGCTCACAAAGAGGAAGAAGAAAAGACACAAACTTCTGAAATTTGTAAAATAACTATTAATGAAGACATTAAGGATCATCAGGAAGAAAAATCTGTAATCTCAGAACGTAAGAAATGGGAGGCAGGAAGTCAATTGGAAATTCCTCTAGCCAAAATAACTATGGAAGAGACCTTTCCTACAGGTGAGAATAATTATAAAATTGCTGGGAATTATCTAATTTTCAAAGTTGTTTGGAAGGGTTTTCAGGGAGAGCTTAGGTAAATATCTGCTTTTTTTTTCTACTATCTTGGCTCTGCCTCCTTGCAAAGGAAATTTTTATAGAAAAAAAATAATTTTTTATCTAATCAGCACTGAGAAAAAACCTATATCAAATTGCATGCCACCATGGGTGGGAAGGGGGGAGGAAAAGAAGAGGGAGAAAATTTAGAACTCAAGGGATTGTGGAACTGAATGTTGTAAACTAAAAGTAAATAAAAAAGGGAGGGAAAAGAAAAAGAAAAACTATTTGGCAACAAGTATTATCAAGTTATATCAACAAGTATTTTGTACCGCTTAGGGAAATAAAAGAATGTATCCTTGGATCTACCCCTTTGCACTTTGGTGGGGCAAGAGGGGGGCTGGTCTTATGATTTTGTCAGTGTAGGAAACCCCTGGTAGAAAATTCCTTCTCCCAAAGCAGAGTGTCCCCAGTTCTGCAACTGAGAGAAGTGGTGATCTGTTGGAGGAGATGGCATGGAATGGCATCACCCAAGCAAGTAGAGGTATTAGTTTTGGTAAGGAGTAAATCCAAAATCATCATGTAAGACCAAGGTGAAGGAAGAGATAGTGGCAGAACGCACCTAAGTGATATGAATGAGGAAGAGAAAAGAAGAGGGAGTTCATCATAAATGTCCTCAATTTTTTCTGTAAGATATGATATAGGGCTCTCAGCTGATAGAGTGGAAAGACAAGAGCAACTGAAAGTCTTAGAAAGTTGCCAGTGACCCTGAGAAGTTCAGTGACTTGCTCAAGATCACAATCATATAGACAATTTGTGACACGTGAACCCAAGTCTTCTGACAGGCTTCCATGAAAGCAGACTAGAACTTCTTTTTTTTTTTTTTTGGAGGGGGTAAGGCAAGACAATTGAGGTTAAGTGACTTACCCAAAGTCACACAGCTAGTCTGATTTGAACTCAGGTCTTCCTGACTCCAGGGCTGATGTTCTATTCACTGTGCCACCTAGCTGCCCCAAGAATGCCTTTATTTCTTAGATAGTCTTTGTATGTTCCTTTTCCTTAAAAATTCATCATTTTGTGACCAACCTTATCATTAGCATCTCTAAACTTACTTAGCCTGGTCTCCAAGCAGTAGACATGTCTGTCATTGAGATCAAACTTAAGTTATATCAGCAAGCATATATTAAGTGTTTACTGTGTGCCACATTCTGTGTTAAATACTAGGAACACACACACACACACACACAAGCACAAACAGTTCCTCCCTTCAAGGAGCTCACTCACAATCTAATGGAGGAGACAAAATCCAAGTAACAGTATACAAACAAGACGTATACAGGATAAATTGGAAATAATCTTAGAGGTAAAGAATTAAAATTAAGGACTGGAAAAGACTTCTTATAACAGATGGGATTTTAGTGAGACCTGAAAGACAAGAGGTTCATCTGCATTAGTACAAAGCAACTTCTACCTCCTGCTGCACTTACCAGCACAATCTCCAAAATCTCAAAATGTGGGAGATTTCTAGGTGTGAGGAGTGAACTTCTCTCTGTCCTTGGACCATTCCTCTCCTGCTGTGCCTGTCCCCTGTGGGAAGAGAAAAGGAAAGTAGGTGAGGAGCAGGTCTTTCATCCCCTGCTATGCTGTCTCCTGCCTAGTCTCCATCCTTCAGAGGGAAAAGGAGAAGTGAGATCTCCCATCAGACCACGTGCCTGTCATCTTGTGCTTTGTCTCCTATCTGATCTCCATCATATTAGGAGAAGAGGAACAGTATCTTCTACTCTCTGATGAACATTTTCATATCTGGTCATCATACCCTGCACATTCCAGTGACTCCAAACCCCTTATAGGTCATCCTCTAAACCCCAGTTTCCATTCCCACTCCCCAATTCCTTTTTCCCATCCCCATCAACCCTACTACCCCAAAGTCTCAAAAAAAAATGCCGTTCACTTTTTCCACTGTGCCCCTTAGAATGCCAGTTCCATAAGCAACAAACTTCCCTTCATTCTAAATCTTTTCCTTCCCTACTCTCTCCATCTTTTAACTGTCACTGGAACCTTAGTTCCCTTGATGACACAGTCTTCCTGCCTACCCTTTCTAGTTACTGACTGCAGTACTCATTTCACTCATTCCCCTGGACTTACTGGTTGAGGCAGAGGAGTTGGAATACTCCTTAATCCCTACTGCCAATTCCCAGGTACTCCTCCTACCTGCATCACTCAGTAACCTCTCCGCCCCTGAGGACCATGTTATTCATATCTCTCATCCAATCAAAATCGTAGTAGCTGTTGTCTATAGACCTCCTTTCAATGAGTTTAGAATCTGACTCACAAATTTTCTTTCCTTCCCAGTTCCTTCCCTCATGCTAGAGGACTTCAGCATAAGTTGACTCTCTTTCAAATACCCTAACGACTCAGATTCTCAATCTCTCACATACGTCTTCTTCTCTCCTCTGACAGTGTCACCCCCTGGGTGCAGACCCTCATCACCTCATGTCTGAACTATTGTAATAGCCTGCTGGGGTCTCTCCTCATTCCAGACCACTCTCCATTCATTCACCAAAGTGATTTTCCTAAAGTTCAGGTTTGACCATGTCCGTACTCCATGATTCCTCCCTTCCCTTCATTCAGTAAACTCCAAAGGCTCCTCATCTCTAGGATTAGGTGTAAAATCCTGTTTGGCATTCAAAGTTCTTTCATAATAACCTTGCCACATCTTAGTCTTTTTACACCTTACTTCCCTCTAAGCCCTTTTGAATACACTGATACTAATTTGTCTCCTTGCTGTTCCATAAACAAGACACTCCATCTCTTCAACCTATGGCATTTTCTCTGACTGTCCCCCATGCCTCAAATACTCTCCTTCCATTGACTTACCTGGCTTTCTTCAAGTCCCAAGTAAAATCACATTTCTTTTTATTTTACTGAAAGTCTTCCTAAATAATTCTTAATTCTAGTTCCTTCCCTGTATTAATTACTTCCTGTTTATCCTGTGTATACGTTTTGAGTTTTTTTCAAGTTTACATCTTGTCCCTCCCATTAGACTGTAAGCTCTTTGAGGACTGAGACGGCCTTTTGCCTTTCTTTATATCCACAGCACTTATCACAGTACCTAGTGCATGCTTATTGACTAAGATGAGGAAGGACAGCATTCCAGATATGGGAGACAGCCAAAAATGCACAGTTGGGAGATGAAGTATCTTTTTCTTTTTCCTAATCTTTTATTTATTTATTTATGTGTGTAAGTATGTATGTATGTATGTATCTTTAGTTTTCAGCATCCATTTCCACAAGATTTTGAGTTACAAATTTTCTCCCCATCTTCCCCTTCCCCCCCCACCCCAAGATAGTGAGCCTACTGAATATCCCTTCCCCCAGTCTGCTCTCTGAGACTTATATCCTCCCCTCTAACTTTCTAGTAGGGCAAGATAGATCTATTTCCCTCCATCCTATCCCCTCCCACTTATTCTGTTTTCTCCTTTGAAAAAAGTGTTTGCTTCTAACTACCCTCTCCCCCAATCTGCCCTCCTTTCTATCATCCACCCTATTATTCCCTTTCCCCCTACTTTGCTATAGGGTAAGATACCTAATTGAGTGTGTATGTTATTCCCTCCTTAAGCCAAATTTCAGTAAGAGTAAGACTGATGCATTCCCTTTCACCTTCCTGTTCTTCCCCTCTATTGTAACAGTTTTCTCTTGCCTCTTTTATATGAGACAATTTATCCTATTCTGTCTCTTTTTCTCCTTCTCCCATTATATTCCTTTCTCACCTCTTTATTTTTTAGATATCCCTTCATATTCAACTGATCCTGTGTTCTCTGTCTATGTATACATGTACACGCATATACACACACTCACACAAGTATTTATTACATACAACATATGTACATACAACCTCCTATACATACATACATGCATGCATGCATATTCCTGTCAACTATCCTCATACTGAGAAAAGTCTCATGAGTTACAATTATTGTTTTTCCATGTAGGAATGTAAATAGTTGAACTTTAATAAGTTCTTTGTGATTTCTTTTTCCTGTTTACCTTCTCATGCTTTTCTTGCTGCTTGTATTTAAAAGTCAGATTTTTCTGTTAAGCTCTGGTTTTTTTCATCAAGAGTACTTGAAGGTCCTCTATTTCATTGAATGACCACATTTTCACCTGAAGCATTATATACTCAGTTTTGCTGGGTAGGTGATTCTTGGTTTTAGTCCTAACTCCTTTGACCTCCAAAATATCATATTCCAAGCCCTTTGATCCCTTAATGTAGAAGCTGCTAGGTCTTGTGTTATCCTGATTGTGTTTCCACAATACTCAAATTGTTTCTTCCTGACAGCTTGTAATATTTTCTCCTTGACCTGGGAACTCGGAATTTGGCTATAATATTCCTTGAGTTTTCTTTTGCTGATCTTTTTAAAGAGGTGATTGGTGAATTCTTTCAATTTCTATTTTGCCCTCTGGTTCTAGAATATCAGGGCAATTTGCCTTGAGAATTTCTTGAAGGATGATTTCTAGGCCCTTTTTTATTATGGCTTTCCGGTAGTCCAATAATTTTTAAATTATCCTGAATCTATTCTCCAGGTCTGTGGTTTTTCCAGTGAGGTATTTCACATTGCCTTCTATTTTTTCATTTGTTTGGATCTGTTTTATAGTATCTTGATTTCTCATAAAGTCTTAGCTTCCATTTGTTCCAGTCTAATTTTTTTTTCTTTTTGGAGGGCAATTGGGGTTAAGTAACTTGCCCAAGGTCACACTGCTAGGTTTTTGTTTGTGTGTGCATTAAGTGTCTGAGGCCGGATCCGAACTCAGGTCCTTCTGACTCCAGGGCCGACGCTCTACTCACTGCGCCACCTAGCCGCCCCCTCCAGTCTAATTTTGAAGGAATTATTCTCTTCAGTGAGTTTTTGAACTTCCTTTTCCATCTGGTCAATTTTGCTTTTTAAGGCATTCTTCTCCTCATTGGTTTTTTTGGGCCTCTTTAGCCATTTGTCTATTTTTTAAGGTGTTATTTTCTTCAGTCAGGCTGTTGATGCACTTTTTGTGATTTTCTTGCATCATTCTCATTTCTCTTCCCAATTTTTTTCCTCCACTTCTCTTACTTGATTTTCAAAATCCTTCTTGAGCTCCTCCATAGCCTGTAACCAATTCATATTTTTCTTGGAAGTTTTTGATGCAGGAGTTTTTACTTTGTTGTCTTCTTCTGGTTCCATGTTTTGATCCTTTTTGTTCCCTAAAAAGGATTCTATGGACCGATTGCACTTCCTCTGTTTGCTCATCTTGCCTGCCAATTACTTGACTTTTGAACTCTTTGCCACGGTAGAACTCTGCTTCCAGAGTAGAAAGAGCTGTGTCCCAAGTTGCTGGGGTTTTTACAAATATTGTCAGATATCTGAGAAGGGCACCCTCTCTACAACCACCCCAAGCTCTGGCACACTGGCATTCCTCATCCCAGGACTACCACCCAAGACTGCAACCCAGATCCAAGCAGGTCAAAGCAAAAGTGAATAGCCTCTGAATGGTCACTTGGTCCCCCTATGATCTTCAGGCCAGGAACTCCAGAGGCAGCCACGTGGCAGCAGTTCCGGCCACTGAGCTGCCTCTCTTTTGTCCTGGGGGCCAGGGCCAGACCGAGCTTATTTTACACCCTGGATCAACGGGTTTCCCCCTGAAGTGTCTTTTTCAAGCTACAGGAAGAAGGCCATATTTTTTCTATAGATTTTGCTGTGAAACACCCATGATTACTTTTTAATTGATAATGTTTAAGTGACATTTCATTTAAAAGGCTATCTTAGTTTTCCTTTTTTCCTTTAGTTGAACATTTTTCCCTTGGTGTCCACCTTCCAACCAATCACCTTTTTTTAAAAATTTTTTTATTATTAAACAAATGCTTTATTAACTTCTGTTTTACATCATTCATTTCCACCAGATTTTGAGTTACAATTTTTTCCCCTGTTTTTCCCCTACCCACCATCCCAGAATAGCAGTCCCACAAGATATCGCTTCCTCCAATCTGCTCTCTCCCATACCTTCTCCCATACCCCCTTCGACTTTTCCATTAGAGGAAGGTGAATCTTTGTGTCCCAATGCCTGCACATCTTATCTCCCAATTACAAGCAAAAGAGTATTAATAATAGTATTTTTATATATTTGAAACATTTAATTTTAAGACCTCGAATTTCAGATCCATTCCCTTCCTCCCTTGTCACCCATTCCCTCTGGGAAGATAAGTAATTCAGTATGTGTTATACATGTCTAGCTATGCAAAACATTACCATAGTAGATATATTGTACAAGGCTGCTTATAATTCCCTCCCACCCATCCCACCCCCCACCTGATCCATTCCCTACTTGATCCTGTCCCTCTTCTATAGTGGGTACTTCCAACCTCTCCTCCCCCCAAGAATGCCCTCCCATCCATCATCCCTCCTCTCATCCACCTTCCCGCTCTTCTGCTGCAGGATGAGATATCCCATTTAGTATGTATGTCATTCTCTCCCTGAACCAAATTCAGTGAGAATGTGGTTTTGCCTTTTTGCCTTCCTATTCTTCCCCTCCCCTGTAGCCACTTCCCCTTGCTTCTTATACATGAGATAGTTTGCCCTACCCTGTCTCTCCCCATCTCCTCTTGCCAATTTCCTCTTTCACCTCCTAATTTCACACCTTAAGTATCATCCCTTCCCAACAAATTCAACCTATGCCCTCTATCCATGTATAACTGTGAACATATATAGACACATTTACATATGTATTCAAATGACCATACACCCTTCTTCCATTATTTTCATACTGAGAGGGATTTCATCAGTCACAGTTACTGTTTTTCCATGTAGGAATGTAAATAAGTCAACTTTGATAAGTTCCTTTTCATTTCTTTTCCCTGATTACCTTCTCAGGCATCTCTTGTTTTTTTGTGTCTGGATGTCAAATTTTCTATTCAACTCTGGTTTTTTCCTCAAGAATTCTTGAAAGTCTTCTATTCCACTGAATGACCATATATTCCCCTGAAACAAAATACTCAGTTTTGCTGGGTAAGTGACCTTTGGGTTCAGTCCCAGCTCTTTTGCCATCTGGAATGCCCTTTGATCCCTCAGTGTAGAAGCTGCCAGGTCCTGTGCTATTCTGATTGTGTTTCCACAATGTTGAAATGGTTTCTTCCTGGCTGCTTGTAGTATTTTCTCCTTGATCTGGGGATTCTGGAACCTGGCTATAATATTCCTGGGAGTTTTCTTTTTGGGATCTTTTTCAGGAGGTAATCAGTGGATTCTTTCAACCTCTATTTTGCCCTCTGGATCTAAAACATCAGGGCAATTTTCCTTGAGAATTTCTTGAAGGGTGATTTCTAGGTTCTTTCTTTGATCATGGCTTTCAGGTAGTCCAATAATTTTTAAATTGTCTCTCCTGGATCTATTTTCCAGGTCAGTGGTTTTTCCCATGAGATATTTCACATTGCCTTCTAATCTTTCATTTGTTTGGATCTGCTTAACAGCATCTTGATTTCTCATAAAGTCATTAGCTTCCATTTGCTCCAGTCTAACTCTGAAGGAATGAATCTCCTCAGTGAGCTTTTGAGATTCTTTTTCCATCTGGCAAATTTGGCTTTTTAAGGCATTTTTCTCCTCATTGCCCTTTTGGGCCTCCTTTGTCATTGGAGTTAGTCTATTTTTTAAGGTGTTGTTTTCCTCAGTCAGGCTGTTGACCCTCATTTTATACTTTTCCCGCATCCTTCTCATTTCTCTTCCCAATTTTTCCTCCACTTCTCTTATTTGATTTTTAAAGTCCTTCTTAAGGTGCTCTGTGGCCTGCAACCCACTCATGTTTTCCCCTGGGGCTTTTGGAGCAGGACTTCTGACCTCACAGCCCTCCTCCTGTTCTATGCTTCGATCCTCTTTGCCCCCAAAATAGGAGTCTAATGTTGCATTTTTCTGTTTAATTTGTTTCCTTTGCCTTGGCATGTTGCCACTTAATTACTTGACTTTTGGGCTTGTTGCCACAGTATGACTCTGCCACCAGACAGGGGAGCTTTCGTCCCGAACATGTGGGGGGACAACTTCCGTTTCTGGCAAGCTGGATATCCACCCCACGACCTATCCCCCGGACCACAGTCCAGATCCAGGGAGGTTAAAGCAAGAGTGATTACCCCCAAAGACTGATCGCTGGATCTCCCTACAGTTCTCAGGCCAGGAGCTGGAGCTGCCACTGAAAACTACAAAATGGCGTGTCTCCTCAGCGGCTTCTAGCCCCCAGGGGAGGAAGCCGATGCATTCCACAAATACTGGTCCCAAAGTCCATAGGGCACTAACCTCTCACTTTGTCCTGGGCATGTCTGTATTGATAATTCTGGAATCGCCGCAGCTGCTGGTGTTCTGGGGTCCCTCCAGCTGGCTGCTGGCCCTGCCGCCCTGGGGCTAAAACCGCAGCTCAGGTGGACCTGAGCTCCACTCTCCACCGCTGCGCACTTCGCTGGTCCTTCCTGCTGGGCTGTCCTCCGTGGGAGGTTAGCTTCTCTGTGTCATTCTGTGGGTTCTGGGGCTCCAGAAGTTGTTAAGAGTCCTCTTTTACATAGTTTGGAGGTGATCTGGGGGGAGAGTGCCTTGGACGTGCTGTTTCTACTCCGCCATCTTGGCTCCACCCTGACTCTGGACATTTTTATTGAATGCCTAGAATGGTCTTCCCAACCAATCACCTTTTAAAAACAAATAGCTCTAAATGCACTATATGATATGAACATTAAAAATAAATAAGCAATTGAGTTGCTGGCTTACAGTCAACCATGCAGATGGTTTGCTAATCTCATGTTATAATAATTTCATAGTGACCTTTTTGTTATAACCATTTCAATTTCCTTACTTCTTTTGTTCTTATAGAACATACGGTGGGACATGTTATTAAACTAGATATTGAAGGATCTCCAAGAAGAGCCTGGGGAAAAAGCCCAACAGAATCTGTTCTAAAAATTCTTGGAGAAGCTGAACTACAACTTCAGACACAGTGTTTGGATGAGATAGTACTTAAAAATGGTAAAATGGAACTAAATATGTTTAAGTGAATGTTTAATATTGATAAAAACATAAACATGAATAAGACATTATATCATTTATTAAGATACTTTTAATATGAGTTTTCTCTTCAGGTGCTAAATGAAACCTGATTGTGACTTCAACTTAACATAGGAGTTTAAATACATTTGCTTTGAGGATATCTGTGATCCAGTAAGAAGAGAAAATGAAAAAGTGAAAGGAATTCTGAATTGTGTCATGGGGTAGAATTTGTTGACAAAACAAGTTTTGTTTTTGTTTTTTAAGAGGAAATTTGCTCTCTGCTAGTGGTTTGAATAGTAAATTTGTTACTAGTTGATATAGAGTATAGCATATAATATCTTAGAACCATGATTTATCAAGTGTTTCAAGATGCATTTGTAAAGTATGGTAATTGTGGCTCTACAGTGCTGTATTTGTACTAAGGATGAACTGGGTTCTGATCCTGTCTCTGACATTTAGCTAAAGTTTATGACCAAGGGCAACTTAATTAACCTTTCAGAGCCTCGATTTATTCATTTATGAAATGAAGGTAACACCTCGCAGAGTTATTGGGATGTTGAAATAAGATAATGTGTGCAAAAGGATTTGCAAAGTTTAAGATTTTATAAATAGTTATTATTACGGAGTGGCTAGGTGGTACAGTGAATAGAGCACCAGCCCTGGAGTCAGGAAGACCTGAGTTCAAATTTGGCCTCAGACACTTAACACACACACACACACACACACACACACACACACACACACACACACACACAAAACCTAGCCATGTGTCCTTGGGCAAGTCATTTAACCCCAACTGCCCTCCAAAAATTCAGAATTTCTTGGATCATTGTATTATTCAGAGTAGCTAAATTTTTTTTACAGTTGATAACACTTAGAATATTACTGTTAATGTGTACAGTAGTTTCCTGGTTCTACTCACTTCCCTCTGCATCAGTTCATATAAGACTTCAGGTTTTTCTGAAAACATCCTGCTCGGCACAATAGTATTCCATCACAGTCATATACCACAACTTGTTATGCCATTCCTCAGTTGATGGATATCCCCTCAATTTTAAATTCTTTGCCACCACAACAGGAGATGCTCTAAATATTTTTTTACATATGGTTCTTTTTTCTTTGGGATCAGACCTAGTAGTAGTTTTGCTAGGTCAAAGAGAATGCAGTTTGCCCTTTGGGTATAATTCCAAGTTGTTCTTCAGAATGGTTGAACTAGCTCACAGCTCCACCAGTAGTGCATTAATGTCTCATAATTTCCAAATTCTCCCCGGTATTTGTTATTTTCAATAGTTCTGGGTACTGCCTCCAAGTTACTTTAATTTTCTACTTTTCTCTAATCAATAAACATTTAGAGCATTTTTATATGACTGTTGATAGTTTTGATTTCTTATTCCAGAAATGCTTGTTCTTTTCCTTTGACCATTTATCATTTGGGGAATGATAACTTAGTTGAACTAACATGTCCTCTCTTAATGAAAATTTTACCCTAATTACTTAGAACCTCAGTTTTCTCAACTATAAAATGGGAATAATATCTATAGCACCCACCACACAGAGTTGTTGGGCTCAGATGAGAGAATTTAAGTAAAATACTTTGCAAACTTTATAAACATTACATAAGCATCAGTGATCTATCAATTAGATTTTCTTGCCTTGCTTTTAACCTACCCTATGACAGAAGGCATATGAAGTTTTTTTCCATGGTGTTCAAACCTCAGACTGGCAACTTTTGAGCACAGATCTTCTGATTAGTCTCCATAATTTGCTATAAGAAGTTAACTAAGATGTTCTGAATATTATTTTTTTTCTTTTTCTCTTTTTTTTTATCAAATGCTTTATTAACTTCTAGTTTACATTATTCATTTCTGCAAGATTTTCAGTTACAAATTTTCTCCCCGTTTTTCCCCTACCCACCACCCCAAAATAGTGATCCCACTGGATATCCCCTCCTCCATCTAGATGTTATTTTTCAGAAAAATCTTAGGTGGGGGGGAAAAGCATGCTTTCTCCCCCACATTCTAACATCTGTCTTAGGTATTTTTCTGGGAAATTCAAGTACAGTTTATGGTATTTGCACAAATTAACTACTTCAGTAAGAATTATACAACCTGAAACTTAGGAAATATTATACTAGAGTCTAGCCAGGATTGCTTATTATTAGCAACACCTTTTAAAAATTGTTTCTCAAACATCATTAGAAATAAAATTCAAGGTTCTTGCAAAAACCTTTTATCATTTGGGGGGGTGTGGTGTTTCCACAGAAATGTCTGAAGCAAAAAACTACAAAACCTTAGTCGTGGGGGAAAAAGAAGTACAATTTGTTCCTGTTGATATAGATGCTCCACCTGTAGTTGATAAAGCCGATATCAAAGCCTCTAAAGAGCTGAAACTTAAGGAAGCAGATGAATTTTTACAGATGGCATTAAAACCAGTTGTGATGGAAGAAAAATTGGAAGGTATGGTTCCTAATTGTTTTTTTGGTTTTGATCTCAATCTGTCGATTTAAGAACAAGCATTTATTAAGCACTTACTACGTGACAAGTGCTTTCCTAAGCCATAGAAATAAAAATTAAAAGATAAAAACAGCCCATGCCCTCAAAGAGCTTATATTCTAATAAAGGAAGACAGCACATAAAAGAAAGCTAAAAAGAGGGTAGGAGGGAGGAAATTATTCATCTTGGCACAATGGAGATTCAGAGTGCCACCTAAAGAGGAATGAGACTTGGTGGGCCTGGGTTCCCTTCTTAAATAGATGAGGAGCCATCTTATCAGAGGAAGGCACCATAGGAGCAGAGGGTTCTTCCAATGTGTAAATTCCAAAACTGGAAGGAACTTAAAAGATGAAAAAGTTTCTGGTTCTGTAATTTCATATAGGGAGCTCCCAGTGAGGAAACTCCCTCTGCCAATGCAGATTTATGATTTATAGTCTTAAAGAGTTACCTGGTACCCTTAGAGTTGAAGTGCCTTGTCTAGTATCACCCAGTAAGTACATATCAGAAACGGGACTTGAACTCAGGTCTTCCTGATGTTGAACCTGATTTTCTACCTTCTGTACCACACTCCCTTCTCATGGATCCTAAGTATTCTAAATGAGCTAAAATTTGACTTAATCAAAATTAAGTTCCATATTCAGAAAGGCCTGCATGTGTTTAGTAAAAAAATTCATGATTGAAGTTTTATACAAGTGAAAAAGTTCTAAGGTTTGGTTCCCAAAATAATTTGGCCCAGTTCTGTGATATTTTCAATTTGAATAGAACAAGAATTTTTTTTCCTTCATAGTCTATCTGATCTTGTGGTCATATTTATGACCAACATTTATGTTCCAACATGCAGTTGGAACCATAACCCCGAATTGCCTGATTCTAGAATCGGCAGTTTTCAGCCACAGTATTTTCATGCTCATTTATTCGTTGGTTTTATATTTCTTTGTAAGAGGTGATTATGAAATAAGGACAAGACCTTTCAAACTTAGATATTTTTCATTTTTCTAAATGTGTGTCTCTGCAAACACACTTGCTGTACAGTATGTATATATAATGAAGAATTGTCTATATCAAGCCATAGCACTATAATTCCTTAAGCAAGATTTCATTGGTTAAACTATAGAAATTTACTCTTTACTGTAACAAAATAGATTGAAATTTTTATATAAATGGTAGTGTAATCCAAGAAAAAATTTTGTATTTATGGTGGGCAAACTTTCCATTTGCTGGTATTATCCTGGTTACATTTTATAAAACAAGGCTATGTTTTCCTAATGTTTAGAAAACAACCCATCCATGGACATAGTTTACTTCATTCTTATCATTCATTCGTTTATTCTATGAACATTGATCAGGCCCTATTATGTGCATGTTTCTATTTTGCCCTAACCTTCTTTTATGCTACCTCTCTACATTTTTATGGCTACCTCTTTTTTTCTTTTTCAACCATATTTCATTCTAGAAGTACATAAAATTTTTAAGGCTACCTTTTTTTTCAAACTTCATTCCACAGCTACATGTAATTTCATTTTTAAGTTTCTCAACTATGAGTATCTATGCTTTTGTTAGATTCCTGTGACAATATAGGACTACATATAGAAATAACTATATTATAAACAAATACTATGTGAGAGAATTCCAAACTGAATGTATTGCGAAGTCTACATCATTTCTGACCAGCTCAATCACAGAAGACTTTTTGGAAGAACTGACATTTGAGTTGAACTTTATAGGATGGGTAAGAATTTAATAGGTCAAAGGAGGGCATTCAAGATGTAGAGCTGTCCAAAATAAAATGTATGCTTTATTGTTTTAGGTTTGAAGATAGTATTGTAGTAGAAAGGGAAAGAGAAAGTAGAATACTAGCATGATCCTAGTTATTTTGATGGCAAGGTTGGAAAAGTAACAAGTGAAAAAAAGTAAAAAAAATGAATATTGGAAGTATCAGAATGTTTTATCTAGCTTTAAAAGATAATTCCTAGGGGCAGCTAGGTGGTGCAGTAAATAGAGCACTGGCCCTGGAGTCAGGAGAGCCTGAGTTCAAATCTGCCCTCAGTCACTTAACACTTAACTATCCATGTGACCTTGGGCAAGTCACTTAACCCCAGTTGGCCTCCAAAAAAAAAAAAAAGATATGCCTAGGCAAGGTTTTAAGAAAGGAAATAGAGAATTTATTGGCAAGGAATAATTATTTTTGGTTTTTTTTTGCTTTTTGGAGGGCAATTGGGGTTAAGTAACTTGCCCAAGGTCACACAGCTAGGTTTTTGTTTGTGTGTGTGTTAAGTGTCTGAGGCCAGATCTGAACTCAGGTCCTTCTGACTTCAGGGCCAGCACTCTACTCACTGCGACTCCTGGCCACCCCGGCAAGGAATAATTATTAATAGGACTTGGGTGGGCTGGAAATTAAGAGAAAACAATTCTAAGTAACTTTATGGGATTTAATATCTCAACTGTAGGGGAAAGTAAAGGAATTGTGAAGTTTGATAATTGTAAAGAAAAAGAAAAGCCAGTAATTTCAAATAGAAGACTTATAATGTCCAAAGATAGTAGTTAAATCAATCAAAGAAGTAAAAAATCAGTAGCTCATTGATTTTTGTCTGTTTTTCATCTCTCTTAAGGATAACTTGTTAAATTCTTTGGAATCTTCATACTTTACAGAACTACAAAATTTGAGCGTTATGAGGAACCTCAGTAACTGTCTAATCAAATTCATACACTAAAGAAATCCTCATGTTACTGTGTCCAACAAGTGGTCATCCAGCTTCAGGTTGAAGACCTTCAGAAGGCGAGACCTACTGTCTTTCTAAGTAGCCCATTCCAATCATGGACCATTCTAATTATAGGATACATTTCTTGATTTCAAGCTAAAGTTTGCATCTTTATAAGGAGACAGATGGAACAAGTCTGGTCCCTCCTCCATGTAAATAGTCCTTTAAATCTTTGAAGAGAACTGTCATATTTCTTTTCTTTCCTCCAACCTCCAGAACCCCCAGCTCCAAGCCTTCTCCAGGCTAAACTCATCCAGTTTCTTTAATCTTTATATGACATGAACTCTAGATTCTTCACCATCCTAGTTACACTTTTCTAGATACCTTATAGCTTGTTAGCTTCTTATCCTTCTTAAAACCATGACATACAAAATTGGACACAGTACTCCAAATAAGGTCTAGCAAGGACAGAATAGAGTAAAGCTATTATCTCACTTTCTGGAAGTATGTTCCTTAAGGCAGTCCAAGGTTGCATTAGTTTTGGCTGCTTTCATTATTACATATTGAATTTTTAGTCCATTCAAACTCCCATTTCTTTTTTTTTGTTTGTTTTTGTTTCTGTTTGTTTTTGGTTTTTTTGCTTTTTGGAGGGGGGAGGGTAGGGCAATTGGGGTTAAATGACTTCCCCAAGGTCACATGGCTAGTGACTTTTTCAAGTGTCTGAGGCCAGATTTGAACTCAGATCCTCCTGACTCCAGGGCTGGTGCTCTATTCACTGCACCACCTAGCTGCCCCTTCCCATTTCTTTTTTTTAAACAAATGCTTTATTAACTTCTGTTTTACATCATTCATTTCCGCCAGATTTTGAGTTACAATCATTTTCCCCCGTTATTCCCCTACCCAACTTCCCAGAATAGCAGTCCCACAAGATATTGCTTCCTCCAATCTTCTCTCTCCCATACCTTCTCCCATACCCCCTTCGACTTTTCCATTAGAGGAAGGTGAATCTTTTGTGTCCCAGTGCCTGAACATCTTATCTCCCAATTATAAGCAAAAGAGTATCAATAATAGTATTTATATATATTTGAAACATTTAATGTTAAGACCTCGAATTTCAGATCCATTTCCTTCCTCCCTTGTCACCCATTCCCTCTGGGGAGATAAGTAATTCAGTATATGTTGTACATGTCTAGCTATGCAAAACATTATCATAGTAGATATATTGTACAAGGCTGCTTATAATTCCCTCCCACTCATCCCACCCCCCACCTGGTCCATTCCCTACATGATCCTGTCCCTCTTCTATAGTGGGTACTTCCAACCTCCCCTCTCCCCAAGGATGCCCTCCCATCCATCATCCCTCCTCTCATCCCCCTTCCCCCTATCCTGCTGCAGGTTGAGATATCCCATTTAGTATGTATGTCATTTTCTCCCTGAACCAAATTCAATGTGAATGTGGTTTTGCCTTTTTAGCCTTCCTTATTCTCCCCCTCCTTTGCAACCACTTCCCTTGCTTCTTCTACATGAGATAGTTTACCCTACCCTGTCTCTCCCCATCTCCTCTTGCCACTTTCCTCTCTCACCTCATAATTTCATCCCTTGAGTATTCTCCCTTCCCAACAAATTCAACCTATGCCCTCTATCCATATATAACTGTAACCATATACACACACATTCACATATGTATTCATATGACCACACACCCTTCTTCCATTATTTTCATAGTGAGAAAGATATCATCAGTCATAGTTATTGCTTTTCCATATAGGAATGTAAATAGTTCAACTTTGATAAGTTCCTTTTGATTTCTTTTCCCTGATTACCTTCTCAGGAATCTCTTCCTTCTTGTGTCTGGATGTCAAATTTTCTATTCAACTCTGGTTTTTTCCTCAAGAATGCTTGAAAGTCCTCTATTCCACTGAATGACCATATTTTCCCCTGAAACAAGATACTCAGTTTTGCTGGGTAGGTAATTTTTGGTTTTAATCCCAGTTCTTTTGCCCTCTGGAATATCATATTCCATGCCCTTTGATCCTTCAGTGTAGAATCTGCCAGGTCCTGGGCTATTCTGATTGTGTTTCCACAATATTGAAATTGTTTCTTCCTGCCTGCTTGGAGTATTTTCTCCTTGATCTGGGAGTTCTGGAACCTGGCTATAATATTCCTGGGAGTTTTCTTTTTGGGATCTTTTTCAGGAGGTAATCAGTGGATTCTTTCAACCTCTATTTTGCCCTCTGGATCTAAAACATCAGGGCAATTTTCCTTGAGAATTTCTTGAAGGGTGATTTCTAGGTTCTTTCTTTGATCATGGCTTTCAGGTAGTCCAATAATCTTTAAATTGTCTCTCCTGGATCTATTTTCCAGGTCAGTGGTTTTTCCCATGAGATATTTCACATTGCCTTCTAATCTTTCGTTTGTTTGGATCTGCTAAACAGCATCTTGATTTCTCATAAAGTCATTAGCTTCCATTTGCTCCAGTCTAACTCTGAAGGAATGAATCTCCTCAGTGAACTTTTGAGATTCTTTTTCCATCTGGAAAATTTGACTTTTTAAGGCATTCTTCTCCTCATTGCCCTTTTGGGCCTCCTTTGCCACTTGAGTTAGTCTATTTTTTAAGGTGTTGTTTTCCCCAGTTAGGCTGTTGACTCTCAAAGTCCTTCTTAAGGTCCTCTATGGCCTGCAACCTGCTCATGTTTTCCCCTGGGGCTTTTGGAGCAGGACTTCTGACCTCACAGTCCTTTTCCTGCTCTATGCCCCCGAAATAGGAGTCTAGGGTTGCATTTTTCTGTTTCCTTTGCCTTGGCATGTTGCCACTTAATTACTTGACTTTTGGGCTTGTTGCCACAGTATGGCTTTAAGGCCAGATAGAGGAATTTTTGTCCCGAACGTGTGGGGGGGGGCAACTTCCGTTTCTGGCAAGCTGTAAACCCACACACGACTTCCACCCTAGTTCACAATCCAGATCCAGGGAGGTTAAAGCAAGAGCGATTACCCCTGAAGACTGATCGCTGGATCTCCCTACAGTTCACAGGCCAGGAGCTGCCTCTGAAAACTACCAAATGGCTTGTCTCCTCAGTGGGTTCTAGCCCCCAGGGGAGGGAGCCAACGCATTCCCCAAATACTGGTCCCAAAGTCCATAGGACACTAACCTCTTACTTTGTCCTAGGCATGTCTTTGTTGATAATTCTGGAGTCGCCACAGCTGGTGGTGTTCTGGGGTCTCTCCAGCCAGCTGCTGGCCCTGCCGCCCGGCTCACGTGGACCTGGGCCTCGGCTCCCTGCGCTCTGCGCGCGGGAGGTTAGCATCTCTGTGTCGTTCTGTGGGTGCTGGGGCTCCAGAAGTTGTTCAGAGTCCCCTTTTACATAGTTTGGGGGGAATCTGGGGGCAGAGTGGCTTGGATGAGCTGTTTCTACTCCGCCATCTTCCCATTTCTTTTTAAGAACAGTTTTATCTCTCTCCATGTCTTCCCTATCCTGTACTTGCAGAGTTAATTTTTATTTTTTGTACACAGATGTAAGACAGTCTACTTAACGTTACTGAATTTCATCTTTTTAGAGTTAGAATATCGAGATCCTTCTGGATACTGACCCTGTCCCCTCCCATCTGAAAATTTTATGAGAATATCATCTCTGTTTATCTAAGTCATTGAAAAAAATGTTGAACATCACAGGGCCAAGTACAGATCTCTGGGATACTATACTGGATCTCTTGCCACAGTGATATTGAGCTATTAACAACTACTCTAGTCTGGCCATCCAACCAATTCTGAATCCATCTGACTTTATCATTGTCTATCTGTCATTTGATGAGTGCTTATTCTATATCAAACACTTCGCCACAGTACTTACAAACTCAAGTAAAAAAACATAAAACATCCTGTGCTGTCAAAGAGCTTATATTTTTAAAAGGGAAGGCAACATATAAAAGGAAACTAAAAAGTGAGAGCGGGGGGGGGAGGGGTATAATGGAGGAAGTTCTGCTTATATTCTAGAGAAGAATGAAATAAGACTGACCTGAGCCCCCTCTTTAAGTAGAGGTTTTGTCAGGAGGTATCTAGTCAGGAGAGGCCACAGGTGCATCAACTAATTCTAGTGTGTTTAATACAAATCTCTCTGTCTTTTCCACAAGAATAATAATAGCTAATTCATCAAAAACTTTGATAAATCTAGATAAATTATATAGTATACAGTATTCCCCTGATCCCATCAGTTTAGTAATCCTGTCCAAAGAAGAAAGGAGGTTGGTCTGGCATGACCTGTTTTTGACAAAGCCGTGCTGGACAATCAAGCTCACTGGCCTCAAGTTTGCTGATGTGTTCCCTTTCTTTTTTGGTTAAGTCAAGACATATGCCCTTCTCCAGTCATGTTGTACCTTTCCTGTTTCCCATGATCATTCAGATATCACTGGTAGTAGCTCAGCAATTATATCAACCAGTTCTTTTATGCCATTTGGATCAGGTGACATGAATTACTCTCTCATTTTTCTTAGGTGCCAACTTCCCGTTAGCTATTTTTGTTCTGTCATTTCTAGTGCAAAGATCATTCTCCTTTGCAAAGAAAACAAACAGTATTAGAATTAGATATCTCTGCCTTCTCTGTTTTATCACCTATCATCATCCTATCTACTACTAGCAAAAATTCTATCCCTTCTTTGATCTTTTTTTCTCACAATATAGTTCAAACAAATAAAAAACCATGTTGTCCCAAGCTTCTCTTGCTAGCCTCAATTCATTCCGAACCTTGAGCATTCTAAACTCTATGTGATGCCATGCTTTTATATTTTTTTTCAAAGCAATTGGGGTTAAGTAACTTGCTCAAGGTTACACGGCTAGTCATTATTTATGTGTGGGTGCTCATTTTCTGAGGCCGGATTTGATCTCGGGTCATCCCAACTCCGAGGCCGGCGCTCTTACTCACTGCACCACCTAGCTGCCCCCATGCTTTTATATTTTTCCTGTTACTTGCCCTTGCTTCTAACTACTCTACATATAATTTTTTTATCTAAGTTGGTGAATTCCCCACGCATCCACATTCTTCTCTTCAGAAAAATTCCGTTCTTATTTTGTTAGAATTGATTTCCTTTGTGTGTTATAAATTTCATTCTTGAAGTATTTTCCATCTTTCTTGGGCTAATTTCCCATAAAATATTTTATACTGTAGTCCTACCTATCTTTCCTCTGAATTTTTTTAAAAAACTGTTTTCACTAGATCTCAAGTGTATGTCAGATTTTGCACAGATTTTTTCTGGTCTTTCTTTGTAACAGACTTCAGGATGGAGAAATATCACTTCCCTCCAAGATTCCTATTGTTTTCTTTCAAGTTCCTCTCTACTAATAAGAATCAGAGAGAGAATAAAATTTCCCTTGAGGGTTTGTTTGTCTTTTGAAATATATAAAATTATTACTACAAATAAAGAAGTTATTAACTATTCTGCTTTTGGCAAAGCGAGATCTTCAGCAAATATCTGGATAATTGAAGTCCTCAAATCTACCTTCACTGCTGCATCATACCTCTGTGTCCAGTGTAATCTGTTTCACAAACTCCTTTTCTGTTTCCCTTTCCTGACAAGGTAGTCTACAATATACTCTGTGACAAAATCATTTCTGTTTCTCCCTCCTTTGACTTTCCCCTAAATGTTTTCTATCATGCTTCCCCACTCTGGTTTTTAAAGTTCCTCACATGAATATATTTTCTTACTATGCAAAGCTACTACCTTCTTCCCATTTTATGTTCCTGTTTCTTTTGAGTAAAGTATATCCATTTAGAGTCATAATGTAGTCATATGTTTCATCCCACCAAATCTCAGTGATATGTATATTTGAGGTCAAATTTGGCGCCTTTCAGTAGGCCTGCTGATTTTTCTTCTTTGTCATCTAAATATTTGAGGCTATAGGTTTTACTACTGACTCCTTTCTTGGATTTTGTCCCTTATGAATTTATAAGTGTCCCAGTTGCTATTCCTCTTTCTTTGTACCCAGTCTTTGTAGTATCTATTCTGGGAGATGTATATAAGCATTAAAATTAAATTTTTGAAACAGTTGGCAAATACAGTCTTACCCCTTTTTTCTGGCATACTGCCCCTCTGACCAAAAATCTTTTTCAATTTTACATGGTAAACTGTGATCTAGAAATCCAAGTCTCAGTCCAGTATAGGTACCCAATGGTATCTGTATCACTTGCTTAGCCAGCTGTTCACTTCCAAAATTATTTTTCTCTTTGGTATACTAGTCTTTGGGGGTAAGAATAGGGAAAATAGGCAAGCAATGTAAGACTATTTGGGTACAGGATATATTTAACATACACACACACACACACACACACACACACATATATAACTTTATAATCTTCAACAGTACTTTTTAGATTCCCTTTTAGAAGTGTCATTTGTGCTAGATGAACCAACATAAATGAACAGTTGCCATCTGTTTTGATAAGTCTTAAAAGATTCTCTTACGTTCAAGAAATAAAACAGATCTCTCTTTTATTATCTGGTTGGTTAGTTAATTAAGTACATACTCTATACCAGGCACTCTGTTAAGCACTTGGTATGCAAAAAGAGATAAAAGATGGTCCTTGCCTTCAGGAGCTCACAGTCTAATGATTGCAAGCTCCATAAACAAATATATACAAACTTTATACAAGGAAATAGAGGAAAGGCATAAGAATTAAGAGGGGTTGAGAAAGGCTTCTTATAGAAGATGAGATTTTTAGTGGAACTTAAAGGAAGCCAGGGATAAGGAAAAGGAATATTCCAGGTATAGGGGGCAGCCAGAGAGAATGCCCAGAGTCAAGGGCGTAAGAATACCGGAGCAGGAGATGGGAGGTGCCAAACAGCATTTTGCACTTGATCCTGGAGGCAATTTGAAAGCCACTGAAGCTAACTGAGTAGGACGGGTGACATAATCAGACCTGTTCTTTAGAAAAATCACTTTAGTGGCTGAATGGAAGATGAATTGGAATTGGAATGGGGAGAATACTGAAGCAGGTAGAACGCCTCGGCAGGCTATTGCAGTGATCCAAGTGTGAGGTGATGAGGGCCTGCATTAAGAATGGTGGCAGTGTCAGAGGAGAGAAGGGGCCATGTTAGAAACATATTGCAAAGGTCAGATCAGCAGGCATTGGCAACAGATTAAATATAGGAGGTGAACATCTAGGATAGTAAAGAGTCAAGGATGACTCCTAGGTTGTGAGCCTGAGGGACTAGAAGGATGGTGTGACACTCCACAGTAATAGGAAGGTTGCAGTAGGAGAGGGCTTAGGGGGAAAGCTAATGAATTCTATTCGTGTATTGAATTTAAGATGTCTACTGGACATCCAGTTTGAGATGTCTGGAAATTAGTTGGAGATATGAGATTGGGGCTCAGTAGAGAGATTCAGGCAGAAAAGGCAGATTTGAGAATCATCATCATAGAGATGGTAATTAAATTCATGAGAGCTGATGAGATCAAGTGAAGTCATATGAAGGAAAAGTGAAGAGGGCCCAGGAAAGAGCCCCGAGTTGTGTTTAGAGGATGTGATCTGGAAGAGGATCCAGAAAAAGAGACAGAAGGAGCAGTCTGCTGGGCAGGAGGTAGGAGGAAAACCAGGGGAGAGTGGTGTTCCAAAAACCCTGAAAGAAGAGTGTGAAGGAGATAATAATCAATAGTGTCAGAGGCTGCAGGGATTGCCAACAAGCAATTGTATTCCTACTGAACAGAGACTTACCGGTTCCCAGTGCTCTTCTCCCTTAGCACCTCACTGGATGATCTGATTTAAGAGCTTCTGTGACTCTGCTCTGTCATTGCTGAGTCAACAAACATCTTCTGCCTCTTCAGAGCAGCTCTCTCTTCTTTAAGAGCTTCAGTCTGTTTTTTTTGTTTTTGTTTTTTGTGAAAGTCGTCTGATGAATTTATTTAATGTGTTCATTTTTTAAAAAGCTAGCTACATATATCAAAGATTCATGGTTTCATGTGAAACCATCTTTTTCTGCTCTACTTTTGTTTGTCTTTATTAATTTGGTTTTTTACTTTTAGTTTACAAGATTCAATTCCATAGTTCCTTGAGTTTCAAATTTTCTTTCCCTCTCTCCCCTTCCCCCCCACCCCCCGTCAATGGCATACAATCCAGTATACGACCTGCAAATACATTCACATTAGACATTAGTAATGTTACAAAGGCGGATTGTACTAGATGGAATGAAAAATGGTAAAGAGAAAATAAAACAGAACAATAAAAAGAAAAAGATCAAGTAGTTTTCTTCAATCAGGATTCAAACTCAGTTCTTTCTAGTTCTTCCTCTGGATGTAGACATCTCTCTCCATCATGAGTCTTTTGGGATTGACTTATATCACTGCATTGCTGAGAAGAGTCCAGTCTGTCATAGTTGGTCATCACACATTTGTTGTGTCTGTGACTGTATACAAATTTCTCCTGGTTCTACTCTTCTCACTCAGCATCAGTTTGTATAAGCCTCTCCAGGTAAACATGAAGTCCATCTGCTCCTTGTTTCTTATAGCACAGTAGTATTCCATTACATTCATATACCACAACTTGTTCAGCCATTCTCCAATTGATGGGCACCCCCTTAATTTTCCAATTCTTTGCCACCACAAAAAAAGCTGCTATAAATATTTTGGTACATTTTGGGTCTTCTTCCCACTTCTATGATTTCTTTGGGATACAACCCTAGAAGTGGTATGAAATTATTTATAGCCCTTTGGGCATAATTCCAGATTGCTCTCCAGAATGGTTGGATCAGTTCACAACTCCACCAGCAATGCATTAGTGTTCAATTTTTCCACATCCTCTCCAGCATTTGTCATTTTCCTGTTTTGTCATCTTAGCCAATCTGACTGGTGAAATGTGGTACCTCAGAGTTGTTTTGATTTGTATTTCTCTAATCAATAGTGATTTAGAGCATTTCTTCATATGCTTATAGATATCTTTAATTTCTTTCTCTGAAAAACCTGTTCAGAAGGCAAAAAGGCAAAACCATATTCTCATTGAATTTGGCTCAGGGAGAGAATGACATACATACTAAATGGGATATCTCACCCTGCTGGATAGTAGGGGGAAGGGGGATGGGAGAGGAGGGTATTCTGGGGGGAGGGGAGGTTGGAAGTACCCACTATTGAAGAGGGACAGGATCAAAGTAGGGAATGGACCAGGTGGGGGGTGGGATGGGTGGGAGGGAATTATAAGCAGCCTTTTACAATATATCTACTATGGTAATGTTTTGCATACATACATGTACAACACATACTGAATTGCTTATCTTCCCAGAGGGAGTGGGTGACAAGGGAGGAAGGGAATGGATCTGAAATTCGAGGTTTTAAAATTAAATGTTTCAAATATATATAAATACTATTATTAATACTATTTTGCATGTAATTGGGTGATAAGATGTTCAGGCATTGGGGCACAGAGATTCACTTCACCCTAATGGAAAAGTCAAAGGGGGTATGGGATAGAGCAGATTAGATGAGGTGATATCTAGTGGGACTGCTATTCTGGGGTGGTGGGTAGGGGAAAAATGGAAAAAAATTGTAACTCAAAATCTGGCAGAAATGAATGATGTAAACCAGAAGTTAATAAAGCATTTGTTAAAAAAAAAGAAAAAGGAAACTACCTGTTAATATCCTTTGCCCATTTATCAGTTGGGGAATGACTTGTATTCTTATATATTTGACTCAGTTCTCTGTATATTTTAGAAATGAGTCCTTTATCAGAGAAATAGATTGTAAAAAGTCTTTCCCGATTTCCCACCTCCCTCTTAGTCTTGGTTACATTGGCTTTGTTTGTTTACAGAAGCTTTTCAATTTAGTGTAATCAAAATTATCCATTTTGCATTTTATAATGTTCTCTAATTCTTGTTTGGTCATAAAGTCTTTCCCTCTCCACAAATCTAACAGGTAAACTATTCCTTGTTCTCCCAGATTGCTTACAGTATCATCCTTTATGCCTAGATCATGCACCCATTTAGACTTGATTTTGGTATATGGTGTTAGATAATGGTCTATGCCTAGTTTCTGCTGTACTATATTCCAGTTTTCCCAGCAGTTTTTGTCAAATAGTGTGCTCTTATCCCAAAAACTGGGGCCTTTGGGTTTATCAAACAGTAGATTACTATACTCGTTGATTGCTAAATCTTGTGCACCCAATCTATTCCATTGATCTACTACTCTATTCCTCAGCAGCACCAAGTAGTTTTGATGACTGCTGCTTTATAATACAGATTAAAATCTGGTATAGCTAGTCCACCTTCCATAGCATTTCTTTTCATTAATTCCCTTGATATTCTGGACCGTTTGTTTTTCCAAATAAATTCTGTTACTATTTTTTCTAGCTCTATAAAGTAGTTTTTTTGTAAATTGATTGGTATGGCACTAAATATATAATTTAGTTTGAGTACAATTGTCATTTTTATTATATTAGCTCGACCCAGCCACGAGCAATGCTTCAATCTAGTTTTAAAACTAATTATACAGGATTCCTTTTTCTCCTCTATGTGTCAATTATCAATTCTCTTTAATCCTGACATAGGGCTCATATCTCTTCTACCTCAGTACCCTTTTCCCCCCACATAAGACAATCTTCTTTTCTTTAGAAATCTTTCATCTTCCTTAACAACCTGGAGCCTTCCCTTTAGTCCTTTTACCTTCTCTTCTAGGAAGACAACTAGCCTGCATTTGAAACACAAATAGCAAGAACAAACATAATAAATTCAATGTAGGTCACTGCAAAGTTTACAGAGTGGATGAGATTTTCCCCTTTGTTAAAATTACTTGTGGATGCTAGTACTCACTTGAACTATTAAACCTTTCTATAAATCTCTAATTAGTAACAATCCAAATTATCTAAAATTCAGTTCAACAAAAGAGAATTATGACATTATTCTTTTAATAACTTTCAATGGAAAGTTTTTTATACTTTCTCAAAACCAGTTTTATTTTTCAAGACTTATTTTCCCTAAAGGGAAAAATATAATGTTGTATAATAAAATGATGAAGAAATAGAATAATAATCCTTTTAGAGATTTTCTTTGTGCAGTGATAATTTGTTTTGTTGTTGTTGTTAATGCTGGAATGTAGTTTATTCCTTCATTTGTTTATTTTAAATTTTGTTTTCAGTTCCAAATTCTCTCCATCCAGCCCTTCATTCAGAAGGTAAGCAATATAATTTTATTGTTGTTTAGTCATTTTTAGTAATTTTCCACTCTTTGTGACCTCTTTGGGGATTTTCCTAGAAAAGATACTGGAATGGTTTTCCATTTACTTCTCCAGCTCTTTTTACAGATGAGGAAACTTAGGCAAACAGGGTGAAGTGACTTAATCAGGGTCATACAGCTATTAAGTGTCTGAGGCCAAATTTGAACTCAGGTCTTCCTGAATCCAGGTCCAGCACTCTATCCACTGAGCCACCTAGTTTCCCCAAGAAATACAATACCTGTCATAAATGATGTAAAGCACATTTCCATATTAACCATGTTGCCAAAAAAAAAGCAAGAAAGATAAAGTGAATAAAATGTGCAATGATAATTTGCTAAAGAAATTTTGTTACTTTAATGGTAATGTAAATGGGAAAATCTTTCCCATCCATTAATAGAATTGGAAGCCTAAGACACATAAGTTTGAGTCACATTAAGCAAGTGGTAGGAGGAGATTGCTGAACCGGTGGATCAGAAAGGGTGGAGGAAATCTGAGAGGAAGTTGGTCGACGTAGTTAGAGCTGAGGGAGAGAGAGAGGAAGCAGGAAGCAAGCTGTGAGTGTTCATTTGTGGAAGGACCCTAGCAGGGGGAAGTCTTAGGGATGACAGTGCCCCCCACATTGTTATTGTGAATAGATTTCTTAGTTGCTATGATGGATTTGATTTTCTGGTATTGGGGTTTGGCTTTCTGGTGTTTGAATAAATGTTTTGGTTCTACCTTCCATTTGGAGAGTCTATTATATTTTGCGATTCAGAATTACGCCAGCATATTCATAACTGCCTTTTTATGAGTATATCATGTGAATATTACATTGTTGCTACATTTGGCAGTGAGCATGGTGTAATGTTAATGGGAATTGGAAGGTCTTCCCTGCCCCTTAATAGGCTGAATGTAATCATGTGGGGCCTATGGTGGGAGGAGAGTGCTGAACAGGTAGAGCAGAAAGGGTGGAGCAGAGCCCAGAGGAGACTGGGAGTCAGAGCAGTTAGAGCTGGGGGAGAGAGGACACAGGCAAGCAGACAGCTCTAGTATTGTAAGTGTTTGTTTGTGGGGAGGTTTTGGGATGGTGTTGCCCTCTGCAATGTTATTGTGTATAGATTTATTTGCTGCTATGATGAATTTGGTTTTCTGGTATCTAAATAAATGTTTTGCTTCTATCTTCAATGTAGATGGTCTGTTATGTTTTGCAATTCAGAACAATGCCAGCATATTCATAGTTGCCACTAGTGCTTGAATATTGCCTTGGCCATACGGATGAGATCGTGAAATAATAGATATCTGGAGGCAGAAGGACTTTAGAGGGAGAATTGGATTCCTAGAATGGGAGGATTTACCTTTTTCCTCCCTAACAAGAGAATGGGCTAAAAGCACAGGGCTCTGTGAAAACTGGGAATTGAGAGAACCTAGATTCGGAAAGACATTTGCAAGGAATACCAATAGAACCAGGGAAAGAACTGGCAGGGTTTGTAGGAGAGGCTGGGCCTTGCTAACAAGTTATCACCTTATGTGTAAAAGCAGAGACAAGTGCTGGAAGAGAAAGCTCAGACGGAGAGGGAGTTGACTGGTTTGCATGGAAATCTTTCTGTGTTACAGCATTCAGGTTCTCCTTTAGAAGGGCAAGCTGGGGGGAGAGAGGGAGGTTCTCAGATGGTAGAAGAACAAGCTACTGTTCATTTAGCTAAGAGGAAGCAAAAAACTAGCAAAAGGAATGTGCATGCAGCCCTTGCACAGGTTGGGCCCCTGACAATTGCCAGGAGAATGTGTGATAGGAAAATGAAACAAAAGTTAGATGAGGAGGCTTTTACGAGTGCAGACATTCACCTGATATTAAGAAGAAAGCAGGAGAACCCAGAGGGCCATACAGTCTTCAGTGAGGTAATTTAGGATTTTACTTAGCAGGAGGTCATTGATACATTAAGTTGATTCACCCAAAGGATGGGAGAATTGTTAGTGTCTTGGATGGTGAGAATCCATGATGAAGGGACCAGAGGAGTATTGGTAGATACTGTTTGAAGTTTATAGGTATTGGAATCATTTTGTACAGCAAGTGTTTAGAAATTACCATATGCAAGGAGGTAACAATGTGATTAATTTGTTAGCTTTAGCTGTGGACAGATGCAACAGTCAGTATCCTACTGACTGTGTGGCCTAGTGGAGATAGTGGTTTTCGCTTAGAGACTGTATGAGAAAGTTAAAGGAGGAGGTAAGGAAGACAGCAATAATGATGGGAGATGCCTAGGTTTATCACAGTACCCTCTTAGCAGTTTCTCATAGAAATATAATAGTGAACACGGCTCCTCTTGCTTATAAGCACCTAATTCTGACTCTACTAATTGGGAAGATAGGGCATTCTCTTTCAGAGTTGCTGGATAAGATTTCACAGATAAGTGACTTAGGAGAATGGGGAAATGATAAATTTCCTTGAGAGAGAGAAGAGTAAATAGCTAGTGGATTCAAAGTCAGAATAGACTGACAGGAAAAGAATTGTTTACTGCTCTATTGAGAGCAAAGGTAGATTACCCCAAGATTTGGGGCCCCATTCATTCAAAAGGGGGAATGATGGGGTGCCTGTGTTCAATCCGTACCCTAAGATATTGTTTTATGTGCTTATTTTGTGTTATCCCTGTTATATTGTTTTAAAGTTCTGTTGATACCAGTTACCCCTAAACTCCCATTAACCTATGTAACGGATATGAAAGATCTTGGGGCTGAATGTATTGGTAAATAGAGAATAAATGAGAAGATCTTTCCCATCTTTTAATAGGCCCATATGACCTACATAAGTCACATGGAAGCCTAAGATACATGAGTTTGAGTCACATAAAGTCTATGGTGGGAGAAACTTGCTTAGCAGTGTAATGGGAATGGGAATTTGAAGATCTTCCCCACCCCTTAATAGACTTAGGGGGGAGTTTGAAGATCTCCCCTGCTTTTTGCACCCTAATAGCCTGAATGTAATCACATGGAGCCTGTGATGGAGGGAATTTGCTGAAGGGTGCAGCAGAGCCCACAGGAAACTTCCCTGCTGTGAAGATAGACTCTGCCCCCTAATAGGCGGAATATAATCACATGGAGCCTGTGGTGAGAGGAGTTTGCTGAAGGGAAGCAGAGCCCACAGGAAGCTGGGAGCCAGAGCCAGAGAGGATGGGAGAGAGAGGATGCTCAGGCAAGGAGAGAGAGAGAGAGGTTTATGAGTAAATATTGATCCTGTATTGGTTTGTGCGAAGGCTAAAGGATGCTGTGGCTCTCGGCGTTATTATGGCTTCTGAATATCTTTGGTACTATGATGGAATAAACTTACTGGTTTGGTGATTTGGGTTTTCTGGTGTCTAAATAAATGTTCAGTTCTGTCCTTTATGTGGAAAATCCTGGTATATTTTGCTATTGAACGTCATGAAATATTTATAATCATGGTCTTGATCATGATCATGGATGCTGTAAATATTGCATTGCCGCTACAAACCGGTGGATCAGGAAGGGTGGAGGAGAGCTGGGAGGAAGTTGGTCAGAGCAGTTAGGGCTGAGGGAGAGAGAAGAAGCAGGCAGCCAGCTGTGAGTGTTGTTTGTGGGAAGGCTTGGGGATGGCACTGCCCCCCACATTGTTATTGTGTATAGATCTCTTTGTTGCTGTGATGAATTTGACTTTTTGGTGTTGGGATTAGAACTTCTGGTGTTTGAATAAATACTTTGGTTCTGTCTTTCATGTGGAGAATCTGTTATATTTTGTGATTCAGAATTCATAGCTGCTATAGGCTCTGTGAATATCACATTGGTGCTACAGTTACTTCAGAAAATTAGCTCACTTTTGTATGGTTTGTTTATACAATCTTTGTAAATTAATATACTAACTGGAAGAAAAGTACTGATGGGTTATAACAAAGCTCATGTTGTTTTCTCTAGGCTTAATGATGTTTCATTCTGATACTTTGTTCATATACATTTCTTGTAATATTTTCACTTTTTTTTACAGAACCTGATGATTTGGAGGCAGAAATCTTGGAAGGATCAAGTAAAGCTAACAAAAATATTGATTTACCTTGCTCTATTAACGAGGTGTGGCTTAGAGACTCAAAGGAGACAGAGTATGTTACCTGGTTCCTAGTAGTTTTTGTATTTTATTTCAAAGGGTCTTCTTTAGGGTTATATATACTTATATCCTAATACTTTTATAGAATTTAATGTGAATTATAATTTAATAGTGTCCATTCAGGTGGACTCCTTGTAGAGTCATAGAGTATTGTTCCCTGACACTCTTCCATACAGTTTAGTACCTGACAGACCATTTATATCAGTTCTGATAACTCCTTGCCACCTCTCTACATCCCAACTCTCCCTAATTAAAGGCAAAAGGCTGGCCCCTGAGTTTTTTTCTAACTTAACCATATCCTTGAAGCCTCTAAGATATGTGGAACAATTTCTTGTAAAGCATGGGGCATATAGACACAAATGGAGTGTGGTAGGAGATAAAGGTGAGAGAGGATGTCAAGTACACTCCCACTCTGTGGAGATAGGCTGGTCATCAGAAAAGTTATCACAGGATGTCAATAACAATCACCATTCTATTCTGTTGAAATCTATTATTCCTCATCATGGTGAGAACACAGATCCACATGATATGAACTTTCTCATTTTTTTCTGTAGTGATGAATATTTTCTAGCAGATTGTTTAGGTTTCTGGATCTCAGTAGTCTTTTATTTTTATGAAAACCAGCAAGCCCATTTCATTGGATCTCTGAATGTACTTGGCCCAGCTACTAGCTTTTCTAGTCTTTTATTCTATTCCCCTAAAGGCAGAGCAATAGACTTTCTGGAACATAGTTTCTATAACACTAAGCCAAAGGTCAAAATTTATTCATGATTTGGGGCAGCTAGGTGGCGCAGTGAGTCGGATCCGGCCTCAGAAGATGAGCACCCACACATAAATAATGACTGGCCGTGTAACCTTGAGCAAGTTACTTCACCCCAATTGCTTTAAAAAAATGTATTCATGCTAAGAATACACATTATGTTTTATAATATAAGTAACTCCTATGCTTCATAACGCTTTCTGTATGTGTTGACAGCTTGGAGAATAAAACGATGAAACAAAATGATTTTGAAGCAACTTCTGAAAGAAGAAATCTGAGTGAAATAGAATCACCTGATAAAGTTCAGATAGGTCAGCTTATTCTATTTTTAAAATTACTTTTTGAAGAGTTATTGGTACTAAACTGTTTTACTTTGGGTATTGTGCAAGACTAAGTATTGCCACACTAGTCACAATGAAACCAGCACTTATTAAATAACTACTAGCATACATTGCTGTGCAAAACAAAAATTTTTAAATGGTTAGTCCCTGCCCTTAAAGAGGTTATATTCTACTGAGGCATAATGGCAAATACCCTTTATAGTAAATAAGAGAGATAGAGATTTATTAAGTTTATTTATTATTAAATACCTACTGTATACCAAACACTTTGCTAGTAATGTGATAAAGGGCAAAGAAGAAATCCAAGCAAATTATTTAACTTTTCCTATATGTGATAGGTATAGAGCACTGGCCTGGAAGTCAGTAAAAGTGTAGTATACTCCAGGGTTTTTCCTCCTGGATCAAGGCAACTTTAATAGCAATGTAAAAGTGGCATTTACCAAAAATATATGAATAACTACTTTGATATACGTAGGAAACACCACAGTATATTATAACACTCAGTGAATGAGGCAAGCAAATTAAACAGTTAATATGTGCCATTTCATTAGTATTTTAACAAAGAATTAATTAAAATATAAAAAAAAACCCATTGATTCCTTCCTTGTACAAAGAAAGTTGAACTAGTTAAACTTCAATGGATTCAAACCATTTCCTACACAGATTTAGTTATGGTTCACATATATGTTTTACAATTCCATATGCATTTTAGAATGCAACTGGTTACCCACTTTGTCATCCCCACTCTTTCACTTATTTTCAATCAGTCTGTCTATTGGCTAATTTCTTATTGCTTTTAATCATGCCCCTGTCCTCTTATCCTGAAAAAAAAAACCTTCATTTGATCTTTCCATCTCCAATAACTATTAACCTATGTGTCTTGTGCCCTTTGTAGCTAAACTTCTCTAAAGGTTATCTAAAATAGGTGCCTCCATTTTCTCTCCTCTTGCTTTCTTAACAGCTTCTGACCTTATCGTTCTACTGAAATGCTGTCTTCAAAGTTACTAATGATCTCTTAGTTGCTAAATCCAATGGTCTTTTTTACTCAGTCCTCTTTCTCCTTAACCTGTCTGCAACCTTTGATACTGTTGATCACTCTCTCCTCCTTGATAGTCTTTTCTAGGTTTTTAGAATATTACACTGTCACGGTTTTCCACTTTCCTATCTCACCATTCTTTCTCTGTCTCTACTTCTGGATCTTTATTGGGCCTCCTCTCCTCTCTTCTCCCTTACTATTACTGTAATACCATCCTCCCTGCCTCTCAGGCTTGCAGCCTAGGTGTCATCCTCAGCTATTCACTATCTCTTACTTCTCTCATCCCCCATATCCAATATATTGCCAAGACTTGTTGATTTCACCTTTGCATCATCTCTCAAATACATCCCCTTTTCTCCTCTGCCAATGCCACTGTTGTGGCAAAGGCCATCATCTCATACCTAGATTATTGCAAAAGCCTACTGGTGAGTCTACCTGCCTCTGTTCTCTCCCCACTCCAGTCCATCTTCCTTTCTGCCACTATAGTGATTTTCCTAAAACATAGCTTCAATCATGTCACCTTTCCTACTCAGAAACAAATACAAAATCTTCTGCTTGACATTCAAAGCCCTTCATAACCTAGCCCCTTTCTACTTTTCCAGTCTTCTTACACCTTATTCCCCAAAACATACTCTTCAGTTCAGTGACACTGGCCTTCTGGCTATTCCACAAACAAAACATTCCACCTCTAGACTCCATACATTTTCTCTAGCTATCCCTCATGTCTGAAAACACTCTCCCTGCATTGCTCCAACCACTGACCTCTCTGACTTCTTTTAAGTTCCAACAGAAATCTTACCTACAGGGAGCTTTTTCCAACCTCTCTTAATTCCAGTGCCTTCCCTCTGTTAATTATTTTCTATTTATCCTGTATATAGTTTGCTTTGTATATATTTGTTTCCATGTTGTCTCCCCAGAATTTAATTAGAAAACAAAATACCTTTTGTTTTCTTGGTAAAGTTTTTACTTAAATGAAGTTATTATGTCCATGTTTGCTAATATTGTTAACATTATCACTTTATTTAATTTATTTTTTTTACAAAAACTGTCTTTATTTTGATATATGAATAAATGTTGACTCCTCAGGATGACGATGCCTTTGCATCTTTTCCAACTTATTCATCAGCTTGTTGCACTGTACCTTTCTCAGAAACATAGATGCCCTCCAAAAAATATTCTGATATCCTTGTTTTTGACTGTGGTAGCCTGTTGGATCAGGGCAGCTGAGTTTTAGACAAGTTCAATATCATTTCCTTCAAGAATTAACTCATCTTTTTGGGCTTGAGAAACAACACAAGCAACACCTGGTCTCGTGTGCACTCTTATGATATGTTTTTCACCAAAGAAATTCCTGATTTCAACAAGTGAGCCCTTCTCTTGTGTAACAACATTTGTGGGGAAGTGAGCATACACAGACCTCATCTTGTAATGAAAGACCAGGGTAGCACCTCTGATTATGTTTTATACATGACTACAGATTGTGTGCACAGTTGCAAGTTCTTTTCAATTTCTCCCCCATTTGTCCACTTGGAGCCTTTTTTTCTTCTTTTTAAGGAGACTGAGCTTAACATTGGTAGGGTTGAAATCCTTATGGAAGATTCCTCTGGGCCATTTCACAACAACTGTCCAGCCCTTAAAAGAGATGTCAGCATTTTCTGGGATCTCAATGATCTGGTTGCTTAGAATTATCTTCATTCTGGTAGCCAGTGGGCCAAAGAGTTTAACATTATCATTTTGAAAGGTTATTTGAATTTATGTCTTTATTGAGCACTAGGGGTAGTAATAGTGTAGGATATATGATTTGGGTAGGAGTTAAGCTAGATTACTTCAGAAATCCCTTCCAACTCAAAGATTTCAGGATATTACATGACCTTGTAGTCTGATTTTTCCTTTATGCTACAGAGCCTGGTATAGAAGATTCTGTGCAACCTGAACCTGATCTGAAGAAGTCTCTGCAGCCTGAACCATTTTTTCACAAAGTTGGTCCTTTTGAAGCCTTAAAAAAAACTGCCCTCATTCCATCAAGTCATCTCATACAACAACAATCTTTCCGTGCCCATTCGGATTTACCAGTAAAAAGTAAAGACAAGAATTCATTGCTAATTGGACTTTCTACTGGTCTATTTGATGCAAATAATCCAAAGGCAAGTATGCTAGTTAAATTATAAAATACTGCATTATTATTATTATTATTATTATTATTATTATTATTTTTATTATTATTACATTTTGTTAATAAATGTTTCCTTGAAACCTTTTTTTCTTAATCCCTTAAATAAAATACATGAATACCTTCTTCCACTCAAAATATTGAAAAGGAATGCTTCTTTACATAAACCCGTCATTGGGAACCTGAAACGAGAAACCATTTTCCTATTGGCTTTCTTTTTCAGAATTCTTTCCTATTGGGTTCATTTAAGACTCACACTTGTTTAGGGCCTTTCCCTTATATCACCTTTTCCTTCATTGCCAGTTACCCTTTTCCATCCCTATATAAGACTAAGCTTATGTGCATATAATATAAAAGGTTCATGACAAACTAAATAAAACAAATATAAAAGTTTTGTAGAGGATTTAACTTAGAGTCAGTAGGAAATGAGTTCAAATGTGGCTGTGTGACCCTGGACAAGTCACTTAAGCTCTGTCTGCCTCAGTTTTCTCATCTGTTAAATAGCAATAATAAAGGGGCGGCTAGGTGGTACATTGAATAGAGCACTGGCTCTGGAGTCAAGAGGCCCCGAGTTCAAATCCGGCCTTAGACACTTAACACAAAACTAGCTGTGTGACCTTGGGCAAGTCACTTAACCCCAATTGCCCCTCCAAAAATAAAAATAAATAAATAAATAGCAATAAGAGCATCCACCTTGCAGGATTATGAGGATGAGATAATATATCTGTAGCCCTTTGTAAACTTCAAAGCACTATATAAATACTATTACTACTACTACTACTACTAATATCTTAAGAGCAGCTTTCTGATAACATTTTCCAAACTTACAGGTAGTTCCTCTACAATTAGCATGTATTGCTTAATAAATACTTGTTGATTGATTGTCACTAGAGAATTATTTTGATTTTCATTACCTATATCAGTTACATTATATTTTTTAAAGCAATTGGGATTAAGTAACTTGCTCAAGGTTACACGGCCAGTCATTATTTATGTGTGGGTGCTCCTTTTCTGAGGCTGGAACCAATCCCAGGTCCTCCCGACTCTGAGGCCATCGCTCTTACTCACTGTGCCACCTAGCCGCCCCAGTTACATTATATTTTAACTCTACTTATAGTACATTACTTGTGATTGCACATTTTTAGAGAATTGTTAAATATAATACTTCCCCATTTATTCAGTTATCAGACTTTCAGCACCCTCAGTTACTAGGACACGAGATCAAACTTCTGTGGGCAAAGTCTTTGAGTATCATGTAAAACAGCTGTCGGATAACCCTTACATTTTATTTTTTAAAAGAATATAAACCATCTTCAGGCCAGAGATTTTTCTCTCACTTTTAGGTATAAAAGATTACCTATTTAACAACCCTAGTTATTTAGTTTCCTCTAGCTATCTTTAGTTTATAACTCACAATAAATTTGGATCAATAATGGGAGATATCCACTGACAGCTATAAAGATCCACTGCCAACTAACTATAAGAGAAGACAAGAAACATCACTAGAAAAGCTGAGTTCTGAAACTTAGCCCTGCTGCTTTCCAGGCCCTCTTCATACTAGTTTATACTTCTCACAGACCTTTTCAGTATTCCTTTTGGAACCTCAACTGCATTCTCAATAAAGCCCCCATACATCTTCACACTTTAACTTAACATGGGTGTCCCCCATTCCTTGCAACACTCTCCTTTGGGAGCCATTCCTTCTCCCACTTTCCCTAACTCGAAGGGCTAGTTTAAAGAGTTGGCATACTCTTTGTTTCCCTCTGCCACTTCCAAACCCTTCTTCTAACCGTGTCTGGCAATAACCTTACCTTTTTAAAGTTCATGTAATCCATTTCTATCACTCTCTACATGGGCAGAGAATATCATTATCTGCTGACCTTAAGGATAATCTTCCAACTTTCTCAGTGAATTTAACACTAAGCTTATGGTCTGTCTTTGTACTCCATTCTCTTCCATTTTGGTGTGGGACTTTAATTTAGTTTAATATTCCTCTTTGCCATAGCACAGCCCCCTGCATCCTTCCCCAAACATGATTCTTAGAATTTTGTGTCATCTACAAATGAATAAGCAATACTTCTATTATCCTATCCAAATCACTGATTTCAAATAAAGAAGTGCAAAGTGCTATGGAAGTTTGGAGGAAAGATTGTTTACTTTGGGGATAAGGGATAAGGGTAGATTTAAAGAACCTTTCATAGTAAACCTGCCTTTTAGGTTGTTCCTTAAAGAATGGGTAGAATTTCAAGAGACAGGTATGAATGGAATCAGGCCCTTCCCATTGGAAAAAAAAAAGCAGTATAAACAAAGTGGAAGGAACCTAGCATGTTTAAAGAATGGAGAATATTCTGAATTTGTTGTATAGTACATAAAAATGGGTAGTGGATATGAGGATAAGTTTGAGTAGAATTGTGAAGAACCAGATTAATGACTATTTTCTAGATAACTGAAAGATGTGAAGCAATGGAGATACACATGTGGTTGTGAACTAGATCTCTAGTTGAAAAAACCTGGGATAGGGATAAGGATAAAAATAAAATAAGGATAAAATAGGGATAAGGATACCTGTCATATTTACCTCCCAGGATTGTGAGGCTTAAATAAGATAATGTAGGTAAAGTATTTTGTCAACTTTTAAAAGTCCATTATTGTGATAATGATAAAAATAATAATGGTCAGTGGGGTAGGGGTTCATATTATTGCTTAAGTTCTTTGGGTTAATGAAAAGGGCAAGCTCTAATTGAAGAAATATCAATTACTGAACCTTGTGTCTGGTCTTCTTTCTTCTCTGTGTTTTTGTAGACACTTGTGGAAGTTTATTGTGTCTATGATACTCTCCAGTCATATTTTGCATATTGCCTAACTATAAGGATATATAATACTTAGACCCTAGATCTCTTAATATGTAGCCTGTGGCCTGCCTGAATATTTTAGTAAAAATCCCGGGGGTGGGGAGGGGACTAGAGGGGAAGAAGTAGACTAATTGGTAGAAAATGTGTTGAAATAATAAGCCAGTAGGAACCTGAAATTTCTTGCTGTTCAGTAAACAATATTTGGGTCAGTTTCCAGCTTCTTGGCAAAATGGTGTAATGCACAATAAATATGGAATGACATGACCAGTGTGTTGATTTGTACTGCTTATATTTTGTTGTTTACAAGGAGGTTAAGTTCTAATGGGATAATATGTGAGGAGTCATTGGAAAATGACAGCAATGTTTTTAAAAAGTAAATAAGACTGGGGGCGGCTAGGTAGTGCAATGAATAGAGGACCAGCCCTGGAGTTAGGAGGACTTGAGTTCAAATATGGCCTCAGACACTTAACACAAAACTAGCCATGTGACCTTGGGCAAGTCACTTAACCCCAATTGCCCTACCTTCCCCCTCCAAAAAAAAAAAAAGCAAAAGTAAATAAAACTTAAGGTACATTATTTTCATGAAACTTCTGGAATTTGAAGCTGAGCCACTAAGAATTGATGAGTGTGTGTGTGTGTGTGTGTGTGTGTGTGTGTGTGTGTGTTAGCCCTTTTTTTCCCCTCATTTTTTATTTTCCTATTCTTGCTAATAAAAATCTTGTTTATTTTTTAGATGTTGAGAACATGCTCACTTCCAGATCTCTCTAAACTGTTCAGAACATTGATTGATGTTCCTGCTGTGGTAGATGTATGTCAAGACAATCTCGAAATAGAGGACACTGAAGATGAACCTATTAAAGAAGCACCTTCTGATTGTGAAGAGATGTAAGCATAAAACTGTTAATGAATATCATACATTATGTAATGACTTCATTGCTCTGAAAGATTACTTCAGTCTCTAGATTTATTCTGATAAATCAATGTTCTGAAGTCAACTTCCAATTTATATTTTTACAATTTTATCTCAGTCTTTAATGAACTATAAGCTTAATATAAACCAGCACTGTCATATGGCATCCAGGAATACTAAGCAGTTTTAGACTATAGTCGAATAGTAATAGTGTCCAAGAAAAGGGAAGTGGTGTAGGTTCCTCTGTTCCACTCTGATCAGACCACGTGTGTAATACAGTGTCAAATTAGGGTGCCATGTTTTGTTTAACACTAGAAAGACTGGAATTTAGGAAGACTTCAAAGGACCAAGCTACATCAAGTAATAAAGTACATTTTTCTCTTATCCATGAAGCAAAGAAAATAGAAATATTATAATTATAACAAAATCTTTGCATCAATATGCACACCTGGCCTTTCTAGTGGAGCACTTCCAGAGGAAGGTGATCAAAATGGGAGAGTTCCTCAATTTCATGTCATAAAGACCTATTGAAGCAACTGGAGGTGATTACCTTAGAGAAGAAAGGACTAGAGGAACACAGGGTATGATAACTTAAAGTATTATTTAAAGGGTTTTCACAGAAAAAAAGGAATTAATTTGTTCTAGTAAAATAGAAGCTTCATGAAGACAGAGACCGTCTTTCCTTTTGTTTTTGTATCTCCAGGACCTTCCTTGTCCTTAATAATCACTTAAAAACAAATGCTTGTTGAACTAGATTAGGTTATTTTCCCTGTAGAGCAAAACTAGAAGCCATAGGTTAAAGTGCCGCAGAGGCAAAAATTCAGGCTTGACATAAGTAAAAACTTTCTAATTAAAGATATCATTAAGTGGAGTGGACTAGCAAGAGATGGATGACCGCTTGTCAGTTGTTGTGATAGCCACAGAGGTCCCTTCTAACTCTGTGATTCTAATTTCATTTCATTTGCCTCACTGCTTTTCATACCTTCTTCTCATGCTTTTTTAAATACTTCTCAGAAAAAAAAAATACTTCTCATTTTCATTAAAGCCTTACAGTGCTCTCTGCTTTTGAACTGTGGGAAGTTTTAGAAATGTTTTTGTTTTTCTTCCAGATATATTCTTAGCTTAAGATCATTGGAAAATGTATCTTTACATTTTTTGGAGATTAACACTTAAATGATGGTTCAATTCCTATTTTCATAGTTTGTATTGGGAATATTCAGGAATGTTCATATTGATAAAATATTAGCTAATAGTATTTTACTCTGTTTTATGAAATAGTTACACTATTATTGATATTGCAGATCTATAAAAAATTCTTATGGTTATTAATTCTGTACTATGTTAAACTATAGTTTTAAAACCCTTATAGAAAACTTTTTATCTGAGTGAACAATATCAAGATTATTAAAAAATCTTTTATTTCTTTATACTTACTAGTTAATAACAAAACTTCACATTCAAGTTTTCTTTGTTTATAAAAGATAATTTGTAACAATGATGATGTATTTTGAAAACTGTTACTGTCTCCATATGGAAAAATTTCCCTTTAGTATTTCTTTCAGTTTGCTTTTATTCCCTAAATATTCCAGGTAATCATTTATTTTACTGAATTTGCAAAATCATCTAAAATATTACTATGTTACAATTAGGGCAAATGATAAGGCAAAGCTGCTTTTATATTTAGTCTGCTAAAATATTGTAAATAAGTATTTTAAAACAAGTAGTTGTTAAACTAGTATTTATATTAATGTGATTTTATTAAGCAATTAAAATTCATTTTAAAGGGATTAATTTATATTATTATAATAATACATAGAATTATATTTTGCACTTGTTTTAAATTTCAAATCTTTCAAAAATTTGACAGCATTATATATTTTATATAAACTTTATCAAACTCACACTATATTGCCATCTAAGAACTCTGCCCACAAGTAAATGTGTATTTAAAACATGTTATGGAGTTTAAAGAAATGTGATCATGATGTTCATTTTGACATTTTGGTTCTTAAATTTCAGGTTATTTGGGGAGGCAGACCCAGATTTACAGGAGCTTCAGGCCTCTATGGAAAGGTTGCTTCGAGAACCTAGTGAAGAATATAGTGAACCAAGTGAGCTACCAAATGAGGAATCTAGTGAAGAAGAAGAAACTGTCTTAAAGTCTATAAATGGGGGACATATAACAAATGGCACAGAACTTGCTGAGGAGGATGACAACATAAGCAGTGAAAGTGCTCTTAATGAAGAGTGGGATTCAGGTGAAAATAAAACAATGTGATTGTTAGTCTCTTTTGAAGTATCAACTTAAAACAAATGATTTCTAAGTAAAGTATATTTTAGGAGAAAGGGCATTTCCAAATCTAATTGGAGCATTAGGAAAGTATGGGGGCTTCCCTTTTTTACAATTATCTGAAACTAATCAAGCTTGCTCCTAATTGTTGCTTGGCCTCCCTATCTAGATAGTGTTTTCTAGCTCTTCACTAGCAGAGGTCAGTGCTGTGAACCAGTTTTAAAATAATTTGACTTGTTCACCATTTTTAATACTTATAGTATCATCTTAATTTCTTGAAAAGATCAAATTTTTTCGAGGGGGTCTTTATTCATGCCTTTCTCAATTTACTTTAAGGATGCATTAGTCTAATTTCTAGTAACTATTCAGGCATTAACTATATATGCATTAATAAATTTTTCGTTTTGTCTTTTTAAGTTGCATTTTGTTTTCTTCTAGTGTTTTCAAGCTTTCTTTAGTGTACTTCGAGTAATAGAAAAATAATGAATCCATATAGTATTGTCCTTACTGCTTTCCTGAAATTTTAATGTGAGAATTTTTTATATTTGGCTTCTCTCTCATCTTTTTCATTTGAGGGCTCATTTTTTCTGCCTAATGAAGTAAGATGCTGAGAATTAAATTTCATAGATATTTAGAGTTGCTATATTGCATAGACATAAAGCTCTATTTTTTTCAGTTTTTACTAATTTAGTCAACATCTTTATGTAGGTCAACATTTTAATCTAATTCTGTTTTTCAGTTTTTAAAAAATTCTTCCTAAAGTAGATTTAGAACGAGAAGGAACACTAGACAATACCTGTCCCTTCAGAAAGTTAAAGCCCCTCACTTGATAGACTTGCCAAGGTCATCCAGGAAATGAACAACAGAGGTGAAATTTGAACCCAAATCTTCTTACTTCAAATGCAGTGTATTTGCCACTCTACCAGACCACATTATTGTTAATGGTATTAAATTAGTAATGACTACAGCTTTTTGATAGTGAAAATAGTCATGTGCCATTGCTTATTATTTGTGGAAGAATTATGTTACGATATAAATCATTCCATTGTTTTGATCATTAAGTAATTGCCTTTTTTTCCCCTTTGTTAGATTACAGTGATGGTGATATTGCCAGTGAATGTGGGGAATGTGATAGTGTCTTTAACCACTTAGAGGAACTGAGACTTGAATTGGAGCAGGAAATAGGCTTTGATAAATTCATTGAAGTTTATGATAAAATAAAGGTTGGTAGAATGCAGATTAAATTTATGCTTGCTGACAGTCCCAAAAGACTCATGATGAAAAACGCTCTCTGCCTTCAGAGAAAAAGCTGATGGCATCTGAAACCAAAGCATACTATTTTTCTTTCTTTTTTCCCTCTTTTTTTTTTGTTTTATTCAAGTGTTCTTGGCTAATGACTAATATAGAAATGTTTAACATAATTGTACATGTTTAACCTGTATCAGATTGCTTACTATCTCAGGGAGGGGAAGAAACAGGAGGAAGGGATGGAATTTGGAATTCAGAACATTAAAAAAAAATCATTACACATAATTAGAAGGGAAATAAAATACTAAAAATGAAAAAAAAAGATTAATTTGTTTTTGAAATGTACTCTTTTAAGGGGCGGCTAGGTGGCGTAGCGAATAAGAGTACCAGTCCCAGAGTCAGGAGGACCCAGAATCGGTTCTGGCCTCAGTTATTTAGCACCCACACATAAATAACTAGCCATGTAACCATGAGCAAGTTACTTAAACCCAATTGCTTTAAAAAAAATAAAAAAAAAAGAAATGTCCTTTTTATGTATGAAACATATCTTTCTAAGTCATTGTGTTAATAAGCACAGAAAATATTCCTAACATTTATCAGATTAGAAAAAGATAATACTTAAGTGTTCATTAAAATTTTGGAATTGTCATTTTGTATAGGCAATACATGAAGATGAAGATGAGAAAATTGAGATTTGTTCAACAATAGTTCAGAATATTCTGGGAAATGAACATAAGCACCTCTATCCTAAGATTCTTCATCTAGTCATGGCAGATGGAGCCTATCAGGAAGGTAACAATTCTTTTGAAAAAGCTTTTATTGTATTTAATTAGAAAGGTAATTTAGATTCCAAAATAAAATGCAAAAGTTTGAATATCTTTGGCCAGCTATAAAACTATTTAAATTAATTCGACTTGTTCTAATAAAATTTATATTTACTATTTCAAGGATCTGTGATTTCCTCAATGTGAGTATTCCTTTCACTGATAGATATAACACTTTTTCTGTACTGTGAAAGATAATATTCATGAGTTCCTGTGGCTGAGTAATTCATCACTCTTTGGACACCTGGAGAAATGTCTAGGAATTTCACTGAGCTTGTTCTTAGACAATGACCTGTCACCAGGGCTTTACTTTTGAAACCTTTTCTGCTTAGTAGGAAACTTGTCAGAACATTGGTTTGAGAAAAAAACAGATATGAAAAAATCAAGAAGTCTGATACAAAGAAAAAAATTATGGGTTAACAAAATGAAAGTAGTATTTTTGTGAATAATAGCCAAATGCCGTAGATTGGGGGTTGGGAGAAGAAAAAAAGAAGAGAGATGAAAAAAATAGTTGATTTCTACATAACAGATATATAAACAAAGAACTTGTAGAAAGAAAATGGGGAATTGGAAAGATTGACAATCCCAAAGTGATTGTCCCATCTCAGATAAGGGAAATTTTTGCAGATTTTTACTTCAGTGGGCTAAGATGTAGGAACTATATTTAGTGGTTTTTATTATTATGGTTTTATTAGGATTAATACTAGTCAAATAAGATTGTGTTCCTTTCTGATAAAATTAATAATTTGATGAAGTATGGTTAAAAAATAATCAAAATTCTTAACTTTTCAACATATAGAGTAATTTATTAAGAAGAAAATAAGTTTGATTACATGAAACTAAAGGGCTTTTATTGAACAAACAATATATTCAGAATTAAAAGGAAATAAGCTGATGGGGGAAATCTTTGCTATAAATTTTTCTGTTAAAAGATTGATATTCAAAACCTCTAAGGAATTAATAAGAATAATATCCATTCTCCAATTTTTAAAAGTTGTAAAAGGATATGAATGGGTAGTTACTGAAAAAAAACACAAGACTCACATGAAAAATTATACAGTACAGTAATGAAACTGGGGGAAAACAGGTATACTGTTGTGTTGTTGGAGGAATTGACTGTTAGGTCAGTCATTTGGGAAAGCAATTTGACATTATACCACAAGAAGTACAGGACTATTTGTACCTTTAAACCTACTAATACCACTCCTAGGACTACAAAGCAAAAAATGATAATAGTGACACTAAACAAAACAAAAAGAATCAAGGTTGCTGAAACAAGGTTGCTCACACACGAACTCCTGTACACCCAACACTATAAATACGCCTGTTATTTACGTTGCAGAATGGAGTCTATAGGGAGCTCAGAAACTTGATCTTCAATATAGAATCTGACTAACCTTTCTCATTCCCAACTCCATAATATTGACATCACTAAAGTGTGAGGGTGGGGAGGAACACCAGAACCTGATATACAGAGCAGCCCTCTATCTCATGTGTTCTTACTGTGCTGAATCCCCATCAGCCATTGACACTACAGAGAGCAGTCTTAACTCTTCTGGGCTATCCACTTGACTGTCTCCCTTCACAGCCTCTCTGTATCTCTTTAACTCATAATTATTCCTCTTAACCCATGTCCACTCAGACTCAGACGCTTCTAGATCCTTACGTGTGCCAGCTGACTCATTCTCTCTCTTAGAGGAATAACAAACGTGTCACACTTACCATGGGTATTCTCCATATTACTTATACCATCAAGCTAGTTTCTCCCACCACACCTTTAACACCAATATTGAAGGTATATAGCAATGCTTCTTCAGTAGAGCATAATTTGCAGTGTGTGCTTCTGCAGCCTCTGAGACTATTCTCCCTTTGGAATTCTCAGCTACTTTATTTATAATAGCAAAAAAATGAAAACAACTTTTATCCACAAATAAGGAATGAATAAATTCTGGTATATGAATTTAATAAGATATTATTGCAACCTAAGATGACACAGCAGAGAAAATAGGTTAGTATTTATGTAAAATATTTCATAGATACAAAACATTTAGTATCTTGATTACTGTAAGAGCAATAAAATTCAGAAAAGTAAAACAAAACATTTAGGAGATAAAAAAATAAGTAGGATCATTTGTTACTATATTATGAATATATATGTTCTAAAAAGATTTTTCTAAACTATACATAAGTTTATAGTTTCATATATATATTTTAATTGTGTACTCAAATGTGTTTATTAATGTTAGCTTATTACTTCCTCAAGTCTCCCATGTCACTCCCTCATCCTTTCAAATGGAAGACCTTGCCTCATATTGACCAAAAATTTTTAAATTATTCATTGAGTGCCCTCTATTCTTTTCTCCTTTACCCTCTCACATCATTCATATGTCTTCCATCACCATCTTTTCCTTCACCAGTGATTCACCTGAGGAGGTGACCCCTTTCTTTGCCAAGACAAAACCCTCTACATTCACCCTTGATCCCATTCAATACTATCTTCTCTAGTAGATTGCCCCTTCTGTCATTCTCAATCTCACTAACCTTCGATCTCTCCCTGTCTTCTAGTTGCTTCCCTGATGGCTACAAACATACCCATGTCTCCCTGTCCTTTAAAAAAACCAAAACCCTAATCCATCCATTCCTGCTGGCTATTGTCTTAATACCTCTCTTCTCTTTGGTTGCTAAACTTGAAAGTACTGCTACTTTTATAATAAAAATGACAACTACCTAAATTAATTTATTTATTCAGTGCCATACCAAACAACCAAAAATAATAACAAAATTCATCTGGAAGAACAAATGGTCCAGAATATCAAGGGAATTAATGAAAAGAAATATAAGGGAAGATGGACTAGCCATACCAGATCTAAAGCTGTATTATAAAGCAGTAGTCATTAAAACTGCTTGGTTTTGGTGCAGAGAGTATATATATATATGAAGGCTGAGACTAGAAGCAAACTAGGAGAGCAAGGAATATTTTACCTCTCAGACCTATGGAGAAGGGAAGAATTTATGATCAAACAAGAGATGGAGAACATCATGAAATGCAAAATGAATAATTTTGATTACATTAAATTGAAAAGTTTTTTGCACAAACAAAACCAGTGCAACCAAGATTAGAAGGGAAGCAGAAAGCTGGGAAACAATTTTTACAGGTAATGTCTCAGATAAAGGCTTCATTTCTCAAATATACAGAGAACTGAGTCAAATTCATAAGAATACAAGTCATTCCCCAATTGGTAAATGGTCAAAGGACATAAACAGGCAGTTTTCAGATGAAAAAATTAAAATTATCTATAGTCATTTGAAAAAATGCTCTATATCACTGTTGATTAGAGAAACAACTCTGAGGTACCACATTACGCCTATCAGATTGACTAACATGACAAAACAGGAAAATTATATATGTTATAGGAGATGTGGGAAAATTGGAACACCAATACATTGTTGGTGGAGTTGTGGACTGATCCAGCCATTCTGGAGAGCAATTTGGAACTATGCCCAAAGAACTTTAAAATTGTGCATACCCTTTAACCTGGCAATACCACTTCTAGGTCAAAGAGATCATAAGAATGGGAAAAGGACTCACATCTACAAAAATATTTATAGCAGCTCTTTTTGTGGTGGCCAAGAATTGGAAATTGAGGGGATACCCACCAGTTGGGGACTGGCTAAACAAGTTGTGATATATGAATGTAATGGAATACTATTATTCCTTAAGAAATGATGAGCAGACAGACTTCAGAGAAACCTATAAAGACTTACATGAACTGATGCTGAGTGACGGGAACAGAACCAGGAGAACATTGCACATAGTAATAGCCACATTGTGTGATGACTAACTTTGATAGACTTAGCTCTTCCCAACAATGCAAGTATCAAAGACAGCTCCAAAAGACTCATGATGGAATATGCTATCCACATCTAGAAAAAGAGCCACAGAGTCTGAATACAGATTGAAACATGCTATTTGCCCTCTCTTCTTTTTGTTTGTTTCTTCTTTCTTGTGGTTCCTCCCACTGGTTCTAATTCTTCTTTAAAATATGACTAATATGAAAATATGTTTAATATGAATATACATGTAGATCCTATATCTACATTGCATACCATCTTGGGGACTGGGAGGGGCGGGAAGAGGAGAAAATTTAGAATTCAAAATCTCATGGAAGTGAATGTTGAAAACTAAAAGTTAATTTTAAAATAATTTTAAAAATACTTCCACTTTATCTCTTCTTTCTCTCTTCTATACCACCTACAATCTGACTTGTGACCACAATCATTCAACTAAAACTGCTCTTTCCAAAGTTACCGATGATCTCTTACTTGCCAGATCATCCCATTTCTTGACCTTTCTGAAGCCTATGACATTCATTCATCCTTTTCTTGTGGATACTCTCTCCTTTCTAGATTTCATGACTCAGCAATCTTCTGATTCTCCTTCAGTCCATCTAATTGCTCCTCTGTCCTATTTGCTGGCTCTTCCTGCAAGTTATGCCCACAAATCATGGGAGTATACACTAGAGTCTATTCTGGGCCCTCTTCTTCTTCCTATGGGCAGCACATTGACTTAGAATACCACAAATTAACATTATCTGTGTCATATTATGTTTTTATTTTATTAACCATTTCCTAATTACATTTTAATTTGGTTCAAGAGTGAGTTTTGCTCTGCTCTATACGATCTTGGTTAGTGATCTCATCAGTTTAATTTTCATCTCTGTGCAGATGATTCTCAGTTCTATTTATCTAGGTAGACCTCTGTCTTGACTTCCAGTCTTGCTTTATCAACTGTTTGTTGAACTTTTGAACTGAATATACTGTAGACCTTCCAAACTCAATCATGTCCAAAACAACTCATCTTACTCATCTCCAAATCCCCTCCTCTTCTGAACTTCCCCTCTTACTGTTTAGTGGTATCATCCTCCCACTTGCCCAGGCTCCCAAACTCACTGTCATCTTTGATTCCTCATTTGCATTCACCCCCATATCCATACATGCCAAGTGTTGCCCTTTCTGTTTTCACAACATCTGTCATATAAATCCTCTTCTCTCTACTCAGAGAGCCACTAACCTGGTACAGGTCCTCAGTACCTCCTGGACTATTCGAGTAGCCTGCTTTCTTCTTCCCAGTGTATTCCCCACTGAACTACCAAAGTGATTTTCTTAAAAAACAGATCTACCCATATTATCCTTTCCCTATTCTCTCACCGCCATTCAGTACACTCCATTGGCTTTTACCTCCAGTTATATTTAAAATTCTCTGACTTTTAAAGCCTTTCACAGTCTGACCCTTCCTACCTTTGTACTTTACTCTCCCCTGAGTCTTCAACTGTTTAGAGATACTGGGCCTTCTTTCTAGTTGAAAACAATACTTTCTCCCAATTCTGTATCTTTGCACATGCTCTCCCTTATACATCTTCTATGTATATAGTTGTGTACATGTTGTCTTCTTCATTAGAATGTGAAGTTCTCAGGGACAGTGACCTTGTTTTTGCCATTCTTTGCCCAGTACTTAGAATAGTGCCTGGCTTATAGTAGTTACTTAAATGTTTTTTGACTGACTAAATATTACTATCAAATCAGTGTTAAATAATTTGCTAAAGTTTTTTGTTTACTAATGTCATGGAAGATAGTATTCAAAAAGTTCTAGACTAAAACAGTGTTTTGCATTTATAATGAAGTGCTTCATGTATTCCTGTTCATAGATGATGACATAATAATTTCAACAAACTTTGGAGCACTATTAATCTCCTTGTTGAAATAATGGTTATTAAATAGAAATCAACCTAACCAACTCCAAAAACAGAGTGGATGAAAATCACACATTGTGCAAATTATGACATGAATGGTCTTTAACTTTCAGGGAGGTATGTTCCTAGAAAAGATGCAAAAGTCAAAGACACAAATGTTAATATGTTGAACCTATGGAAACTAGGAAATTAGGGTCCCACAACCACCAAAAACTGTAAACTTTTGCCAGAGATTGCTAAAAATATGCTTTTCTGCATACAATTCTTAGTAACAAAACATTACTTATAATATGCACTTTTCCTAAAACAACCCATAAAATGTGATACACAAAATTGGTAACAAGATTGATAACATCTGTCCATGCATAGACACAAATGCATGTGGTTACCTATGCAAAAGTAAAAATAAAATTACTAAATAAAATCATTCAGATGTTTCAAGTCATGAAAATTAAGCACACATGGTAAGGATTGACTGTAAGTCACTTAATTAGTTGATCATTATATGTCTCTTGAACAAATAATTCAGATAAATAATGAGCTGGGCCTAGAGAAGAGTAGGCAGAGATCAGACTGGAATTTATTTAAGATATTGTGCCATGGTTTCAATGATTCCAAATTGCTTGCCAATACAAAAACATCACTTTTTTTTTTTTTTTTTTTTGCTTTTTGGAGGGCAGTTGGGGTTAAGTAACTTGCCCAAGGTCACACAGCTAGGTTTTGGGTTTTTTGTGTGTGTTAAGTGTCTGAGGTCAGATCTGAACTCAGGTCCGTCTGACTCCAGGGCCAGCACTCTACTCTCTGCGACACCTCGCCACCCCAAAACCATCACATTTTAACACCTATATTCTTCTGGTAGTGTAAGATGTTTGCCAATACTAAAACAAAAGAGGTTAAGAACTAAGATGGTAAGTACCATAAGGGATGACGAAAAGATGTGTGGTGAGTGTATGCAGGCTATTCTGTTACCAATAAAATAGTAATACAAGATGAAGTATAAGAGAGCGTCTCAGAGATACTCAAGTGACCAAAAAGAAAGTGGACAAGTCATATAGAGTCAGGAATTAAAGACAGCAAATCAGCAATTTGAATAGTATATTAGTGGATGTTAGATTCTAAAAAATGGCAGGAAGGCCTCAGCACTTTATATGAATCCTCTATAGACTTTTGGAAGAAGATTTTTTTTTGTTGTTGTTTTGTTTTGTTTTGAGGCATTGGGGTTAAGTAACTTGCCCAAGGTCACACAGCTAGGTTTTTTGTTTGTTTGTGTGTTAAGTGTCTGAGGCCAGATCCGAACTCAGGTCCTTCTGACTCCAGGGCCAGCGCTCTACTCACTGCACCACCTAGCTGCCCCTGGAAGAAGATTTACAGGATGAGAAGGCAGAAAGAAGTTTTCTATATTGGTGGAAGGAGTTATTCCCACAAATCATAGATTTCTCAGAAATTTCAAAGAAATGCTGAAAACAGCTTTTACTCTTACATGACAAGAAATCATTCTTGTCATAAGATGTAGCAGCAAGCACCCCAGCATCCCCAGGGTGGCTGCCAACACAGGTTCTTAGATCTGCTTTTCTAAAGGAAAGCAACCCAAAATGGGTTAACAACCTTACTTTAATCAAACATGTGTCATTTACCTAGATCTGGAGAAAAAGGTCAGCACCCCAAACTTCAGAGAATACAAACAAGTTACAAGCAGAAGTTAAAGGAAGAAAGAGAAACAGATCAGCAGACAGGCTTCCAGCTTGTCTGACCATTGTGTCCATGCCTAGTCAGTTACCAGAGAGGGAAGCACCATCATCTAGGTTTTCAAAGCCAGGGGGCTCAACAGCTGCCCAGAGAATCATCTGGTCAAACCACATAACTCTTCTCAGAGTGAGCCCCAAAACGAAACCTCGAATCAGGATATATATAGCCTTCTCCTGGCTCAGAGAATGTCACAACCCTCCTGACCCACTGCCCAACCACAAAGCACCAAGGGTTTGGGCATTCCTGAAGAACAAGCCTTCTCCCACAGGCTCCATGTGACCACATTCAGCCTATGGGGGACAGAGTATATTTTCAAATCCAGGAAGTTTCTCAGAGTCACTTAAGTTTATCAAAGGGCCTAGGGGCAGGGAAGATCTTAAATTCCCATTCCTATAACCTAAGACAAGCTAAGCTAGCTAAGGAGGTACAAGAGGGACTCTGGATTAGCAGATTCCTCCTAGGCATATCCTCTGTACACTCAATAAAGAATATTGGAATTGAATTCAGGAGGTCTAGTTTCAATCTCTAGCCCTAGTGTTACCTGACCTGTTGTATAACCTTTGACAAGTCTCTTAATTCTCTGTCTCTGAAAAAAAGATTAAAATTGATGCTATCTAAGGTCTCCTACACTAGTAAGAACTCCCAAAATATTATCAATTACTTGTCCACAACAAGCATGCAATCTTTTATTTTGGGAGATAAGGGAGGGGGTGCATCAGAGGAATATATACATATAAGGCAACTAGAGAAAAAAGCCACAAATACTAATAATCTCATAATTAATAAGAGCAGTAAGATTCAGGAAAAAGGGTGTGTTGGGAAAAGAATTTGGAAGTAAGAATCTGAATAGAGCTCTATAAGTGAATTTATGGCTGAAACTGTTGTATTGGAGAGGCTATCTGGAGTGAAAGGTTCACCTTGAGGGGTAGTGGAATATATGATTTAATTGGTAAAGTAGAAGCAAAAATTGAGCTCTACATTGAAGTTTAGACTTGATCAACAGAGACATTTGGAAATATCCTGATAAAAGTAGTATTTTAGATCCCTAATCTAGAGAGAAACATGTAGGATGGCTAGAAAATCAGATCAGCACTTGAGCAACTTGGACTTATGCTAGCTTTGGTCATGTGAAAGGTTCTTTTCGAGTGATCTATTTAAGCCCTGGATTTTATACTGCCTTTTTTTTTTTTTTTCATTTTGGAGGAGGGAGGGCAGGTGGGGTTAAATGACTTGCACAGCTAGCAAGTGTTAAGTGTCTGAGGCTGGATTTGAACTCAGGTCCTCCTGACTCTAGGGCCAGTGTTCTACTCACTGTGCCACCTAGCCACCCCTAAACTACCATTTAAATATGGACCTCTAAAGTAAAACAAAAGAAGGTAATTTGATGAAAAAACAGATAGATTTGTGATTCTGTGCCCTACAGTTTATTTTGTTCATAGGGCAGAACACAATATTTCCTTCAGTTGGTTTACAAGGAGTAAAATAAGTCTATCAGTCTTGCACTCGTTAGGTATCCATGAACTATAGTTTCTGGTAAATTTATGGGGAAAGTGTTCATTTTATCTCTATTCTGTTTCCCACCTCTTAATAAATAGCCATTAAATAAAAGTACCACTCCCACAGCTACTCTTTTTTTTTTTTTTTTAACCCCTGTTCCTGTGTTAAACAATCACTGCCCATTTAGGAGAAAACTATCCCTATCTCCTTCCTTGCATTCTCTCTCTTCCCTCCTAAATGGAACCTTACCCAGCCCTGCCTACCTGGAATCTACTTTCCACAGTGAACAACCTCTCCTTCTTCTGGATGTCTTTCTCTTACATTCTTTTCTATTAGCTCTTATTGAGACCAGAATCTCTTTTGAAAGTGCTATATCTCTGGCTGTCCAGTACTGGCTGTATCTTTTTTCTCTAACTCTCCCCCTGACATGTTGGTCTTAGAGGGTTGGTGGAGTACTGTTTGCTGCACTGGCACTACCAGATTCTACCTCCTTGGAAGCCTTTCCTCTTCTGGAGTCTATTCAGAAAAAAATTTCCCCCCAGTCAATATTACAGTGAATATTATACATCAATCCCCAGGTCATTCTCCTTACTTTCTTTCCTTTGTGGGTTTTTTTTTTTAATGATACTCATTTTTTAAATTCTAAACTTAAACAGAAAAAAGCTCATTTTCACATAAACAGAACTAAGAGAGGATTCTGTATGAAACAGAATGTTTCATACCACTTGCTTTTATTTTAAATTATATAATAAATTCCATATATTACTTTGAAAACTTTTCTTGTCTGTGCTTTTTATGAACTTCCATCTATTTTCTCCTATGCATTTGTAAAAAAATTTTTCAGTGACCTCTTTTTGGGGAAAATAGTATTGTTAACTTCCCTCTACTTCACCATCCACCACATTCCCAACTAAAAAACCAAGAGAAAGAAGGGGAAAAAAACTTGTTAACAAATAAACATCCTGAAGCAAAATGAATCCACCCAGTGATCTAAAAATGCATGTCTCTTTCTGCACCTTAATCAGTTATCTCTCTGTTAAGATATGGGTAATAAGTGTCATTAGTCCTCTGAAGACATAGTTGGTCATTGCTTTGATCAGAGTTCATTAAATCTTTTGAAGTCGTTTTTCTTTGCAGTATTTCGGTGCTTCTATAACCATCTCTTTCTTACTTTCTTAAAACATGGTAATATTCCATTACATTCATCTTCAGTGATTTGTTCAGCCATTTTCCCAATTAATGGGCATCAGTTCTTTACCATTATAAAGAGAACATAACATCTTTCCGTCTTTGATTAGTTGTGTCACTGTTTCAAAAGAATGTTTACAAGTTTAGAAACTTTATGGGTGTATTTCTAAGTTACTTTAAATAACGATTTACCAATTCACAGTTCTACCCAGAGTGCATCATTGTACCTGTTCTCCCACAGCCCCACCAACATTTGCCATTTTCCTTTTTTGTCTACTTAGCTGATCTGCTTGGAGTGGCTTTGCATTCCCTATTAGTGATTTAGAGTATTTTTTTTTCCTTATGGCTATAGATAGTGCGGGTTTCTTTCCTTGAGAACTATTTGCTCATATCTTTTGACCATTTGTTAGTTGAGAAATAGCTTTTATTGTAAGTTTTAATCAGTTCCTACTTACCTTGCAAATGAGTAATTTTTGTCAAATAGTGAGTTCTTAACAGTGATACCTGGGATGTCTTTGGGTTTAATGAACACTTGGTTACTAGGTTTGTTTGCTTTGTTGTACACCTAATCTGTAGCATAGATCAACCACTCTTTTTTTAAGCAGTACCAAATTGTTTTGGTGATGATGGTTTTGAAGTATGGTTTGAGATCTGCTACTGCCAGACCGTCTTCCTTCCCAGTGTTTCCATTATTACCCTTGAGATTCTTGACCTTCTGTTCCTCCAGATAAGAATTGTTAATTTTTTCTAACTGCAAAACAATCCTTTATCAGATTTATTAATATGACACTGAATAAATAAATTAATTTAGGTAGTATAATTTTTATTATATTTATTTTATATCTTGCAACCTTATTGAATTGTTTCAATTAATTTTAGTTCTCTTCAGTTTTCTTTTTTCTTTTTTTTTTCTTTTTTGCCTTTTGGAGGGCAATTGGGGTTAAGTAACTTGCCCAAAGTCACACGGCTAGGTTTTTATTTGTGTGTGTGTTAAGTGTCTGAGGCCGGATCTGAACTCAGGTCCTTCTGACGCTGATGCTCTACTCACTGCACCACCTAGCCACCCCTCTCTTCAGTTTTCTAAATGTACCATCATATCATCTGCAAAATCTATAATTTTGTCGCTTCTTAAGCCCTCAGCTTCTTTTTCTTGTTTTTCTGTAGCTGGACATTCCTAGAACTATATCTAATAGTAGTTTGGACAATGGACAGTATTTCTTTATCCTTATATTAGTGGAAAGGATGCTAGTTTATCCTCATTGCAAAAATTCTATGCCTTGATTTTTAGATATATATAATTTGATATGTTACAAAAAGTTCCATTTATTCCAGTGTTTGCAATTTATTCCTGTTAATTTAGTGGGGTTTTGTTTTCAGTTTTGTGAATTTCATTTTTTATTTTTAGCATTTCTATTTTAGTTTTTAGTTGGTGTTTTAAAATTTGTTGGGTTTCTAGTTGTTGCCCCAGTTGTTGCAGTATCTCAAAAGTACATCTATAGTTTTAGACATTCAGACCAGAAGATTCCCTTGATCCTGGAGTACTTATCCCCTTGAGGGCCCAGGATGCAAAGATGCATTTGGTGAGAAAATAGACCCAGAGGAAATATTTCATTCACTTTTTATTCATTTTCTATTTATTTACCTATTTATATGTTGTTTTGTCCCAGTAGAACAAAATTTCCTTGAGGACAGGGACTGTTTCATTTGTCTTTTTATTTTTTTTCCATTTTTTGGAGGGCATTCGGGGTTAAGTGACTTGCCCAAAGTCACACAGCTAGTAAGTGTGTCAAGTGTCTGAGGCTGGATTTGAACTCAGGTCCTCCTGATTCCAGGGCCTGTGCTCTATTCACTGTACCACCTAGCCACCCCTCTTTATCACTTCTGAGGTGATAACTGTGTGATGACTATATTTACTTCAGTATCTTAATATAACTATTAGCTTATCAGTTTGTTCATTCCCTCTAACAGGGCTGACCCCAGCCCATCCACACCTTTTTTTTTTTTTTTTGCTTTTTGCATTTTGGAGGGCAATTGGGGCTAAGTAACTTGCCCAAGGTCACACGGCTAGGTTTTTTTTTTGGTTTGTGTGCATTAAGTATATGAGGCCGGATCTGAACTCAGGACCTTCTAACTCACTGCACCACCTAGCCGCCCCTACACCTTCTTTTTTTGTTTAATTCTTGTCCATGTATTTCCATAGATCCTCTATGAAGGAACAATCCATATCACAAGAACCCATTCTCAAAAGCCATCCATGTTAGCCATCAATCTCAGGCGTCCCAAGTGTCATGGTTCTGCAGTTCTCATCAATTAGAATACAATTCCAGCTATTCCCTTTCTTCCCTCCCTCCCACAACTGCCTCTCAAGGACAACTGCATGAAAAGAATTGTGTTAGGCTGGTTCTTTGCTTTGATACATTTTTTTGCTTTTTGTAGGTTTTTTAAGAGACAGCCAACTTGATGTTGTTGTAATCATATGTAATGTCATCTTCTTTATCCTTTTTAAAAATTTGCTCTTTGATTTGTACTTTCATTTTAACCAGTCTAACTATGTAACTTCTTTCCTTAAATGACTCCTATATCTGTAACCAGACACTCCTTGTCTACTAGAAAATGAAATTTATTATATTCTATGTTTTTGTTCAGTGTTTTCTGTGTTTAATACCTTCTGACTTACTCAGAATGTATTTGTGATATAAAAGCACGAGTCCACTGAAATGGTACTGAGCCTCTGGCATCTTTTGTCTCTTAAATTTGAGTCATATTATTTGCTGTCCTTTTTCCATATCCATCTGTGCATTTCAGACATATGTTGGCTTGGTTCAGAAAATCACAGGACCTTCCACATTCCAAGGGACCTCACAAGATATCTTGTCTACTTTGTGCTTCTAAAGGCTTGAGTTTCTTAACCAAAACTTTATAATTCTTGATAATCTCAATGAGGTCTTTTTTCATTCACCTGTTTTTTTTTTAATAGATCTCAGAGGCATTCTCACTGAGAAAGCCCTGTCATATTCAATGTGCAATTTTATCTACAAATCAGCAACATCTAGAGAACCCTACCATTTGTATAGACTTTGTGTAGGACATGATCTGCCACCCAGGGAAACATCTTTAAGTAAATATCTCTTCACAGTGTAACTGACAAGTTGTCATCCAGTTTCTGCTTGAAGACCTCCAGGGAGGAGGAGTGCTCTACTAACCCATTCTACTTGAAGCTATTTCCAATTGCAAGGAAGTTTTTCCACATATCAATCTTAAACATGAAACTTCTGTCCCTTTTTCTTAGTTTTGCCCTCTGGGGCCAAGCAGAACAAGTCTGTACCTTCTTCCAACTATATTAGCATTCTAATATTTAAAGACAACTATCAAGATGTACTCTTAATTTTCTTATACTAATCTTTTCTGATTCCTTGGCATGATCCTTATACAGCTTAATCTCAAGGCCTTTCACCATTCAGGATACATTCCTGTTGATGCTCTCCAGCTTATCAGTACCCTTCCTATAATGTGGTACCTATAACTGAAAATGATCATCTAATTGTGGCCTGACCCAGTACAAACTGTCACTTCCCTTGTCTTGGATCCCATACTTTTGTCAGTGTATCCTAAGTTAAGTTCTCATGTACATATTTGATGATGCAACAGATGGCAAACAAATGTTGTCAAGAATATGTTTTCCAAAGGCCTTATACTTCTAATTAGAAGTATTTTAAACCGGGGCGGCTAGGTGGCGCAGTGAATAGAGCGCCGGCCCTGGAATCAGAAGGACCTGAGTTCGGAGCCAGCCTCCAACACTTAATCCGCACAAACAAAAACCTAGCCGTGTAACCTTGGGCAAGTTACTTAACCCCAGTTGCCCTAAAGGGGCGACTAGGTGGCGCAGTGAGTAAGAGCGCCGGCCTCGGAGTTTGGATGACCCGAGATCAGATCCGGCCTCAGAAAATGAGCACCCACGCATAAATCAAATGACTAGCCGTGTAACCTTGAGCAAGTTACTTAACCCCAATTGCTTTATAAAAAAAAAAAGAAGAAGTATTTTAAACCTAAAAATTGGGAAAAGGATAATGCATTAGTCTGTGTGTACATGTATGTCTGGAACAGAGGCATGATGTAATAGTGATGAGAGATTTCAGTTATCTAGGCATCTTCTGAAATCTCTCTCTCTCTCTCCCTACCAAAAGCAGAGCAGTTAAAAATGTCTTGACTTGGCTTAGTGATAATTTCATACTTCAAGTGGAAGACCCAGTCTCACTCACACTAATAGGGAGAAACTGGTTGCTAAGATGGGAACAATGGGAACTTTGGGGAGAATTACCACTCCTTTTCTTAGAATATGTTATAGAGAAATAAAAGAAAGCCAGGTGTAGTTTGACATATACCATAGATTTTGGGAAAGCATATTTCAAAAAAGTTCAAGATAAAAAGGATCTCATAGACTAAAATGCTATAGAGGAAATTGGCCTAGAATGAATGGGAGAGGCTCTGAAACTACATTCTGGAGACACAAAAGGAATTGATCCCAATGAGGAAGAAAAATGAGATTTGTTGAAAAAACTAATGTAGGTACATAGTTTCTTTTTTTAAATCTTTGATTTTTAAATCTTTTTTTATTTTTAAATCTTTGATTTAAAAAAACACAAAAACAGAAGGTATCATTCTGCATTGGTAGAAAGTGTTTCATCTCCCAAGAGCTTACTACATTAATGAAATCATAAGGCTAATCCTCTTTCTATCCTTTTCTCCCAATATAGCTTATTAACAAATTCTTTATGCTCTGCATAGCTTCCTTCCCTTTTTCAGTTCATTCTGAGGGTTAGCATTCCTAAAGCTGTTTTTATAAGACTGTGCCATGCACAATTCTTTAATTAGACATTAAAGAGATAGTCATCAATTGGGGAATGGATAAAAAACTTGTGATACAGGATTATGATGGAAAGAAATGATGAACAGGATGTTTTAGAAAAACCTAGGAATACTTATACAAACTGATGCAAAGTTAATTGAGCAGAAACAGAACATTGTACGCAGTGACAGCAGTATTGTAAGTATGATCAACTGTGAAAGACTTAGCTACTCTAATCAAGATAATGATACAAGACAATTCCAAAGGACCCATGATGAAAAATGCTATCCACCTCCATAGAGAAAACTGATGAAATACAGATTGAAGCATACTTTTTACAATGTCCTTATTTTTATTGTTTCTTTTTGTGTTTTCTTTTTCATCATTGCTAAGAAAGAAATATGTTTTGCATGACCTCATAAGTATAATCAAAATCAAAGTACTTATCTTCTCAAGGGGGGAAGGGGCTAGAGGGAAGGAGAGGTTTTGTAACTCAAAATTTTTAAATTATTATTAAATTTTTACATGTAATTGGGAAATATTTTTATTTATTATTAAATATTTAATAAAATAAATGAAAATAGTTTTAAAATAAAACACATTTATGAAGAAACACACACATATTTCCACCCTTCTGGGGAAGTATAAACATGACCAGTTCCTTCAAATAATCTTCACATGACATGAATACAAGGCCTTTCAATGTCCTGTTTACTCTCCTTTGAACATTTTCTAGTTTATCAACATCCTTCTTAAACTGTTAGCCTCCAGAACTGTTTAGCCTGGAGAGGACTTAAAGGAAAAGCAGTTTTCAAGTAGTTGAAGTAATGTCATATGAAAGAGGGATTAGATCCCAGAATATAGAATCAGAAGTAATGGATGGAAGGCTCAAAGAAGCAAAATGAAACTTGATGTCAAGAAAACTTTCCTTAATTTAGAGCAGAAGTGTAACAAGCTCTGCCTGCCTTACAGGTCCTGAGGCAGAGGCTTCACAATCTCTTTGGTACAACAGGGGTTCTTTTTCTGTGTGGATTGAGCTTGATGGCTGCTGATACCCTGCTGAGACCCCTTCTAGCTAACTGCCCAGTGCTACCCTTTACTACTAATTCTTTCTACTGGTAGAGCTCTTTCAGAAATTACTTTGAATATTTTTTGTACTTTTCTGTGTTTGTGTTGTTTTCCTCAGTAGAATATAAGCTTCTTGAAGGCAGGGACTGTTTAATTTCTTTCTCCATATTACTAGTGTTTAGCACCCAGTGCCTTGCTTAGAATTGATGCTCAATAAATGTTTGTTGAATGAATGACGATGGTAAATGAAATGTAAGAATACCTAGATAAAAAATACTGGCATGCCAGGTAGATTTTTTGTAGAGGATTGATAAGGGAAAATTAACAAGAATCACAATTTGATGTAATAATAGAGAATTGGCCTCATAGCCAAGAAGAACTATATTTGAGGGTCACTTGTGACACACAATGGCTAGGTGACAGGCCATTTCACCTCTCAGTAACCTGAGCAACTATCATTAGTGGCATAAAAGGTGCTGACCTTTCATAGAGGGAGCTTCCTCATCCAGAAGCTTCATCTACCAATAAAATTCCAAATCTAATCCCTCTGCCCCACAAGACAAGGAAATGTGAATAGGCTGCAGTCTCAACCCAGAGAAGGAATACCTGCATCAGTGAGCTCACAGATCTGTTAGATTATAAATACTCAAGATCATTTTTTATTTATTTCTTATCTCCTTGGCCAAACTGTATGTTTGTTTTGTTTTGTTTTGTTTTCAAACTGTATCTCTTGAAGGGAAGGGGTTCACTCAGCTCTTTTTTGTAGCCATGGAAGCACTTGCTGCAGTGCCACATACACTATAAAGTTTTTAAAACAATGTTTTTAAACAATTTTTAAAATAAAATTTCCAGTTTCCATCCAGTAAGTCAGTCAGTACAGTTTGACAAGCTACCCACTTGAGTGGTCCATCTCTCCTCCACTGCCAAACCATTTGCTGGGAAAGTATCAACAGTTATTTACTTTAGATATGCAACTAAGACAGTTTTTCCCTACCAGGATCTTACCAGAGACCAAGAGCCAGTTCAGGGGCAGGATAGCAATAGGGAGCAGCTATGATGATCAGAAATCAGAGGAATCAGAGACTCTGAAGGCAGAAGTCACATATGCTGTCACATATGCAGTGGTGAGAAAGGTTATGGCACCTTTGATATTATTAGCCTGTGTCTGAAAAAAAAAACATTATCTAATCTGGTGAATTAAACACAATTCTTGGGTCATTATAAACTGGAGGAAGTGTGGGCCACAGTAAGAAGTCATTTTAGGATATAGCAAAGCTCCAAGAAGAGCAGTTTGATAAGATCAGTGTGATTTAAACTTTATGCGTAATAGAGGATAATGGCAAGATTCTAGGCAAACAGTGTCAGGCTGATGGAGGTGGGGAGTTACTGAGAAGTGAGAAACCTTGTCTCATCCATCCACACTTTTCTTTGCCTAGATAAGCATACATAGGCTCAGCACAGCTAGAGAAATCTAATACAGGTTGGGCATGTTTCTGTGTTCTTTTCTATCAGGATTCTTTTATAAATGTGACATCTTTGATGTTATAAAATGCTTATTAAAATTTTCCTCTTCTAAATTATTTTAGAAAATCAACTCTCAAAATGTTAAACCATTTGGGGCGGCTTGGGTGCTGTGAATAGAGTAGTGATCCTGGAATCAGGAGGACCTGAGTTTAAATCTGGCCTCAGACACTTAACACTAGCCATGTGACCCTGGGCAAGTCACTTAACCCCAGTTGCCCTGCCCTCCCCCCTCCAAAAAGGAAAAAAAAATGTTAAACCATTATAATTTAAGAAAGACATTAAAAAGTGTGTCCACACAAATGACCTTTTTTAATTTCTCATTTTAGAAGTTTATGGATTTTTTTTTTAAGCAATTGGGGTTAAGTAACTTGCTCAAGGTTACACGGCTAGTCATTATTTATGCGTGGGTGCTCGTTTTCTGAAGCCGGATCTGATCTCGGGTCATCCAAACTCCGAGGCCGGCGCTCTTACTCACTGCTCCACCTAGTCGCCCCTATAGGGCAATTGGGGTTAAGTAACTTGCCCAAGGTTACACGGCTAGGTTTTTGTTTGTGCGGATTAAGTGTTGGAGGCTGGCTCCGAACTCAGGTCCTTCTGATTCCAGGGCCGGCGCTCTATTCACTGCGCCACCTAGCCACCCCAGAAGTTTATGGATTTTAGTTAAATTAGGTAAGAAAAATTTTACAAGTAAAAAAAGGATTTAAATATGGTGACAGATTTGTTTTTTAAGATTAGGTGAAAGAGAAGTCAATTTAAGGTGTTAAAGAACTAATCCAACCAAGATGCAGATGTACCACAGAACTGGTTGATATGTGCTTGCTATATGGTTTTGAATAGAATACTACCTTGATATTATATATCACATGTAATAATATTGAAATAATGTGACATTCAATAAAATGTGACAATCATGAATTCCAGATTTGGGCAAACTAGTGTTATTTAAAGCTAAAGAATCAGTCATTTGCCTGAATACCTGTATTTCTGGTTGTTAATTTCTGTTTTCCCTTTCTCCTACAGATAATGATGAATAAACCCAACTCAGGATATTCTTTTGCCTTCTGCTATGGAAAATCATTGGAATTCTGCCCAGCAGAATAACAGGATGTAGTCAGAAATGTATCAAAGATTGTAGAATAAGAATATCACTATTAAGATGGGCAAGCTGATTGCATGAAGGAGCCAAGGAAACATACCATTTTAAATTTAAAATATTAGTGCTTTGTATTGTCTTTGTTCCTTGAGTTTAAAAGTTAGTTTCTATTGAATGTGTGTCTTTGTGTTTCTGTACAGAGACGCATATATACTTCATGTCAAACAATCCAAAGCTTAACAGGGACCCTGGGCCAGGAATGGATTTAATGTTTTTAAAGAATATTTATCATGAAATAAGGTAGCATCGACTGTTGCGGTATGACTGAAAAACAGTGACCCATATTGTGATAAATTTTCATTTGAATACTTATACTTTTTTTTTGTCCTAGACAAATTCTAAAAGGCAGTTTTTGGTGTTTGGGTTTGTTTGTTTTTTTAAGAGCTAAATTTACTAACTTAAATAATCTTGTTAAGGTCCTTCTTTGAATACTGAACATTTTTGAGGATTCAGTTTGTCTTCTAATCTATATTGTAATAAAAAAATGTACATTTTCCCAACAGTATCACCCAAAACCAACTTAACAGATAAAAATTGAGGTGCTGTTCTAGAGATCATTGAAAATTTTGATTTATAAAGGATAGATGGGAAATTTTCTTTGATGTTCAGAAAATACAAGTTTCTTCAGTTATTTTTTCATTTGGACCAAAACCCACAGAAGTACTTGAAAATTTGCCTGCTTTTGTAACATTGACCCAATATGTAGATGAACCCTCTATGGTTTTCATCTCTTATCCACAGTTGCTGCTTGAACAATGATTTACTTTAACTAAGAAGCAATGTTTCCAGTCCCCAATTTTAGTTCTATAGAAATCGTTTCTTGCAATCAGTATCTCAGTGGGAAAAGATCATTTGATGGTTTCCTCTATTGCTTTTCATTACAAGAGGATCCAGGTTTCAGAGTCAAGTAGTTTTTTTTCCTTTGAGATGATGGCCACACAGCACAATCTCTACCTGCAACAGAGCTAAGAATTAGATAGGAAATATCTGACATCCAGATAAAGGATGTTAACCTTTAAGTAAAGGCAGCCTGATTGGCAAAAACCTAATGAGTTTGAAAATAAAAAGCCTTGACAGCAGCACTATTGAAGTTATTATGTATATTATTTTTAACATTCAGAAATAAATACTTGATTTTTGTATATTTCTTTACTTTTGTGAAGTTACTATTAAATTTTTTCTTACCTACCTGAAGGATGCCTGATGCTGTTTGTCTTCTCTTTATTGACAATATTCACAGTATGCTTTTTTTTTTTTTAAAGCAATTGGGGTTAAGTAACTTGCCCAAGGTTACATGGCTAGTTATTTTTGTGTAGGTGTTAAGTATCTGAGACCAGAACCACTCCAGGGCCGATGCTCTTAACTCACTATGCCACCTAACTGCCCCCACAATATGCTTTTTATAAAGAGCTATGAACACATTCTGTGGCTCATCTATAATATTAATGAATTAATACACATTACTGAAGTGATCTTTTTGGCACCAGATAATTATACATACATACATATATATATATATACATATATATATTTACAATTGAGTTAGATGAGGACTTAAGCTATATATTTCAACTGAAATATATATATATATATATATATATATATATATATATATATAATTCTTTAAAATCCTCAAAGTTGTGGATTATTTTGTGACTTCAGCTCAGTGGCTGAAGTACTGGGTCTGGAGTCAGAAAGACCTGAGTTCAAATCCCACCTCCAACACTTACTAGCCATGTGACTGGGCAAGTCACTTAACAGCCTGTTTCCTCAACTGTGAAAGGTATTTGTGTGAAGATCAAATGAGAATACTTGTAAAGTACTTAGCACAGTACATAGCACATAGTAGGTGCTTGAGAAATGCTTCCTTCATAGCTTGAATTTGAGATTAGTTCTTTTTAATTATAAGTTCATAAATTCATATACTTAAAACCAGAAGGGACCTCAGAAGTCATCAGTGCAATCCTCTAATTTTACAGATGAAGAAACTGAAGCTCAGAAAGGCTAAATTTGAGCAATTTTAAGTATATAATATGTGATCAATTTGAATTTATAGTTTATTTACTATATCTGACTTAGTCCTCTTACTGATTCTGGAGTTAGTAAAAATTGGCCTAAAGTATTGCCTTTGATATATTAACCCAGGCTGTTCTCTCAGAATTTAAAATTATCAAAAGAATTGCTTGTTGACTGACATTAAAATGTTGATGAGCCTAGAGCAAGTATTAGGGCATGCCACTAAAAAGTTCCCTCCATGTTGACCTGTCTGTTATGCATTATTTGGATTCAGTTCAAAATTCACATAACTAAACTGTCTTTCCCTTTATTTTTCCACGAATGCGTCTATTATGAAAGATCAGCAAGTATCTTGCTGAAATTTAGTGTGAAATTTAGGCACACTATGTCTGTGTATTCCCCTGATCTAATAAACCCTGTTGAAGAGAAGGAAGAGGAGGAGAAGAAGCAGTTGTCCATGCTGGTTCCTAGTAATGACTATTTCCCTTTCAAAGTGCTCACAAGCCATCTGTTTAATAATTCATTTTAGCATTTTGCCAAGAATTAAAATTGAACTCACCATCTTTTTTGCTGAACTCACATTCCCTTTTTTGAAAATTGGCACATTTGCCTGTCTCCAGTTTTATAGCACCTTTTCTGTTCCAAATTTTCTTTAAAAGAAACCAAAAATAGTTTGTCCATCACATCTTTGCATCATATAACCATATTAAATTATTATACTCATCCTCTCATTTAAAAAAAAAGTACAATGTGACCAAAGAATAAAATTCCATACAATTAGTAACAATATGACATATCATCTAACAAAATTTAGTCAAAACTTCCTTTGAAAAAACTTTTGAGTCAACATTGCTCAAAAATTAAATGCTACTTAGTGTAATTGTTACTTAAGAAATATAGTTCCAAGAGCTAGCCAGACTCTGGGGAAGAGAAGATGCTCATTAAGGAGACAGGTTTGACCTGATGCACTGCACAGCTTTTGCAACAGCAGATGAATATCATCTTGATAATTTGTCCCATGAATTGGGATCTCACAGATACATGGAAATAACCAACTTGCCTAGAGATGCAGCAAATATTTTGGTGATTGGTGTAGAAAATCCTGAAAAAGAGTATGATCCTGGAACAATCTTTCTCTTCAGGGAAGGAGCTGTTGTATTTTGGAACGTGGAGAACAAAACTATGAAACATGTGATGCAAATTTTGGAAAAACATGAAGTTCACCCTTATGAAATGGCACTGGTTCGCTGGGAGAATGAAGAACTTAACTACATGAAAGCAGAGGGCCAATCAAAGCTTCATGTGGGGGGGGGGGGATCAGGTTAAATTCAGAATTGGACCTAGATGAAATCATATTGGAGAAATTTGCCTTTTCAAATGCCCTTTGCCTTTCAGTGAAACTGGCTATTTGAGAAGCATCACTGGATGATTTTGTTGAGTCTATTCAGTCAATTCCAGAGGCTTTAAAAGCTGGAAAAAAAGTGAAACTTTCTCACGAAGAGGTTATGCAGAAAATGGGAGAACTTTTCTCATTAAGACACCATATAAATTTGAGTTCAAACTTCCTGATGACCCCTGATTTCTACTGGGATAGAGAAAACTTGGAGGCACTTTATGATAAAACTTGTCAATTCCTTAGCATTACTCGTAGAGTTAAGGTGATGAATGAGAAACTTCAACACTACATGGAACTTTAACAGACCTGATGAGAAAGCACCTCAATGAAAAGCAGGCCCTCCACCTAGAATGGATGATTGTTATACTTATCACTATAGAGGTAATGTTTGAACTTGGCAGACTATTGTTCTAACTATATGAAAAAGATGTGGATAACCGAAAAATTACCAGATATATAAAATACTGAAAAGTATCAGTGACAAATGTGTAAATAATAGGAAGCAAATACTCCTTTTTGTCTCATCTTTTATAGTGGTTCTAATCTTTGTATATATTTTTCTGGTCAAAAAAAATTATGACTGCTATATTCAAGTTGCATGTCTCTCCTTCCCATAGTTATTTAATTTTTTTAGAGTAACTAAGAAATTCAGGTATTGGTGTTCCTACCTACAAGATAAGATTTTTTAATATGTTCATTTTGTCTTGGGTGATCCTATCCATAGATCTTAAAAATAAACTTACCCTGCCCTTTTCAAAAAAGAAATATAGTTCCAGGCAGAGTCAAGATGGCAGAGTAGAAACAGGACTTCCATGCAGCTCCAGCTCCCACCTTCCCCAATTTGTGTAAAAGGGGTCTTTGAACAATTGGAGCTACAAAGCCCACAAAATGACACAGAGAAGCTAACCTCCCACTGAGGACATCCTGGCAGGGAGCAGCCAGCACAGCGCTCTGGTAGCCAACCTGGCACGAGCCAGAGATTTTAGCCCCAGGGTGGGCCTGACCAGCAGCTGTCTGGAGGGACTTCAGAGCAGCAGCAGCTGTGGCCATTTCTAGAATTATCAACACATAGATGCTAAGGACAAAGTGAGAGGTCAGTGCAGTATGGACTTTGGGACCCACTAGTGGGGAGTGCGTCAGCCTCTCCCCACCCAGGGCGAGAAGCCACTGAGGAGCCACAGAAGAGATCATTTAAAAATCATTGGACTACCTGAAAGCCATTATCAAATAAAGAACCTAGAAATCATCCTCTCAGAAATTCTCAAGGAAAACTGCCCTGATATTTTAGAACCAGAGGGCAAAATAGAGGTTGAAAGAATCCACCAATCACCTCCTGAAAAAGATCCCAAAAAGAAAACTAGGAATATTATAGCCAAGTTCCAGAATTCCCAGATCAAGGAGAGAATATTACAAGCAGCCAGGAAGAAACAATTTGAATATTGTGGAAACACAATCAGGACAACACAGGATCTGGCAGCTTCAACACTGAGGGATCAAAAGGCCTGGAATATGATATTCCGGAGGTCAAAGGAGCTGGGATTAAAACCAAGAATCACCTACCCAGCAAAACTGAGTATCATGTTTCAGGGGGAAATATGGTCATTCAGTGGAATAGAGGACTTTCAAGTATTCTTGAAGAAAAAACCAGAGTTGAATAGAAAATTTGACATTCAGACACAAGAAGCAAGAGAAGCATGAGAAGGTAAACAGGGAAAAGAAATCATAAGGAAGGAGGCAGGCTGGAATGCCAATGGTGCCGCACTGAGAGAGGCAGGCTGGGATGGCGCAGCACACAGAGGCCTGATCAATGAGAGGGGCAAGTTGTCCCACCAACCACAAGGGCCACTACTAGGCCTACCACCAAAGGCCCTGGCACTGGAAAGAGCAAGGTAAGAATCAGATGCAGGGCCCTTGTCAGGGACAGCAAATACTCCTGGGACTCCATAGCCCAGAAATTTACAAAAGCCTTCTGAGGACCTCCAAGAACCAGGATGGCAGAGTGAACCCTGGCTGCTCCAACCACCCACCCCCCGAAAACATAGTAACTATTGCCCCGGTGCAAAACCCTAAACAGTAAAGGCTTAGGAAACCTAGAGGAAGGGTGTGTCTAGGGCCCAGCCTCAAAATGGGTTGAAAGCAGACTGTAAAGACAAAGACTCTGGAGTCCTGCTATCCTTGGGGAGGAACTAAATGCAGAGGGAGACAAAATTGACTCCACACCCACAGCTGAAGCATCAATAGGGATTCTGTCCCAAACACTGAAAGCTTTCCTAGATGAGCTAAAAAGGAACTTTGAAAACCAGATGAGAGAGATAAAAGAGAAAATGAATAATTCTTTTAAAATCAAAATTGCACTATAATGAAGAAAACAGCTCCTTAAAAAGAAAAGTGGGTGATATGGAAAAGGAGCTCCAAAAACTAACCAAGGAAAATAATTTGCTAAAAACTAGAATCAACCAAATTGAAGTGAATAACTCTATGAGGAACCAAGAATTAGTCAAAGAAAGCATCAAGAATGAAAAATTAGAAAAAGAGGTAAAATATCTCAATGGAAAAATAACTGACTTGGAAAACAGATCTAGGAGAAAGAACCTGAGAATCATAGGCCTACTGGAAAATCATGATCAAAAAATGAGCCTGGACAATATCCTCCAAGAGTTCATCAAGGAAAACTGCCCTGAGATACTAGAACCAGAGAGTAAAATAGAAATTGAGAGAATCCACCAGACACCCCTTGAAAGAGATCCTAAACTGAAAAGTACTCAAAATGTTGTGGCCAAACTCCCGAACTACCAGGTAAAAGAGAAAAATACTTAAAGGAGCCAGAAAGAAGCAATTCAAATATCAAGGAATGACAGTGAGGATCACACAGAATCTGGCAGCCTCTACACTAACAGATCGGAGGCAATGGAATACAATTTTTCGCAAGGCAAAAGAGCTCAGGTTATAACCCAGGATCACCTACCCAGTGAGACTGAACATATTCTTCCAGGCAAAGAGATGGTCATTCAACGATATAACAGATTTCCAGACCTTTCTGCTGAAAAAGCCGGAGCTCAATGGAAAATTCAATCTCCAATTACGAGACATAAGAGAGACTTAGGTAAACAAGGAACACACACACACACACACACACACACACGTTATTAAATAAGAGAAAACTTTTTAAAAAATCTTATTAAGGGCCACAAAGGGACTGCAATGGAAGAAGAGGAATGAATAAAGTGGAAAAGGGTAAGTTATGCCACACAAAGAGGCATAAAAACAATATAGCATAGGGAAAGAAGGGAGGGAGATGAGTATCATATGAGCTTTTCCATCATTGGTTCTGGTGCAAGGAGGGAATAACACAACCAGTTAAGCATAGGACTCTGGAGAAGAGATGCAAAACGTATCATAATAGAGGGAAAAAGGAGAGGAGGAGGAGCTTTGCATGAGATTTGTTCCTGTCAGTGCAAAGAAGAAATAACATACTTTATTAAGTATTAAAATATCCTACAGGCAGTAGGAGAGGGAAAGGACTACAAAAGGAGGGGTGCTTAGAAGGGAAGGAAGAAGTAAGGGGGAAGGGGAGGAAAAGGGAGGGGGGCTGATAAGGGAATACTGAGGGAGATGGTGGTCAAAAGGAAAACTATTAAGGAGGGGAAGGGAGAAGGGGAGAAAAATATAAGCATAAACAGGGAGGGAATAGGATGGAGGGAAAGAAACAGATAATAATCATATCTGTGAATGTAAATGGAATGAACTCTCCCATAAGACAGAGGCAGATAGCAGAATGGATTAAAAACCATAATCCTACAATATGTTGTTTACAAGAAACACATCTGAAACAGAGAGATACACACAGGGTAAAGGTAAAAGATGGGAGTAAAATATATCATGCCTCAGCTAAAGTAAAAAGAAGCAGGGGTAGCAATCCTTATCTCAGATAAAGCAAAAATTGATCTAATTAAAAGAGATAAGGAAGGTAACTATATCCTGCTAAGAGGCACCATCGAGAATGAAGCAATATCACTACTTAACATATATGCACCAAGTGGTATAGCATCCACATTCCTAAAGGAGAAAGTAAGGGAATTAGAGGAAGAAATACATAGCAAAACTATACAAGTGGGGGACCTTAATCTCCCCTTCTCGAAACTTGATAAATCCAACCTCAAAATAAACAAGAAAGAAGTTAAGGAGGTGAATAGAATTTTAGAGAGGGTAGGTATGATAGATCCCTGGAGAAAACTGAATGGGGATAAAAAGGAATATACCTTCTCAGCGGTATATAGCATATACACACTAGGACATAAAAACCTCACAATTCAGTGCAGAAAGGCAGAAATAATAAATGCATCATTCTCAGACCATGAAGCAATAAAAATCATATGCAATAAAGGGCCATGGAAAGACAGACTAAAAACTAATTGGAAACTAAACAATTTAATCCTAAAGAATGAATGGGTCAAACAAATCATAGAAACAATTAGCAACTTCATTCAAGAGAATGACAACAATGAGACAACATATCAAAATTTGTGGGATGCATTAAAGGCAGTTCTCAGGGGAAGTTGTATATCCCTGAGTGCATACATGAATAAATTGGAGAAAAGAGAGGTCAATGAACTGGGCATGCAATTGAAAAAGCTAGGAAAAAAAATTGAAAATCCTCAATTAAACACTAAATTAGAAATACTGAAAACCAAAGGAGATATTAATAAAATTGAAATTAAGAAAACTATTGAATTAATAAATAAAACTGAGCTGGTTTTATGAAAAAAAAAAACAATAAAATTGATAGACCATTAGTCAATATGATTTTAAAAAAGAAAGAAAAAGCCAAATTATGAGTATCAAAAATTAAAAGGGTGAATCTACCACCAGTGAAGAGGAAATTAAAAAAATAATTAGGAATTATTTTGCCCAGTTGTATGCACATAAATTTGAAAATTTTAGTGAAATAGATGACTATTTACAAAAACATAAGTTGCCCAGATTAACTGAAGAGGAAGTAAAATTACTTAAATAACCATATCTCAGAAAAAGAAATCAAACAAGTCATCAATGAACTCCCTAGGAAAAAATCTCCAGGGCCAGATGGATTTACTAGTAAATTCAATTGATTCCAATATTCTACAAACTATTTAGGAAAATTAGCGGAGTCTTACCAAATTCTTTTTATGACACAAACATGGTACTGATACCTAAATCAGGAAGAGATAAAACAGAAAGAAAGTTATAGACCAATTTCCCTCATGAATATAGATACAAAAATTTTAAATAAAATATTAGCAAAAAGACAACAGCAACTTATCAGAAGAATAATACACTTTGATCAGGTAGGATTTATTCCAGGAATGCAAGGATGGTTTAATATTAGGAAAACCATCAGTAGAATTGATCATATCAATAATAACACTAGCAAAAACCACGATTATATCAATAGATGCAAAAAAGGCTTTTGACAAAATACAACATCCATTCCTATTCAAAACACTAGAAAGTATAGGAATAAATGGAGCCTTCCTTAAAATAATAGGTAGCATCTATTTAAAGTCATCACCAAGAATTATATGTAATGGCCATAAGCTAGAAGCATTTCCAATAAGATCAGGGGTGAAACAAGGATGTCCACTATCACCCCTCTTATTCAATCTGGTACTAGATATGTTAGCAGTAGCAATTAGAGAAGAAAAAGAAATCAAAGGAATCAAATTAAGTAAAGAAAAGACCAAGATATCACTCTTTGCAGACAATATGATGATATACTTAGAGAATCAAGTAAAAAACTACTTGAGACAATAAATAAATTTGGCAAAGTTGTAGGATATAAAATAAACCCACATAAATCCTAGGCATTCCTGTATATATCTAATGAAATTCAACAGCAAGAGATAGAAAGAGAAATCCCATTTAAAGTTACTGTAGACATTATAAAATATTTGGAGATCTACCTGCCAAAACAAATCCAAAATCTATATGAACACAACTACAAAACACTTATCATACAAATAAAGTCAGATCTAACTAACTGGAAAGACATCAATTGCTCGTGGCTTGGTCGAGCTAATATAATAAAAATGACAATTTTACCTAAATTAAATTATATATTTAGTGCCATACCAATCAATGTACCAAAAAACAACCTTAAAGAGTTAGAAAAAATAGTAACAAAATTCATTTGGAAGAACAAAAGGTCCAGAATATCAAGGGAATTAATGAAAAGAAATGCTAGGGATGGAGGACTAGCTATATCAGATTTTAATCTGTACTATAAAGCAGCAATCCTCAAAACTACCTGGTACTGGCTGAGGAATAAAGTAGTGGATCAATGGAACAGATTGGGTGCACAAGACTCAGCAGTCATTGACTATAGTAATCTACTGTTTGATAAACCCAAAGACCCCAGCTTTTGGGATAAGAACTCACTATTTGACAAAAACTGCTGGGAAAACTGGAATATAGTATGGCAGAAACTGGGCATAGACCATTATATAACACCATATAACACAATCAAGTCTAAATGGGTGCATGATCTAGGTATAAAGGCTGATACTGTAAGCAATCTGGGAAAGCAAGGAATAGTTTACCTGTCAGATTTGTGGAGAGGGGAAGACTTTATGACCAAACAAGAAACAGAGAGCATTTTAAAATGCAAAATGGATAATTTTGATTACATGAAATTGAAAAGTACAAACAAAGCCAATGTAACCAGGATTAGGAGGGAAGTGGAAAATTGGGAAAGAATTTTTACAGCCTATGTCACTGATAAAGGCCTCATTTCTAAAATATACAGAGAACTGAGTCAAATGTATAAGAATACAAGGCATTCCCCAATTGATAGATGGTCAAAGGATATGAACAGACAGTTTTCAGAGGAAGAAATTAAAGATATTTATAAGTATAAGAAAAAATGCTCTAAATCACTATTGATTAGAGAAATGCAAATCAAAACAACTCTGAGATACCACATCTCTCCAGTCAGATTGGCTAAGATGACAAAACAGGAAAATGACAAATGCTGGAGAGGATGTGGACAAATTGGAACACTAATGCGTTGCCAATGGAGTTGTGAATTGATCCAACCATTCTGGAGAGTAATCTGGAATTATGACCAAAGGGCTATAAATAATTTCATACCCTTTGACCTAGCAGCTCTTTTTGTGGTAGCAAAGAATTGGAAATTAAGGGGGTGCCCATCAATTGGGGAATGGCTAAATAAGTTGTGGTATATGCATGTTTTGGAATACTATTGTGCTGTAAGAAATGAGGAGCAGATGGACTTCATATCTACCTGTAGAGGCTTATATGAACTGATGCTGAGTGAGAAGAGTAGATCCAGGAGAAATTTGTACACAATTATAGACACAACATATGTGTGACAACCAACTTTGATAGATTGGACTCTTCTCAGCAATCCAGGGTTATAAGTCAACCCCAAAAGACTTATGATGGAGAGAGATGTCTACATCCAGAGAAAGAACAGAGTTTGAACCCAGATTGAAGCAAAATACCTGCTCATTTTCAGTTTCTTGTTTGTTTTTGTTTCCTCTTTCACATTTTTCATTCCATCTGATACCATCCTTCTTTATAACCTGACTAATGCCTAATGTGAAAGTATTTGCATATATCACACTTGATTGTATGCCGCCATGGGGGTGGGAGAGAATTACGGAAATGAATCTTGTAACTAAAAGTAAACAAATTAATAAAGACCAAAAAATAAAAAAAAAAAGAAATCATAAGGAACTTATCAAAGTTGAACTATTTACACTCCTACATGGAAAAACAATAATTGTAACTAATGAAACTTTTCTCAGTATGAAAATAGTTGAAGGGAATAGAAGGCATATGAATACATATGTGAATATGTATATATATGTTGACAGGTATACATAGATAGAGGGCACAGGACCAATTTAATAGGAAGGGATGATACTTAAAAAGGTGAAATTAAGAGGTGAGAGAGGAATATAGTTAGAGGAGATGGGGAGAGACAAAATGGGGTAAACTATCCCATATAAAAGAGGCAGGAGAAGGTGGTTGCAATGGAGGGGAAAAACAGGAGGACAGAAGGGAATGGGTCAACCTTATTTGCATTGAATTTGGCTTAGGGGGGGAATGACATACACACTAAATAGGGTATTTCACCCTACAGGTGAGTTGGGGGGAAGGGGGTGAGAGGGGGGATGATGGAGGGGAGAGCAGGCTGGGGGGGGGAGGGAAGTTGGAAGCACCCACTTTTGAAAAGGCACAGGACCAAAGTAGAGAATAGAAGAAGTGGGAGGTGGGATAGAAGGGAGGTAAATATAATCAGTCTTTTATAATATATCTACTATGGTCATGTTTTGCATTAGCTACACATGTACAACCTATATTGAATTGCTTATCTTCTGAATAAGGGTGGGTGACAAGGGAGGAAGGGAATTATTCTGGAATTCAAAGTTTTAAAACCAAATGTTTAAATACACACACACACACACACACACACACACACACACACTATTATTAATACTGTTTTACATGTAATTGGGAAATAAGATATACAGGTATTGGGGCATAGAGATCCACCATGTCCTACTGGAAAAGTCAAAGGGGGTACAGGGGAAGATATGGGAGTGAGCAGATTGGAGGAGGGGTTATCCAGCAGGACCATTATTTTGAGGAAGTTGGTAGGGGAAAAACGGGGAGAGAATTTGTAACTCAAAAACTGGCAGAAATGAATGACGTAAACCAGAAGTTAATAAAGCATTTGAAAAAAAACATATAGTTCCAAGTTCTAGGCAGCAAGTGGGAAACTGAAATATGGGTGGTTTGAGTTTGTCTCAATTTACTACGTGGAGATAGGACCACGGTGAAGAAAGAGTATTAGGGTTAGGATTCAGAGGAACTGAATTTAAATCCAATTTGAATAATCTTACATACATACACATACACATATGTATACATACATATATATGCACACACATATTTGTAGCTATCTAATGTGGGAAGGGGGAGGGAAAAAGGAATTTGCATGATAGCTTCATTATATATTTCAAAGGAAAAATAAGTTGTACATAATAGATTTGCAGTTTCATGTGCAATAATATTTTTAAAATTATACTATGTTATGGAAATGCTTGTTTTACTCCATAAATTAACCTCTGCCACAACTTATGGGACCTTGGACAAGTCAAGGCCCAGTTTCCTCATCTATAAAATGTGAGGATTAGACTAGACAGCCTAGTCTCATCCTAAAGTCCCTTTTAGCCATTTATCTATAATCCTTACAGAATTTACTGTTGAAATAAGAGCCTTATGAGTTGTACTCAAAGTGCATCTGTGTCAATGTGGATATTCGCTCCAACAATACAGATCATTAACCCATTCATGCTACTATGCTGTTCTTACTCATGTCCTCTCCTAAGTAACCTGACATACTGGGCACCTTCCACTTTTTTCTAATAATACAAAATTTACCTGGAGCACATGAGCTGTCCATTGATAACCCCTCTCTCTTGCCATGTAGCCAACCCATCATCTTTTTTTAATGATTTCCTTTAACCTGGGTCAAAAGCTCTGTAGAAATGAAAGCTATGATTATTTTTACATAGAGCCATAAGCTATATATAGCATAAATGCAAACCATATGGGGACCCTATAAAACAGGGGTTCTTAACCTAGAGTTTGTATACCTTTTTCTTTGACTTCTTGACAATTGTATTGCTGTATGATTGGTTTCCTTTGTAATCCTAAGTATTTATTGTATGTACTCCAAAACATTATTCTGAGAAGGGGTCCATAGGCTTACCAGGCTACAAAAACAGTTCATGACATACACACAAAGTTAAGAACTCCTGCTCTAGACAGAAGAAATGAGTAAGAAAAGTTAGATGGGAAAAAACAAATTGTAGGTGTGAAAGTATTGTATTTACTTAAGTAATTTTCCGCCATTAAAGTACTTCCCTCCAGGAGACCCAGCAGTCATTGACTATAGTAATCTATTGTTCGATAAACCCAAAGTCCCAGTTTTTGGGATAAGAATGCACTATTTGACAAAAACTGCTGGGAAAACTGTAATACAGTATGGCAGAAACTGGGCATAGATCATTATCTAACACCATATACCAAAATCAGGTCTAAATGGGTGCATGATCTACATGTAAAGAATGATACTGTGAGCAATTTGGGAAAGCAAGGAATAGTTTACCTGACAGATTTGTGGAGAGGGGAAAACTTTAGGACCAAACAAGAATTAGAGAGCATTATAAAATGCAAAACGGATAATTTTGATTACATTAAATTGAAAAGCTTCTGTACAAATAAAGCTAGTGTAACCAAGATCAAGAGGGAGGTGGGAAATTGGGAAAGAATTTTTACAACTTGTGTCTCTGATAAAGGACTCATTTCTAAAATTTATAGAGAATTGAGCCATCTATATGAATACAAGTCATTCCCCAATTGATAAATGGTCAAAGGATATGAACAGGCAGTTTTCAGAGAAAGAAATTAAAGATATCTATAAACATATGAAGAAATGCTCTAAATCACTATTGATTAGAGAAATGCAAATCAAAACAACTCTGAGATACCACATCTCTCCAGTCAGATTGGCTAAGATGAAAAAACAAGAAAGTGACAAATGCTGGAGAGGATGTGAACAAATTGGAACACTAATACATTGCTGGTGGAGTTGTGAACTTATCCAACCATTCTGGAGAGCAATCTGGAATTATGCCCAAAGGACTATAAATAATTTCATACCCTTTGACCCAACAATACCACTTCTAGGGTTATATCCCAAAGAGATCACAGAAGTGGGAAAAAGACCCACATGTACAAAAAAATTTATAGCAGCCCTTTTTGTGGTTGCAAAGAATTGGAAACTAAAGGGGTGCCCATCAATTGGGGAATGGCTAAACAAGTTGTGGTATATGAATGTAATGGAATATTATTGTGCTATAAGAAACAAGGGGGTGACGGATTTCATAATTACCTGGAGAGACTTATACAAACTGATGCTGAGCAAGAAGAGTAGAATCAGAAGAAATTTGTATACAATCACAGACATACCATATCTGTGATGACCAACTATGACAGACTGGACTCTTTTCAGCAATGCAGTGATATAAGTCAATCCTGAAAGACTCAAGTAAGAGAGAAATGCGCCATCCAGAGATATAACTAGAAAGAACTGAGCCTGAATCCTGATGGAAGCAAACTAAATGATCTTTTTCTTTTCGTTGTTTGGTTTTATTTCTTCTTTACCATCTTTCATCCCACCTAATACAATACACCTTTGTAATTGGAATAATGTCTAATATGAATGTATTTGCAGATTCTATACTGGACTATATGCTGTCATGGGGGGAGGGGGGAGGGAAGTAAAGGAAATTTGAAAATCATGGAACTATGGAATTGAATCTTGTTAACTGAAACTAAACTAATGAATTATTAAAAAAAAAAATAAAATACTTCCCTCCTACCACAACACTCCTGCCACACATTTAAAGAAGAAACTCAGGAAAAATCTTTTTTATTTGTAATAAGGGTTTTTTCCTCAACCCCCACACTCCCTCCCTGAAATAATTTTGTAGATTTCAAAGACTTTCCTAAAAGGATTTAACTTCTTAGTTGCCAAAACTGATTAAGAGTGAAGCATACTGTGTTCTTGACTCTGAGATGGGAAAGAAGAAGCAAGGCGACTGGGAATCTTTAACTATCACCAAGCAGTCTCATTTCATCTCTTGATCTTTAAGGCTTTCTCCAACTTCCAAAGGACTAGGGTCACAGGATTACCAGACTAAGTAAAATAGTAAAGTGAACAATCCCAACAACTACATACCTAACCACATAACCAGGAGGTGACTAGAACAGTAACTCTTTGGGCAGTTGGAATTAGGAGAAAAAACAACAGCAATATTTATGTAGTGTTTTTAAGGTTTACATATTGTTTTACATATATTAAGTCATTTAATCTTTGCATCAATCCTGAGTAATAGGCTCTATCATTATTCTCATCTTATAAATGAAGACCCTGAGGTTAAGTGGTAACTTTGCTACACAACTAGTCACACAACTAGTTAAGTGTCTAAGACTGAGTTTGAATCCAGGTCTTCCTGAGGAGTATACCTATATGGTCAAAAATATCTATAGCAGCAATTTTTGTTGTAGGAAAGAACTAAAAACAAAGGGGGATATTTCAGGGGTGGCAACTTAACAAATTATATGTGAATCTAATGAAATATATCCACTGTACCACTTAGCTACCTAGTTAGCAGAGAGGACAGTAAAAAGGGCTGAATTTGGGTCAGAGGACCTGGGTTTGAATGTCACTTACATACTATATATGAAGACAGAGAGAGATAGATAGATAGATAGATAGATAAGATAAAGTAGATAGATGCACGTATAAACGTATCTATATATGTGTGTATATGTGGAGACAGAGAGAGATGCACCAGGAGGCACTTAGGGTTTTATCGCCACTTGAAAGAATCATAATAGAAGCATAATTTAGAGATGGAAGGGACCCTACAAATCATCTAATCCAAACCTTTCATTTTATAGATGAGGACATTGGAGCCTAGAAAAAAAGGTTAAGTGACTTGTCCAGGGCCATAGAGTTAGTAAGTGACAATATATACTACATACTATTCCATCATAATTCACTACTTAAAATTTTTTCATTCTGATATCTTTAAGAATTGGTTTTCATTGAAGCAAGGGAGAATCGCTAAGATAAAGTAGGGTTGTGGGGTCAAGTCAACAAGCAGAAGCAAGAAGAATGATAGTCCCTGCCCTCAAGGAGCTTACATTCTAATGGGGGAAGGTAATACATAAAGATAAAGGGCAAATAACAAGAGTAATCCTTGATATTTATGTAGAATTTGAAAATATGCAAAGCAAACACGTCATTCTGTCTTTACCACAGCTCTGTGAAGTGGCCATTTCACGTGTTATTTTCTCCAGTTTTACAGATGAAACCAGTACTCAAACTGACCACCTTCCCTAAGAGCAAAAAATAAAAGAAAATGAAACCATATTCAGAGTGGAAATCAAGCATATTTTTGGCATTATATTGTGACAGTTTCTCAATAATTCACATCTTCCTGGCACTTCTGATACAGAGCTCTAACTAAAACAGTATGAAACCTAAAACTTCTTGCTTTCTTTCCCTATTATTATTCCAAACTTCGAAACAGGCATTTTTCATCCCCACCTTAGCAAAAAAGATTGGGCCTATTTAAAATCCATGTTATGCAATTAAACATATCTTTCTAAAAATGCTTTTTTGTCTTTTGATATTTTGATTTGTATTGTCATAAGATCAGAGAAATTCCAAGGGAAAAAAAAAATCTCTTAGGGGCGGCTAGGTGGCGTAGTGAATAGAGCACAGGCCCTGGAATCAGAAGGACCAGAGCTCAAATTTGGCCTCAGACACTTGACATGCTTACTAGTTGTGTGACCTTGGGCAAGTCACTTAACCCCAATTGCCCTACATTCCCTCTTTCAAAAAGCAAAAACAAAACAAAAAACCTCCTACCAATACACTCCTCCCTTATAACAAGGAATAATCATTAAGCAAAAACACTGGCTCTGGTGCCTGGTCTGCCAATGTAGCTACTATGTTGCCCATGTGGCCACATTAGTTGTCAGATATGGGTACTGTATGGGTGTATGCTTAATGTCTTTTCATCTTTCTTTTTTTTTTAAACAAATGCTTTATTAACTTCTGTTTTACATCATTCATTTCCGCCAGATTTTGAGTTACAATCATTTTCCCCCCATTATTCCCCTACCCAACCTCCTAGAATAGTAGTCCCACAAGATATCACTTCCTCCAATCTGCTCTCTCCCATACCTTCTCCCATACCCCCATCGACTTTTCCATTAGAGGAAGGTGAATCTTTGTGTCCCAATGCCTGCACATCTTATCTCCCTATTACAAGCGAAAGAGTATTACTAATAGTATTTATATATATTTGAAACATTTAATGTTACGACCTCAAATTTCAGATCCATTTCCTTCCTCCCTTGTCACCCATTCCTTCTTGGGAGATAAGCAATTCAGTATATGTTGTACATGTCTAGCTATGCAAAACATTATCATAGTAGATATATTGTACAAGGCTGCTTACAATTCCCTCCCACTCATCCCACCCCCCACCTGGTCCATTCCCTACATGATCCTGTCCCTCTTCTACAGTGGGTACTTCCAACCACCCCTCCCCCCAAGGATGCCCTCCCATCCATCATCCCTCCTCTCATCCCCCTTCCCCCTATCCTGCTGCAGGTTGAGATATCCCATTTAGTATGTATGTCATTCTCTCCCTGAACCAAATTCAATGAGAATGTGGTTTTGCCTTTTTAGCCTTCCTATTCTCCCCCTCCCTTGCAACCACTTCCCTTGCTTCTTCTACATGAGATAGTTTACCCTACCCTGTCTCTCCCCATCTCCTCTTGCCACTTTCCTCTCTCACCTCATAATTTCATCCCTTGAGTATTCTCCCTTCCCAACAAATTCAACCTATGCCCTCTATCCATATATAACTGTAACCATATACACACACATTCACATATGTATTCATATGACCACACCCCTTCTTCCATTATTTTCATAGTGAGAAAGATATCATCAGTCATAGTTATTGCTTTTCCATATAGGAATGTAAATAGTTCAACTTTGATAAGTTCCTTTTGATTTCTTTTCCCTGATTACCTTCTCAGGCATCTCTTACTTCTTGCGTCTGGATGTCAAATTTTCTATTCAACTCTGGTTTTTTCCTCAAGAATGCTTGAAAGTCCTCTATTCCACTGAATGACCATATTTTCCCCTGAAACAAAATACTCAGTTTTGCTGGGTAGGTGACCCTTGGGTTCATTCCCAGTTCTTTTGCCCTCTGGAATATCATATTCCATGCCCTTCGATCCCTCAGTGTAGAAGCTGCCAGGTCCTGGGCTATTCTGATTGTGTTTCCACAATATTGAAATTGTTTCTTCCTGGCTGCTTGTAGTATTTTCTCCTTGATCTGTGGATTCTGGAACCTGGCTATAATATTCCTGGGAGTTTTCTTTTTGGGATCTTTTTCAGGAGGTGATCTGTGGATTCTTTCAACCTCTATTTTGCCCTCTGGATCTAAAACATCAGGGCAATTTTCCTTGAGAATTTCTTGAAGGGTGATTTCTAGGTTCTTTCCTTTGATCATGGCTTTCAGGTAGTCCAATAATTTTTAAATTGTCTCTCCTGGATCTATTTTCCAGGTCAGTGGTTTTTCCCATGAGATATTTCACATTGCCTTCTAATCTTTCATTTGTTTGGATCTGCTTAACAGCATCTTGATTTCTCATAAAGTCATTAGCTTCCATTTGCTCCAGTCTAACTCTGAAGGAATGAATCTCCTCAGTGAACTTTGAGATTCTTTTTCCATCTGGCAAATCCGACTTTTTAAGGCATTCTTCTCCTCATTGCCCTTTGAGCCTCCTTTGCCATTTGAGTTAGTCTATTTTTTAAGGTGTTGTTTTCCTCAGTCAGGCTGTTGACCCTCATTTCATACTTTTCCTGCATCCTTCTCATTTCTCTTTCCAATTTTTCCTCCACTTCTCTTATTTGATTTTTAAAGTCTTTCTTAAGGTCCTCTATGGCCTGCAACCCGTTCATGTTTTCCCCTGGGGCTTTTGGAGCAGGACTTCTGACCTCACAGTCCTTTTCCCGCTCTATGCCCCCAAAATAGGAGTCTAGGTTGCATTTTTCTGTTTCCTTTGCCTTGGCATGTTGCCACTTAATTACTTGACTTTTGGGCTTGTTGCCACACTATGGCTTTAAGGCCAGATAGAGGAATTTTCGTCCCGAACGTGTGGGGGGCAACTTCCATTTCTGGCAGGCTGTAAACCCACCCACAACTTCCACCCTAGATCACAGTCCAGATCCAGGGAGGTTAAAGCAAGAGTGATTACCCCCCAAGACTGATCACTGTATCTCCCCACGATTTGTAGGCTGGGAGCCGGAGCTGCCTCTGAAAACTACAAAATGGCGTGTCTCCTCAGCGGCTTCTAGCCCCCAGGGGAGGGAGCTGACGCATTCCCCAAATACAGGCCCCAAAGTCCATAG
>WOXC01006009.1:0-88633 GCA_011680675.1 Gymnobelideus leadbeateri
AGCAATTGGGGTTAAGTAACTTGCTCAAGGTTACACGGCTAGTCATTATTTATGCGTGGGTGCTCATTTTCTGAGGCCGGATCTGATCTCGGGTCATCCAAACTCCGAGGCCGGCGCTCTTACTCACTGCGCCACCTAGCCGCCCCTTTAGGGCAATTGGGGTTAAGTAACTTGCCCAAGGTTACACGGCTAGGTTTTTGTTTGTGCGGATTAAGTGTCGGAGGCCGGCTCCGAACTCAGGTCCTTCTGATTCCAGGGCCGACGCTCTATTCACTGCGCCACCTAGCCGCCCCGGTCAGAAATATTTTTAAAGGTGAAATTAGATAATATACATAAAGTACTCTATATATGTGTGTACACACATGAAATTGTTATGTCCTTTTTACAGATAAGGAAAATGTGCAAAGAGGTTAAAAACTCTTCTGTGGTCAAATAGTAGACTAGTGGTAGGTGCCATGATTAAATCCCAGTTTTCCTGATTTATTACTCATCAATTACCAGTTTCAAAGTTCCTATCTTGGTCATTTTTAATCACCATACAAGTCTGACAAATAAGGATCTTCTTGTAATGGAGAAATCTAAACATCTATCAGCTATGCTCAGAGTAAATTTAAAAATGGAAAGTTTCCACATAACAAATTATATATCTATTGGTATGACACTAATTTAAGAATATTTTTTTTAATTCAGCCATAATTTTTATATTCATAAAATATGGATATGCAGGAAAAACCTCAGTTTTAATCCTATCTCTGAAACGTATTAGCTAAATCACTTAAGCTTTAAACTTCTTCATCTTAACTACTGTTTCAAAGGTCAAATGGGAAAATTCTACATCGTGTTTTGTAAACTGTAGAGAGCTATATAAATGTCTGCTATGACTATTAATATTTTTGATAATATTAGCCAGGCAATTGAAAAATAATTATATTATGGATATCACACAGTCCCTTTGTCTAATCCAATTCGTAATTCTGAATTTGATTTGGAAACACATTCAGATTAAAAAATAAGTTGCAAAGCAATTTTCTATTAAAGTGCTAAAGAGTTAGGCAACTTTGATTTATGCCACACTAAGCCTGGACTACCATGTTAATCTTCAAATATGGACAACCTATGTTTAAATATAAGCCATACTAAGATAAAGACAGAAACATTTAAAATCTATACCCCATAAACAAGTAGTAGTAAGGTCCTTTACAAAATTCTAGTATACTCTAAGCATTATGAAAAGCCTACACACCTAGGAAAATGGGAATATGCAAAATTGGAGTAAACATAAAAGGCATGGGAATTCCTTTAACTACTTTGCCTTGGATTAGTCCTGATCTTAAAGTAAAATAGTTAATTCAGTCTCCGATGTGCTCTTGGAGCCTAATGCTACAACATGGATTCCTTAAACTCGGGCATTATCATTTATTGTCCATTTCTTCCAGCTAGGAATGTGTGAAACTGTCATTAGCTTCTAAGGAGTCTGAGGACCAAAATACACCAAGCCCCAAAACAAAACCCAACATTTTCGAAATGCAAATGAAAGCTTTCAGTTTGTAAAGTATTGTGCTACTTTGGAGTCCTTCACAAACCTGGTTCCTGAAATGACACATCTGTTCTGGTATGCATTCACAAGTCACAATTTAACCAGTTTTCTCTTTTTGTGGCAAATTCATTTGAAAATAAAGTTACCTGAATGTGATGTCAACTGTATATACAGAAGGATTAATGCAGAGAATTCTTGATTATGCTCAAAAACCTCTAAGACAGTTCTATCAACATCAAGCTTGCAAAGCAGCTTAATTTGATTGATCTTTGCCACAGGAAGCCCACTTTGATACAAAGTAAAAGACTTCAGGTTATATGTGAAAATACTAGGCTTAAAGAGAGTGTCCAGACAAAAAATTTCCACTTTTTAAGTAATTATAAAACTGTTTTCCTTGACCTACAAAATAACTCCCACAACCCAAACAAACCTAATTTGTAACCACAGTGACTAAAGTACTCAGCTACAAAGTTAAAACATTATCATAACCTTAAGACTAACTTCTCCCTCACTCCACCCAATTAAAGATTGGGTGTGATTTAAGTATTGTAAATAATAAGAAATTTTCTTCTTTGGGTCATTTCAACATTCTACTATAAAATTAATCAATATGTTTGACTATCAGATACCTGAGACCAGATTATACTACTTTCAAAAATACAGGATACAAAACTGAAATAAAAGGAAACATACATACACACACACACACAATTCTACAATTGTTTGATTTCTTCTCTTTGTTGCAAGGCTCTGTTTCACTATATAGTAAACATCGAACAACCTTAAAAACCTGGAAGTAGATATTTGAGAGTTTAACAGACAACTGCCAAAGGAGGACAGAAGTTCAACCAGTATTTTGGGCTTCAAGAGGTTTTTAGAAAAAAGTAACGAATGGACATTCACTGAATTATTTTTAAACACATACCTATGGGGAGTCTGACATCTCCATATACAGATTTCAGTGATTTTTTTTTTTAACATACCTTTCTCACATCTGAACTCTTTGGTTCTGTTGTCCAGGTTATAATTCTTGAAACAGCAAGCCTCGTCTCACTAGAGTTTACAAAGTCTGTTGGATCCATCTGCCTGGCCAGAGACTCAATGTATTTCAGAATTGCAACCTTGACCTGCAAAATTAAATTGATACAAACCCTAACTGTACAATTTGGAACTCACAGTAAGATTTTTTGCTTATCATATTCTGTGCAGTGAAAATAGGGAGATTTAAAAAGTATTAGCCAAATAAGGAATGATAAAGAGGGTCCTTTATTTCTAAACATAAGGTCATTTAATTTTACTGATATTATTATTGATATATCTGACCCCAAATACTGAACAATAACTTTATTAGCATACAAACATATATAGCTCTTGTGCAGAAGAGAAGTATAAAGGTCAAATCCTTATATATTTTATAACATGGTAACTCACCTTAAGGTTTGGCGTTTGTGTCTGATCCACAATGAATCTCATCAAAATGTTAAACTGCTGATCAAATGGAAAGGAATCCCTAGAGAGATACACAAAATAGCATTTTATTTTTAAAATAAAGAATAAGAATGTCCTGTCATAAAATAGGTTTATACAGTACAACACACTATCTAAACAGACATAAGGAAAACAAAATCTGTCCAACACAAATTGTTTCAGGAATGTCTATGCACCACTTGGGCCACACTTAGTTGGAGGAGGAGGTAGGTAAGAGAATAACCTAGATAACCTGCTAGCTCAGGAGAGATGAAGGGAGAGATACGGAGGGCATTAAGTGCTTCCACAATAATGTTTTACTCAGCTGATCTAGCCTCTGCTTATCTGACCCAGGTTCTTATGCAGGAACCTTACTTAGTCTTCCAATTATATACCATTTCCTCTTGAACCAGTCCTTTCTTCTGATACCATCCTATTGTGTTCCTGGGATGACTCCTTGACACACACCCTGGCCAGATAATTGTTAATTATTTGTTGTTATTTTGTGTAATCCTCCAGAAATGAACTGCTTGGCTAGGGAAGCCCCACAACATTGAGCCAAGTCAGAGACTCTGCTTTGCTGCCAGATTCTGGCCCAGAAACCTAAACCTCTAGGGACAGAAACTTTTCTGTGCCTTCACTTCTTCTCTGATAAACCACTGTGCCTCTTGCCTAACTGAATTATAGTTATCTTTCAATGTGGGGGTTGAGAGAAACTCCTTAATTCCTGAATATTATGCTAACAAAGCACAAACATTGAAGGGACTCAACAAGCTCAAAAGAATTCAGAACACATTTGTGAAGATCACAGAATGCTAAAGCTAAAATTGGACTCTAAGAGTCACAGAATTCAAACCCTTCGTTTTATAGATGAAGAAACGGAGCCCCAGAGAGGTGGCGTGGCTTGCCCTAGGTCCCCTAAGCAGGCTCCCCTGACTCTCTTGCCTACTTGCTGCCAAAGGACCACCTTGGTTTCGTTCAAAGCTCATCAATAGTCGGTTTGCTACAAGATGGTAAGTTTGGTCACAGTAATTTACAAATATTAGCCCCTAATATAGTCAATGGGGATGTGACTGGCATTAATGAACAGAATATCAACCTTGAGGAATTCATAGGAATTTGACAAAGTAAATTAACTTTTTTCATTTGTATGAGAGGGATGGGACCTCCAATTCAACCTCAAAGACATGGCATTAAAAATAGCAATTTTTATTCATTAACTGATAATAAATAATTGAATTCATTAAAAATTCACTTAGAAACTAAAGCCCTCTTTAAAGAAGATGAAATAAATAACTGCTACAAATAATGCAATGCTTCTCCTCATCTATCTTTTTCTTCAAAGTTCTGAAGACTATCTCTAAAAGAAAGAGGCAGCTAAATAACCACATTAAATCAATCCTTAGTTTCTCCACTGATCACCTAAGACATGAAGTGGAGGATACTGCAGTCTACTTGTAGTATGTATACTAGTTATGAGGAAGTTAGGAAATCAGTTTTCACAAGTCACAACAGAATTTAGTCTCACTATATCATAAGGGGTGTGTGTGTGTGGGGGGGGTCAAAATTAATTTGCTAACAACTCTATTGCTAACATTCACAGAAGTTATAAAATAGCTATAAATTTATACTGCCAATCAATTTTACAGAAGATAACAGTATAAGAAACTGGTAACTTGGGGCGGCTAGGTGGCATAGTGATTAAGAGCACTGGCCTGGAGTTGGGATGACCCGGGATAGGTCTCAGCCTCAGAAAATGAGCACCCACACATAAACAATGACTGGTCGTGTAACCTTGAGCAAGTTACTTAACCCCAATTGCTTAAAAAAGAAAAAAAAAGAAAAAAAAACTGGTAACTGTTTTAGGTCAAATCTGTGGTATACCAAGCTCTGGCTTCTATTTCTGAAAGTAGCACAGTGTCAATTGAGAGCAAAAGGTTAAAAATGTGTCTTGAATATCCTTAAACTATACTCTCTTGGTAATCTTGTCAGCTTCTATGATTTCGAGTATTTTGCTTTATCATTACAAGGCATTTTAACACACATGGACATCCATAGAACAATCCCTGGAAGCAAGTAGGACAATGACTGTAACTAGAGTAGAAGCTGACCATTTAATTTAACCCCTTCAATTTGTCCTAGAGGAGAATTTGACTCAGAAGAGTTAGTGACTTATCTAAGGTCAATCCTTAAGTAAGTAGAAGGGTTCTGACTTGTACTGAGGTCCTCTGACTCAAGTGCAATCATTTTTTAATTTTTTCTTTTTACAATATCATGATATTTTATTTTCAACTGAAGAGAAACATTTTTTAAGCTTTGGTGTACAGGAGATAGAAAAAAGAATTTCATCTCTCTCTCTTTGCAACCCTTGCCTCAGAAACTATTGCCCAAAATTCTGCAAAAGAAGAAACCAAATATTCAGTAATGATTCTACAAGCATGGAAAACATAAAACCCTAATCAATGCTAAATATGGCATCATTTGCTTCAGGTTGACCAGTGAGCCATTCAGAAGTGCAACAACCACAAGAAGATTCTCTCCAGGGTGTGTGGCAGTATTTCTAGACCCAAGTTCTTCCTTGTTCTCCTCCAGCCTCACCTTGGTGAGAGCAGAATTAAACACCTGCCATAAGCAGCAAGTTCTGGAAGACAATTTGTTTGCATAAGCAGAATTTTTACAATATTTCTGATTAGACCCCAAAAGGAGCAAGGCAGCATGGCACAGAAGAAAGCACAACAGATCTGGGAGTTCAGGAGAACTAGGGTCAAGATCCAGCTTGGCCTCTGCCTGCGCACCCATTCCATATGTGGCTCCTCTGAACCTCAGCTTTCTTGACTGTAAAATAGGGATAAAAATACAGATACCATCTACATAATAAGGCCTACAAGAAACAGGTTAAAACTGGTAACCATACTTAAATGTAAATTTTAGGAAGCAATGGTTAAAGATACCCATTCATCCCCACAAGAACAGGGAGAGTCATATTACAATATGGTTGGAGAATTTCACTGCCATTTATACATCTGGGAAAGAATCAAGGCAGAACTAGGGCATGAATGTTTAAGGAAAAAAATTATGACCTGGTAGAGTCTACAAAGTAACATATATAACGTAAGCAGTATCTTCTCCAAAAAGCCAAGCTAATTATATTTAATTCTTCTTTTCTGACCTGCATTACAGTGTTAATAATCTACTAGGCTGATCAGTAATACTCCCCACAGTTCATAAATCATGCAATCAAGAGCACAGTAATTTGGTTGAGTACAGGATCTGACTATAATCATTTATTTACTTGCCTCAGGTTTGAGGAACAGAAGACAAAAAACCTGAATGGAATTTTTCTAACACTCAGCTCATTACTTTCCTTTTCTTTCCTGGACTCTTACTCTTGCAACAAATACTGTGTATATCTTCTACCCACACCCACAAAGATGAATATACAGCATTAAAAACAGTGATAGCTAGACCACTGAAAGTGTGCATGGCTGGATATATGGGAGAGAAATCAAATGTATGTTATGTAGATAGAATAAGTTAGGATCTGAATGAAGGACAGACAAAAGTAGATGAGGGACACAAACTATAAGGAAGAGCTAAAAAATAAGCTGTGAAATAACCACAGGATGGTGGTCAGGCAGTCAGTAAACACTTATTAAGCACCTACTATGTACCAAGCATTATGCTAACTGTTGGGGATACAAAAAGAAGCAAAAGACAGATGAAATGATTCCAGCCCCCACATATTTACCTTGTTACATCTAGAGCCTTTTGAACCTTTGCTTGTACAGATCCAAGTAAATCTGCTCCCATTTTCTTAAGTAATTGTGTCAGAAGAACAAAAAGCCAGTCTTGCAAGTCATCTTTATGGATTATTATAAAGTCCACTAGAGTCTCCAGGAACATACTGAAAACCTACAAAGGATACATAATTGAAAACTTATCATTTCTTGTTCTTAATGCCACTTCCAGTTCACTAAAAGGTCATCAAGAATTAAAACATTGAGGAAGAGGACACAACAAATAAAAAACTTCTAACGTGGTTCTGTTAAAACAGAAACAACTGGGTTAACATCCCCAATAAACACTAACATTGCACACTGTCTCACAGAAAAATAAAGATAAAAAGGGGGAAGGACTTACTCTCTTTTGTGAATTCCACCGCACAGCAGGCCATGCAACAAAACAAACCATTTGTTAGTCCACATTGTGAATTAATAGTACCATGATGCAGTTTTTCAAAAAACAAAAGTATGCTTGCAGTGTCTGCAGTGTTACCATACAAGTTTTCATACCTCAACACAAGACTTTAAAATATGGAGCACTGAGGAATTAAATCTTGCTAGAAGGCAGGTGGCTAGTGTTGAAGATATTCAGGTAGGTCTCTTTTCATAATCCTATTCTGTTTCTCATTTTATTTTAGTATTCAGTGAGTGCATTAATAATTTAGGATTTAATAAATTAGGCACAGGGAAATCCACTCTTGTTTATTTGCTGACATTTTTAGGCAGCTTTTAACATAGAACTTCTAAATATTTAACTTATTCCATTTCCTCTTCCGCAATTCTCTGATCAAGATTTACTCTACTTGTTATAAAATTCCTAGCTTCATTCTCTCATTATGTAGCAACGTAATTGTTAGCAATATCTTATGTGAAAGAAGGGGTCAAACTGGAATTTCACTGAACCAATTACAGGGAGAAATGCAGTAATTTGTTTTCAGATCCTGCTAATGCAACCTGCTCTACAGGAAGCACCTTACCAATTAATTATATATGTATGTTTAATTTTATAATGATATCTATTCAATCCTGGGGATTTCTTACAAAACAGTTTACAGGGAAAGAATTGAGACCCAGCCATTGGGGTGGTTTCTCATCTGACAAAAACATCTAATATATGGCAACTAAACTGAAAATCTTCCCCCCAACAAACTCACTGTACAAGAGCCATCTGATGGGAACAAATTTCTTTCATTAGCATCACATTCTGGTTCTGAATCAGCAATCTAGAGGCGAATAGGTGATAGAAATTTCATCAATCTCCAGAACCATCTATAACCCCCTCTATTCTCTATGGTATAAATCTTATTGCTTTAATAAGAGCTCTTAAAGCTATAAGTGAAAATGTTCTTCTAAAATGGTTATGCCCTATTTGAAATTCTTTATTAGCTTCCATTATCACAAGAGTCGCAGTGACTCCAGATCTCACTATTAACCTACGGGCTAATTTACTCTCAGGCTGGTAGGATTTGAGTAGAGCTGAATTTTGGTTAATAGAGAATTTCTCTCATCTAAACAGTCTAGAGCCCTTTAACAATCAAGATGGTTCCCTGCAGGAAGAGCCCTAGTCATTTCCTCTGAAGGGAAAATAACAGTGCTGGCTGGGTTGTCAATAGAGAAGTACACATGTTTTCTAGTTGCTGCAGGTTCTGTTTTTTTCAAGCATAGTACAGCATTCAAGAATAAAGTCTAGTGGCACCAAACATGATAACAAATTCTAGTCACAGTTGGCTCCATATTAATCAAATGGACACAGCATTTGCATTTAAGCTTGAATAATTAGGGATATACCCAATGAGACCATTAAGTAACAAATGTACTAAATAATTGTTAGGAAGAGGCCAAAGAGCTATATATAAACAGTCTCTAATGAAGAGTTGTGGAACAACTAGAGTTAACAAAGGAACCCAGGAAAAGCCAGATGATTAGTGGTTACACTGGGATTGAGGTCCCATTTTACTCTCATATAAAGTAGGTAATACAAGAGACTTAAATATTCCTGACTGTTACTACACATTTAAGATTCTGCATGTCTTACTATTAAGGTCCCCACATTAGGGAAGCTCCCTAGCTCAAGAGCAGCATATACTTTTGTATAAGGTTTGTCTTATATTTCTAAAATCTATTTTACATATCAAGAAATTAATCCACTGAACATCTAAATAAATTTCATCTTTTGAATTTTCTGTAAAAGTAATCTTTTTGTTGAAGCCACACTGGTGCCTGGCACATAGTAGGTGCTATTTAATACTAGCTATCATCATCATCATCATCATCATCATCATCATCATCATCATGATGTCTCTCCCAGATAATAACCTATGACCCCGACCCTTTCTCTTCAAACCAATGGCATAAATTTAAATTAGGGACTCCAAATGAATTTTGCAAAGAGGACCCTCTTTCATCTACTGAGTCTGGAATTATCTTTATCATACATGGGATGGGAAGAGGTCTCATTCTTGGCATGGACCCTCTAAATACTTAGCTGGCATTTTAACCTCAGCTTTATGCTATTTGTTTCAGCCTCAGGCTCCATGCCACAGTAATTTGTGACTTTTTTTACTTCCTACCAGTTGCAGTCTTTGGATAGGTAAACTGACATATTAGATACAACCAGTTTTGGGTGTCTCCACTTTTAGAAACATTTAGTGCTTCACTAAGTCTAAAATCACAGGCTTCAATTTTATCTGTATATTATCTTATACACACACACATATGTGTATATGTGTACACACACACACACACACACACACACACACAATTGGTTCAAATATTGAGTACACCCCAAATAATATTTTTTGAAAGGAAAAAAAAAGAGTCCAGTCATGAACGTCAGATGCATAAAATGGTTTTTTTCCCCCCATTTCACAAAAATTGCATTTTACAGACTATATTTGAACCAATGTAATGAACAGATACTGAAGCAAACATATTGGCAATGTAAGATGACCTCAAATTGTACATAATCTAGATTTTAATAACATTGAAGTCTATATTCAGACAAACATGGTATATATAAATGCCTTATGGTGGTTAAAGATAATAATTGCAAAGTTAATTCTTATCCTTACTACTATAATTTTTTATACACTCTTTACCCTACACATTTTATGTTGTTTTACTCTAAGCTAAAAAATTTTTGTTTCACTACCACATATTCCTTAAGAATATGTTTTATGATACTTAAAAGAATGAAGCTACTGAGAATGCCAGATTTTTTAAAATGGGAAAATAAATGCTGTCAATAACACCAACTTCACATCTATAAACTCAATGCTATCCCACACAGTGGGTTTTGCAGTCTCAGGTACTTCTAGTAATTCAGGTGCCATGAACATGCAGGTAAGGATCAGTGTAAGAGCTCTCAGGCTGTTCTCTAGACTCACCTTGCTGTGAGGGTCAGCAAACATTCGAGTGAAGATTTCACAAAGCCTTTTTAATTCAACTCGACTAGCAGAAAAACAATAAATAAAGGTAAATGAGACTAGGGTTGATTAAACATCCATTAAAGCTCACTATAGCGGTTTTCTGAACTGCTAGTATATGTAAAGAAGTCTTTAACCCATAATCATTGATGAGTCTCACTTTTAGAAACAAAATTTTGTGTACAAAATTTGCTTTTTAAAAGTGTAGATATTTAGTCTATTTGAAAACATTAAAATATTAAATATTTCAATATGTAATAGGATATCTATATTTGATATAGCTAATAAAAATATAATATTTACACACAAGAAATCATAATATAAGAAACTTCAAAAAGACATTAATAATTCCTCTGAAAAGGACATCCTCCTCGGGCAAACAATGATCGGGCCCAGGGGTTTATTCCTGGGTACCTGAAGCACTGAGCTGCCATTGATTTAGTCATCATTTAGGCCCTCATTAGATGGCATAAAAATTGAATGGCCCCTGCAGTTGAACTCACAGTTTATATTGAACCAATTTTGATTATTAGCAGAGAGCTGAAATCACTTCAAAAATTACTTATAAAACAAGAGTACTAATTCTCCTGGCATACACAGATTTGGCAGAAATTCCATACTAGCTTACTTGAAAGCTAGGTTTAAAAGACCCTAATGGATTTTGAGAGGTCATTAATTTACTAAAATCAGAGGGAGTCTGGGGTATAAGCAGAAAGCAGGAGACATTCAATGTTCAAAGCCATGTGACTGCAAGTGTCAGCTTCCACAGATTATAAAGAAACCAAAATACTGAATTTACGGCTATTTCTGCTCTAAATATTAAAACTTTATAGAGCTGAAAGGACTTGGGTCATCTAATTCAACCTCTTTATTTGAAAAGTAAGGAAATGGGGGACTTGGAGAAGCCAGAGAAGCCAGAAGGAGAGGAAATGAACCAAGGTCCATAAAGGTTAAGTGATGCTCCTAGAGCCACAGATATAGTCACTGACAATTTAAACAATCACGAAGTCCCCCCACCCCCCCAGTTCAGTGCTTATTATACATTGTTTAGCCTCCTAAATAGCTCACATATGTCTACTTTCTAATACATTAGAATGGATCAGGGATAGTTTGTTCTGAAGTACTGGTAAAGATAACAAAAATAGAATTACAACAATATCACTTCAGGTTTAAGTTGAATACTATCAAAATTACAGAAAAAAAATAAAAAATACTTGAGTAAGAAAGTAAGGCTCACTAGGAGTTGTCTGTTGTGCCTTTTAATAAATCTGTTTCCCACAGGCACACTAGTGCATTATTGGCAGAGCTATGAATCAGTAAAAACCATTTTGTAAAAAGAGCTGAAATTATGAAAGTAGAATGACTAAAATTTCCATACCCTTTGACCATGAGATGTTATTACTAGGTTTTAAACCTCAAGAAGGCCATTCATAAAAAGAAATTCTCTATGTACACCAAAATATTTATAGTAGCACTTTTTGCGATAACAAAGAATTAGAAACAAAGTAGAGTGAAGAATGACTAAACAAATTATGGTACATGAATACAATAGAAAATTACTGTGCAATAAGAAATGATAAATATGACGAACACAGAAAAACATGGAAATATCTACATCAGGTGTCAAATTTGAGGTAGGCAAAACTTCCAAGTATGGTAGATTACATGAAATGATGCAGAGCACATTAAGAAGAACCAAGAAAATCATATATAAAATGACTAATACGATAATGTAAACAGAAAGAAACACACACACACACACACACACAAATCAAAAGTGAATACTACAAAATCGTAATGAAAAAGCATGGCTTGGAAGATGATATATGAGAAGACAATCCCACCTCACCCCTTTGTAGAGGTGGAAGTTCACAAGTGTTGAACACTGAACTTATTAGCAGACTTTTTAATATATTTTTGCTGGTTTTTAAAAATCTCTTCTTTTTTCTGTCTTAAAAACAAAGCACAAAAAAACAATGATTTATTATATGGGATGCTCCCATTCAGACAAATGAGGTAAACCAGAATCTATGTCAACTGGACTCCACGGGAAAAAAAACCAAACAAACATAATTAAATCATAAAAGCTTAAAGGCAATCACGTCTAGATGACGGTGGCAAGTGCTTTCAACTCTTTGGACTCCTAGCATCCTTTCCTCTTCCGATCAAGTTTTGGCCCTTACTTCTTATCCCATCTCTGCCCTCAAAAACCAATCTCTATTAGATCAATTTATATAGATATACACCTTGTCATTTGAAGCTTTTTATTACATACAAGAGGGAGCTCTTACTCTGCCATTAGCCAGGTGGCACTGGCCCCATTCCAGAATGCTTCCACTGGTACTCTGAACTTCCAACCTACACAGAAAATTCTATTCAGGACGAAGGCCAGAAGTCAACACTGGTTCATTAAGAAGTCAAATGTACTTAAAAGGTGAAATTAAGAGGTGAGAGAGGAATATAATGAGAGGAGATGGGGAAAGAGAGAATGGAGAAAATTATCTCATATAGAAGAGGCAAAGGAAAATGGGTACAATGGAGGGGAAGAATAGGAAGGCAAAAAGGCAAAACCTTATCCTCATTGAATTTGGCTCAGAGAGAGAATGACATACATACTAAATAGGATATCTCACCCTACAGGAGAGTAGGGGGGAAGGGGATGAGAGAGGAGATGATGGAAGGGAGGGCAGGCTGGGGGGGGGGAGGCAAGTTAGAAGCACCCACTTTTGAAAAGGGACAGGATCAAAGTATAGAATAGAACAAGTGGGAGGTGGGATAGGAGGGGGGAAATATAGTCAGTCTTTTACGATATATCTACTATGGTAATGTATGGCATAGCTACACATGTACAACATATACTGAATTGCTTATCTTCCCAGTAAGGGTGGGTGACAAGGGAGGAAGGGAATGAATCTGGAATTCGAAGTTTTAAAATTAAATGTTTAAAAATATAGAAATACTATTATTAATACTATTTTACATATAATTGGGAGATAAGATATACAGGCATTGGGGCATAGAGATTCACCGTGCCCTACTGGAAAAGTCAAAGGGGATATGGGAGAAGATATGGGAGAGAGTAGATTGGAGGAGGGGATATCTTGTGGGACTACTATTTTGGGGTGGTGGGTAGGGGAAAAACGGGGAAAAATTGTAACTCAAAATCTGGCAGAAATGAATGATGTAAACCAGAAGTTAATAAAACATTTGGGAAAAGAAATAAAAAGAAGTCAAATGAACTTATATTCATTTTCCTATTTTTATTTGATTAATAGCTTGGTGGATAAGATCTAATATATGTAGTATTTCTTGAATTCAGCATGGCATTTAAAAAAGTGCTCTCTTCAAAGGATATTGTTTGTCCATAATATACTCAGACAAGATGAGGAAATATACTCTGGAAGTTGGTACTCTCAGGTGGATTCACAGCTGTCTAAATCACAAAGAGCTGAGATTAATGGGTCAACTTCAACCTCAAGTGAGGTATTTGGTGGTATGACATAGGGTCTTATCAATATCTGTAATTGATTATTTGAATGAAAACACAGATGGCATACTTAGTACTAAGCCTGTAGTTGACACAAAGCTGCCAGGGATAATTAACATAATGGATGATGATCTCAATACTTGAGATCTCAATAACCCAAGATGTGATTTACCAGTGGATAAAAATTCTAAAGCAACAGATCTTGGTTCAATATTTGGGACAAGAAAAAAAAGCACAATCAAAGCAGCCTAAAAATAGACGGGTTTTTTCTTTGTTTTGGTGTAGGAATGAATATTTGGGGTGTCTAATTAGGAGGTAATTGGGAGTGAGAGGTAGAATAGGGAAAATTTTCTCATATAAAAGAAGTATATGCGGGCAGAGCCAAGATGGCGGAGTGGAAACAGCACTTCCAAGGCGCTCTGCCCCATAAAACTTCCAAACAATGTAAGGGGGGACTCTGAACAACTTCTGGAGCCCCAGTACCCACAGAACTACACAGAGAAACTAACCTCCCGCTGAGGAGAACCCAGTAGCCCTGCAGGGAGCAGCGAGCACAGAGCTCTGAGAGCAGGCAGCACAGAGTGCTGGGAACCGACAGTGCAGCACTCTGGGAGCTGAGCCCAGGCCTGTGTGAGCCACGGTTTGAGCCCTAGGGTGGCTGCTAGAGGGACCCCAGAACACCAGCAGCTGTGGCAATTTCAGAATTATCAGCACAGATATGCCTAGGACAAAGTGAGAGGTTAGTGCCCTATGGACTTTGGGACCAGTATTTGGGGAAGTGCCGGCTTCCTCCCCTGGGGGCAAAAAGCTGCTGAAGAAATGTGGCACAGAAGCCATTTTGCAGCATCAGTGGTGGCTCTAGCTCCTGGTCTGCGAACTGTAGGGAGATCCAGCAATCAGTCTGGGGGTTAATCACTCTTGCTTTAAACTGCCTGGATCTGGATTGTGATCTGGGGGGAGGGGGGAGTTTGGGGTGGGTATCCAATCTGCCAGAGCAGGTGGAGGCTTTACAGAGGCCACCCAACTGGCGGAAGTTGTGAAGACCCCTCGTTTGGGACAGAAGCTCTCCTGTCTGGTGGCAGAGTCCTACTGTGGCAACAAGCCCAAAAATCAAGTAATTAAGTGGCAACATGCCTAGGCAAAAGAAACAAAATAATCAGAAAAATTCAACATTGGACTCCTATTTTAGGGGCAAAGAGGATCAAAGCATGGAGGAGGACTGTGAGGTCAGAACTCCTGCACCAAAAGCCCCAAATGAAAATACAAGCTGGCTACAGGCCATAGAGGACCTTAAGAAGCAGATAAGAGAAGTAGGGGAAAAATTGGGAAGAGAAATGATAAAGATGTAAGAAAAGTATGAAATGATAGTCAACAGCCTGACTGAGGAAAATAACACCTTAAAACATAGACTAACTCAAATGGCAAAAGAGGCTCAGAAAGGCAATGAGGAGAAGAATGCCTTAAAAAGTCGAATTTGCCAGATGGAAAAAGAATCTCAAAAGCTCACTGAGGAGATTCATTCCTTCAGAGTTAGACTGGAGCAAATGGAAGCTAGTGACTTTATGAGAAATCAAGATGCTGTTAAACAGATCCAAACAAATGAAAGAATAGAAGGCAATGTGAAATATCTCATGGGAAAAACCACTGACCTGGAAAATAGATCCAGGAGAGATAATTTAAAAATTATTGGACTACCTGAAAGCCATGATCAAAGAAAGAACCTAGAAATCATCCTTCAAGAAATTCTCAAGGAAAATTGCCCTGATGTTTTAGACCCAGAGGGGGAAATAGAGGTTGAAAGAATCCACAGATCACCTCCTGAAAAAGATCCCAAAAAGAAAACTCCCAGGAATATTATAGCCAGGTTCCAGAATTCCCAGATCAAGGAGAAAATACTACAAGCAGCCAGGAAGAAACAATTTCAATATTGTGGAAACACAATCAGAATAGCACAGGACCTGGCAGCTTCTACACTGAGGGATTGAAGGGCATGGAATATGATATTCCAGAGGGCAAAAGAGCTGGGATTGAAGCCAAGGGTCACCTACCCAGCAAAACTGAGTATCTTGTTTCAGGGGAAAATATGGTCATTCAGTGGAATAGAGGACTTTCAAGCATTCTTGAGGAAAAACCAGAGTTGAATAGAAAATTTGACATTCAGACACAAGAAGCAAGAGATGCTTGAGAAGGTAATCAAGGAAAAGAAATCAAAAGGAACTTATCAAAGTTGAACTATTTACATTCCTAAATGGAAAAACAATAACTGTGTCTGATGAAACCTTTCTCATTATGAAAATAATTGAAGAAGGGTATATGGGCATATGTTTACAGGTATACATGGATAGAGGGCACAGGTTGAATTTGATGGGAAGGGATGATTCTTAAGGGGTGAAGTCAAGAGGTGAGAGAGGAAAGTGGCAAGAGGAGATGGGGAGAGACAGGGTAGGGTAAACTATCTCATGTAGAAGAGGCAAGGGGAAGTAGTTGCAGGGGAGGGGAAGAACAGGAAGGCAAAAAGGCAAAACCATATTCTCACTGAAGTTGGCTCAAGGAGAGAATCACATGCATACTAAATGGGATATCTCACCCTGCAGGAGAGTAGGGGAAAGGGGGATGAGAGGGGGGAGGATGGAGGGGAGGGCATTCTGGGGGGAGGGGAGGTTGGAAGTACCCACTATCAAAGAGGGACAGGATCAAAGTAGGGAATGGACCAGGTGGGAGGTGAGATGGGTGGGAGGGAAATATAAGCAGTCTTTTACAATATATCTACTATGGTAATGTTTTGCATAGCTATACATGTACAACACATACTGAACTGCTTATCTTTTCAGAGGGAGTGGGTGACGAGGGAGGAAGGGAATGGATCTGAAAATCAAAGTTTTAAAATTAAATGTTTCATAAGATGTCCAGGCACTGGGGCTCAGAGATTCACCTTGCCCTAATGGCAAAGTCGACGGGGGTATGGGAGAAGATATGGGAGAGAGCAGATTGGATGAGGTGATATCTAGTGGGACTGCTATTCTGGGGTGGTGGGTAGGGAAAAAATTGTAACTCAAAATTTGGTGGAAATGAATTATGTAAACCAGAAGCTAATAAAGCATTTGTTTAATTAAAAAAAAATAAAAGAAGTGTACAAGAAAGCGCTTTTACAGTAAAGGTGAAAATGGCAAAGGAAGTATGGGTAACGCTTGAAACCTCACACTGGAATTGGTTCTGAGGAAAGAATATACATACACACTCGATTGTGTATAGAAATGTAAGTTAACCAATAGGGAAAGTAGTAGGAGAAAAGGATAAGAGAAAGGATTGCCTATTTACCCTCCAAAAAGCAAAAAATTAAATAAAATAAAATAAAAAATAAAATAACAGAACCATGTTACCATAAACTTCATCTACATATAATCTTGGAAATATTTTCCTATTTTATGTTGACTACTTCTTTTGTATCCCTCTGAGGCATGGTAGATAATCAGTTTGTGACTGTGAGTGATTAAATGACTGCCTATGCCTCCTTTTAAAAAATCCTGGAAGGTAAGAAGTAGAAAGAATATTAAGAGATCATGCTGTCCAACATCCTTGATGGTGCAGGAAAATTTAAAAGTTTTGAATTCCTCAAAATCACAACACTATTTAGTTACAAAGCCAAGATGTGAACTCAGATCTTGATTTTGAGTATTCTACTTTCTCTTGCTATAACAGTCTACAATCATGACTCTTTCTTCCTTTAAATAGTACTTTATCCTGTGAGCAGAGCACTTCACTCATGGCACAGCCAATTTTATTTATCCCAATGGGGGTATGGTGGGAAATATTATGTCACAAAATGTAATGATGCACCCAAGCCTATAAAACAAGTCTTGGACCATGTCTAGGAGGTTTACTACGGAGATCTATATAGATAAAGCTACTCCTACTTAAAGAGCCAAGAGAGTAAATTCTCTCAAAACAATGGGTACCCTATTAAAAAATGGGGGAGGAACTAGATATTAAAGAAATACACTCTAAAGCAAACATAATAACTTAAGTAATAAATTCTGAAGACTTCATTGTTCCATTTAAATAAAGGTTCAGCCTCAATGGCTTCATGTAATCTAATCTCTCATTGAACAGAAATGAAATGTTTTCCTTGCCACGGAACATAATGTCTTCAGTCGATAAGCAACCGAAAAAACTGCCAACACCCCATCCATATTTTTAATATAGACTTACCATTAGGTAATTTCATGGGATCCCATGTTGAAGCAGAGACTAAACCTACAGTATCTCAAAAGACTTGGTTCACAAACTGGTTTTGACCCACATTGCCCTCAAGCTGGTGTGTCACTATGGCTACAATCATAAAAACCAACTATGATTTCAAACATTTCATCAAGGACAATGGCATTCTAACATAAGCAGTTAATGTGACCCTTGGTGTGAAGTAATTTGGGCAACTTTCCAAAATGATGAACCCCAAACTGATATGTAATAATATTAAGAAATCCTGAGCAGTGTCAATGGTTTTCCCATCTTTAATACAAACCAAAACAAGATTTCATAAAAAGAAAAAAAATCCAAACATTTAAGAGTACCATTTCAAACCACAAATAAAGGTACACACATCTTAAAACTACCAAAGTATGACATCTTCCACCAAAGCTCTACCCTCAGTTCTTAAAGACTGTGAAAAGAGTATACAAGCTCTGCCAGTTCCTAACAAACCAGAAAGGGTCTCTGAGTACAGACCTGACATTTGGTATTACCTAAGGATCAGTTAAATTAAGTTTGGAGGAAATAGAAGAAATATGAGCAAGTAATGCCTATCTCCCAAATTGTACCAAGTCTTGAAGACCTTCTAACAAAGGCATATGATGTGAAGTACATAGGAAATGTTCATCCTAATAAAAGCAACAATCCTTAAAACTGAACACCCAACTATTTTATTCATTTGAGCCCCTATTCTAATGTGGCACACTTTCCACACTCACCTTAGTGTTCTTTGGCTCTTCAGTAAGTTCTGCAGTCCAAGAAGTCCTTCTTTTCTTTCAGACCAGTTTGAACTAGCACAATGGTTTAGAACCTCTGCTACATCTTCAGTCTGTCGTAGGTAGTGAGGAATTCCACCATTTCTGGAGCCGTAAGAACGCTCAGAGCAAACACTTGATGCATCACTATTAGCATCATCATCAGAATACATCCCATATGGTTCATATCTTCTCCTCACTGGCTTTTTCTGCCAAAACCCAGAAAGGGTTGGTGGAAATTGAGAAAAGAGATGGGGGGTTTTGAATGGGAATGAGAATGGTATAGTAAGTTAAACAAAACAAAATTCAGCTTCACACCAAAAGAAGAAAAGCAGGGAAAATACGTTAATATTTTTCTCTATTGTCAAAAGGTTAGAAAATAAAAGTAGTAAAGGTCTCCTTCAGTACAACAGAACAACAATATACAATTAGGCAGCAAAAGATGAAATGTGATGTATGGTGGCATGATTTGTGGAATAATATATTTAACTGTTCCATCTTTACAAGGATTCTTGGGATTACTGTGGACATTTTAGCTGGATGCAGTCTCATAGATCATCTCAAAATGTTGAGCCTACTATAGTATAAAGGACACAACAAATTCAATTCTGCAAAAGTAGGGAATATTTTAAAAAAATTCTTTGTTTCTTGACTCTTCTGGTACTTTCTTTAGGATCCTACAGCTATATATTATATAAAATATAGCATGTAACATACTCAGCTATGTTGTGATGCAAATTTTCTTTAAAGGGAAAGAAATGAGTAATTCTGACCTGAAATTTCCAAATAGTAGTCATCTGAGAATATGATTTTTACATCAAGTAAAATGTTAAAGTATGAAGAATACAAGATTATGTTCATGATATAGTGATGATATAAGCATAAGCAGGCAATAGGTTAATACACAAAACTAATCACTAGCAGTTGCAAGAACAGAGTTTAATATCTTAGAAGAAATGCTAAAACAAAACTACGTGAACTACAACTGACAATCACTCAAATCATCACAAAATTATACATTTAGAACAAGTATGCTCATACTGAACTTTTTTCTTTCCTTTTAACAATCCCAGAATTATAAATTCTTGCAACTGAAAAAAAAAAAGGCTAAAAAAAAAACAAACAAACAAACAGAAAAGTCAACAAAGCACTGATACCTTGCTCCTGGAGTCTCCTAATAGCTGGAGGCAGGAAAATATTGAAGGATGGGGAAAAAGCATAGAGAATTATGTCAGAAGCTTATGTAGGGGTTCTTCTTGCAACAAAAATGTACAGCAAAATGTATCTTAGCAAATTAAAAAAACACAGGTCAGCAGGTGTTTAAATCAAGCAAATAATAACAAAAATGGTTTCAAAATGGCATTCTCTACTAGTCCTACGCCCTCTTCCTAGACCCCCCACTGTCCAAAAAACCGACTACCCACCACCAAAATTAATTCCTAAAAGTGATTTTATCTACTTTTTAACAGCTTAACTTCCATGGTATATGGTTTGTATCCATGGTAAGAAAATTATATTTGTGAAGAGCCCTATACCATTCTTGTGGCTTTTTCCTTCTCTGATACAGGATACACTGAGAAATCAATTGGTCTGGCCACCAAAAAAAAAAAAAAAAAGATACAGCTCAGAGGGCCATTATATTCAGAATCTGATTTACAGCTCTAGCCTGCCAGAAGGTAGAGTTCTGTGAAAAACTCAAGCAAAATAAAGCTGTGGCTGCATCTCTCAAGTCTGATTCAGGTTCTCAGAACTTTGCAGATAATCCCTTGGGAAACTCTTTAAAGAGAGTAAGGACACGCCTCCTCACAAGAAGTTCATTTAACTAAGTTTTTTTAATGTCTTTTATTCACGATCCTTTCACCACCACCCCTCCCCCCATCCTTCAACTTTCCCCTAGGATCTCTGAATAAATAAGGGAGAGGGTCCAAAAGCTCCTGACTTGGATCAGGAATCAGTTTCCTAGCATTCTGCTCCAGTTCTCAACTTCCGGGATAAAGCCTTCTTTGGAGCAATCTTGCTCATTTCCAGCACTTGCCAGAAAACTGTTTTTCTATATGCAAGACTGCTAAATAAAAGCTAACCCCACAATTCTTCCCTACAAGGAAGGCATTATCAGACTTGCAAGCTACTTGTTTGCAGAGAAGCAGGATCAAACAAAATTGAATGAAAAGGAAAATTCTGAAGAGATAAATCTGGATTTCTAGCAGCAATCCATTGTGAAATTTGGATTGGATAACCATATGGCTGGATTAAAAATTATAGTTTTTAAAACAACTTAAGTACATATATAAGAGGGTTCTAAAAAGACATGGTTTGAAAACAGAAGGCTCTTTAAAAAAAAAATCTATTTCAAATGCTAAGCACATAAAACAGAATGTGCAAGAGTCTTCTTCCTGGATGAAATGAGTCTTTTAAAACCAATATGAGAGTAAATGGTTTCCACCAAGTATATGTTCTTTAAATAACAGATTAAAAGATCTCTAAAATTTCTCTCTCTACTTTAGCCTAAGATGTTTAAAAAATATTTTAAATGTTTCTATTCTCTAACAAAAATATCTAGTTTTAATTGTTCCCACAGTATATTAAGGTCCCTTTTCATAATACCATTTTTGAAAAATAAAAATCATGTGGAAATAAGTGAGGGCATCAATGTAGTATTTCCCACACTATAACAAGAGTGGGGAACAGGACTGAGTACCTAATAATGCACTATGTTTAGACCATGCCAAAAATTTTGCTCATGACTGAAAATGGAGCAATATAGCAGAGGCAAAGAAAAACTGAAGGTGTGTTAGGGATATAAAAGGTAAAGAAAAAACTAACAACCCTTCTCCTAGGAGCACGATGTCATCAAACCTCCACTGGCTGGGCAGGAAAGCAGCAAAGAATTACCCAATCCTATTAACTTCTAGCAGATCACTTTTTATCAATGCCTAAGTACAGAGATGTAAAGTAAGAGAAAAAGAAATCTACAATAAAGATTTGCATACTTGTTCAATAAGAGCAATTTTAAAATGCTAAATACAAGTTTACATCTTTGAATTATCAATTCACTTACTGGTATTATCTGTAATAAAAAAAGAATAGAGCTGAACAATCAAAAGTGACGTTTGGTCACCTGGTACGGTGTCTATTGTCCCTCTTACCAGGGCATCAGCAACAGCGGCTTCCAGATCTGTGCTCGTACTTAGAACTCGCATAGCATTGACAGAACCAGGCATCCTTCCCGGCTGCCCAAGCCCAAACCGATCTACGCAGAAAACAAAAGCAAAATAATTCTGTTCAGTTAATTCACATTTCCTCTGAATTACTTGTAGGCAACCATGCCTTTCCCAGCAATTAGACATGGGCCCTGAAGAGCTCTACTGTAAAATTTAACTAAATTAAGGTATTTTTCTAACACTGTTCAAATTTAACCACTATGTTGCGACTGTCTCTTAAATGATGGCTAGAGTGAATTGGTATCTAAATGTCTATTTTGTGACTGGGAAATTTGGGGAGAGTTTACTTAGACTGTGGAAGGAGGGTTTGGATTTTACAAATCTTTTTAAGCTATTTATTTTTACCTGAAAGATCAGGAGTTCTGTTATTTGGTACTGCTATTCAATTTTAAGCTTCACAGATTGACAAATTTCACTGTAGCCAGTACAAAGAAAAATAAAGAGCTGTAGCCTAAATTGATCTCTCTGTAGAGAGTTTCATTACAGTCCTTATTATTTAGTGGGTATTAGTCAAACTCATTAAGATTGGACAAAATCAGTAACGTTAAACTCCTTGTGGCAGTTCCTTTGACTCCTCTGGGACCTTATTTCACAGACTAATTCCCTACCTATCCCACTTTCCCATCTATCTACAAACTGTCCTCTATTGTTCTTCCTCTTCTGCCTACAAGAACACTTAAGCTTCTCCTATCCCAAAAGCACCTCTCCTAGAGCTTGCTAAACCCACACTTCACTTACACCTACCACCTCCACTTTTCACCACATAACCCTCCTCTCAGCCCATTTAAAATCTGTCCTCATCATTCTATAGAAAATGCTTTTTCCATGCTCTTAAAACAACTTATTTGTCAAAATACAAAAGTATTCTCTCAGTTCCAACCCTCTTTTCCTTCAACATCTGACTGTTGGACACTTTCTCATTCTTGATATTTCTCTCCCAAGTTGGTTTCTGTGATGGTTTTATCTTGCTTCCCTATCTTCTCCCTCTTGACTCCTAACTGTGACTGTCCCCCACGGTTCTGTCCTAGGCTTTCTTCTCTTCTCTCTCTCAACACTGTCCTCCATGGTCCCACATTCACCTCTGTACAGATGACTCAAATCCAGCCCTACCCTCCAGAGCACCACTGCCAAATGCCTACTGATTACTCTATTGCATTCCAATTAGCTATGCCCCAAATGGAATGTATCATCTTCTTAAAGCTGTCCTCCTCATCTCTGCTGTAACACCCTGGTCCTCCCAGTTACCCAGGTTCTAGAAGCCTGCAGTGATCCTCCCCTTTGCTTGCCACGCTCTGTTCATTCTATCTATAGAGCACTTCTTGAATGTGCTCCTCCTCACACTGCTTCCACCATGGATCTATGCATACATTGTGCCCGTCCCCTGCTCCGCTTCCCCCACCTCAATGCCAAACAATTTTCTTAAAGCTTCTCATATTAGAAGTGACCATATGTTGTTCTCTGTTAAATATTTCAGTTAATTCCCATTCCCTACATGGGAGAGAAAGAATTCTTTGAAATAATCTGGTGTAAAACCACCTTTTAAATCTTATTTCATTGTGGAATGGTGAGAAGAGCACTGGTTTGGGGTCTGGATTTGAACCCCAGACCCACAACTTTTTAGGTGGGTCTTTGTCCCAATCATTTGAACTTCTTGTCAGGGATTCAGTTTCTTCATCTACAAAACCTTAGGTTGAGCTTTATGACCTCTGAGGTTCCTTCCAACTTTAAGCTACAATCCTATCATCCTTGTCAGGAGCTTTATGCTTATGCCAATCAGCAGGGACCTGTTCAGTTTTCTCACATGACCACTCACACCCACACTGTTCACCTACTCCAACCATTCCCTACTGCTAGACTGAATTTGTTGCCTGTTGAAAACATTCTCTTCATTCAGACTAGCTCAGGTGCCACTTCCTCCAGAGCTTTCCCTGAAAGTGACCTCTCCTTTGCCTTTATTTTATATGATACTTAATTTGTGTATCTCATCCCACTTATCAGAACATTAGTTCCCCCAAGGCATAGACTGTGTTTCTTTTCAGACCTGGCACTGTGTCTTTTGCACAGTAAATCCTCAATTGATGTTTGCTGAATGGCTTATGCAACACTGGGATGTACTCACACTAGCTTCTCCAACAAGAAATCCAGCAAACTGATCAGAGATTTTCCCTTTGCTAATAATCATATTGAAATCATTAACTCTGCTTATATAAAGGCCAAACAAAATTTAAAACAAACAAAAAAAACTCATCATTCAGCTAACTTTCAGTATAAATTTTACTCAAGTATGGTATTATGAACACTGTGTTTCACAGAGACAGGTAAAAAACTAACTGAAACAGATCTAGGAATTTGATTTAAAAACACTGAAATTGGAAGTTTCAACTATTCAAAAATCTATTACTAACTATCATGGAAAATGAAGCCAATACCTTTTCTTTCTTTCTTTTTTTTAAAGGTGACTACCCATGAAATCAGTTGAAAAGAATCCAACAACAAAATAATGGAGCTTATGGCATTAGACATAGAAATTAACAATATAGTTGAGTTTTATGCAATGATGAAAATGTTTCAATTTAATTTTATTATAAAGAACTTGTGAAAAACAAAGCTAATATTTAAAGTGTTTTCACTATTTAGATGATTTTTTAATTACATCATCTGATCTTAATGGGAAATGCCATATTTTAAAATTTAAACTAAATATTGATAAATTGCCTAGTTTTGTCAATTTTTAAATTAAGTTGTTACTTAAAAGACTCATTTATATATTTTATTTATTTAAGTAAAATTATAGAACATTTTAAATTTTTTCCAACTTAATTTGTGACATGACAGAAAGGAAAAAAATCTTAAATGCTACTAGATAAAAGTTATACAACCATGAATTATTAAAAGGAAATAAAAAAATTTATGTTACACTATCCCCTTTTTTAACACACTTTCTGATCATATATAAATTATATATGTTATAATTTAAAAGGCAATTTAATGAGGGCAATCAAATAGCTCTGCCCACTGTCATATGCATCACAAGGACCAAACAGCTTAAATTTGCAAGAACATTTGAACAAAGATTAGACTATTTTCACATGTGATAGCAAAATCCCCTTTTAAATCAGTATACTGTTACGTTAAAAAAGGGTAGATAGTGGGGGGTTTATGAATAACAGAATGAAATAAATTCAATTGTAAGCAATTTATAAAATACCTGCCATAGCAAACAAAACTTGGCTTTTTAAAAAACCCCTAGGAGGCTTTCATGCCGGCATTTCCTATCCCAGGAATGCTCCTTATTTTTCAAATACAAATAATTAATAAAAATAAATGGTGCTTCCCAGCTGAATACAGCTCTGAAACACAAAATGATTCCATGTCATTTGGCATTTATTGTAGCCTATTTATATTTTAAATGAGGGAAGAGAGAAATGATTAAGTGACACCTGAGGAAAAAAAAAGTAGGGTTTTTACTGTCATTGAACTGGAATACACACTCACTATCTTCTCATATTGATTTCCTATTATGCAATGCTATATTCTTAGAGGGCATATAAGGATAATTATGACCTCCACCTGGCCCTCAGATAATCACTGAAGCTGATCATAGATAGTATGAAGGGACTGAAATAATGATAGAAATTGATAGATAAAAGGGGAGGCCTTATTTTCCATTTTTTTTTCCCATGATCAAAGCCTGAAGAAGCTTGGTTTCGGATTAATCAATGTTTAAGATATAGGGCCATAAATGCTGCTTGCTTCATTAAAAGTGGGGAAAAATAATCTTAGGTTTCATATCACAAAACATTTTACCTACTAATTCTATTACTAGTATCTAACAAAGGTAATAAATTAGTAGATTTTTGCCTGTGTTTGATATTTCTATTGTCAAATGATAAATTTGTTTATTTAATGGATCAAATGTCTATGACAATGGCTATCTGTATATCAAAATGATTTTTGAAGAAGGACAAAGTGATACATTATATTGTACTTTTTCTTTTGGGTCTAACACTAAGTGATATAGTAAGATGTGCTAATGGATGGGTTTAAACAAACACACCTATAGACCTAGAAGTATCAATGGCTAAAGGATAGTAGCAACATTCCCCATCTGTCTAAATATTAATCTTAATTGTTCATACAACTCTCAAAAGCGATCTATTATTTTTATAATTTGGGTATATATATGTATGTATATATATGCATGTGCATAAACAATAAATAGGGGAATCAAAGTAATTCAGTAGTTAACTGAAAATGCTTTTGAAGCTTTGAAAACAGTATTAACTAGTAATGGTAATTCACCACTTTATTTGGAATCAAGAAATGAGAGTACAAAAACCTTTTCAGGTTACTTGTCTGTATCAACCCTCCCTCTTGAAACTGTTGGTACAGGATGACTGAAGGTGAGTGAATTTTTAGTTATTATCTTTGAGGGAGAGGAGTGGATAGTTTCCTAGTCTTTAAAATGAGGAAAAGTATTGCAGAACTGATATTGTAAAACAAGATACAATGCATCTAAGGTCTACAAACAGAACTATAAGCATTCGACAACTTAAAACAGAAAAGCACATTAAAAAAAATGAAGTACATACATGCCAAGTGCTAGCTGACACTGATGAAAGCAAATGTTAAAATGGGCATAAAACTAGAACGTATGAAGAGGCCAAGTCATGCAGTTAGCACGTGTTCACCTGACTGCCCAACAGATTCAGCAGTGGAGAGAGCACTAGTGGACCTGGAATGACGTCGAGAGGCTGCAGTAAAAGGAATGGCAACACCCACAGGATTAACACAGAAGTACTTAAGACAGAGAACGCCACAGCCCAAAGGGAATGCATATGACCACTACCAACACTGGCGTATCTTCTTGTGAAAAGAAATGGATGTTGGATATGAATGAACAGCCGTCAGTCTCTCAAACCTCCATGTAGTTTCTTAAACACAGCTATCAAACACACAAGGCATGACAAAGGCATTCTTCAAGGAGTTCCAACCTGGGTATGTTTCAGCCAAAATCAGAGACTCCAAGTTTATGTTTGTTCCACAAAGTTTACATCAGCCATTATGGAAATATGAAACACTGAACTGGAGAATACTGGGATTCAGAAAGTCCATCTAAATCCCAAAGTGACAGAGCAAAAGAATGAATCATAGACTCAGCTTGCAGATATATTTGATTGGTCTACTAGGCATATGAAACCATGCACCAAAAACAAAACTGTAATAATGCATGTTTATTCAAAAACGCAATGAAGGGAAAAAAGCATAATCACATATTTGAATAAAATTTTCCCCATGTTTTTCATAACAGTCACACCAAGGGGCCCTCTCCAAATCCTTCATTTTCCTGAATGGGGTAATATTGAATTTTGTTGAAAAATAAAAGGGTCAGAGACCAAATCTTACAGATCAACAAAAATTTTTGTTCTCAAAGTGTTTTCCTCTCCCCCAATATAGAAGGTTTGACTAGTTAACTCCAGTTTGATTTAGATGTAATAATAACTAATGGCCAAATATCCATAAGCAATAAATTAATCTTCATCCATCTGAAGAAAAGAATTTCCCTTTCAAGTAAAAAAAGACCTCATCATATAATCATTTTAAATGTTAACTGGTACTCAGCATATATTTTGATCATGCTTTTTGATAAGTCACTTTTCTTTTGGTGGGATGGACCTGAGTTTTTAATTGGTGTATGGAATTCTCAATATGGAAACTACCTCCATCAGCACTGACTTGGCAATTTGTCTGTCACTTAAGTTTAGAACTACCTGGAGCATTGCCAGATTAACTGACTTGCCTGGGGTCACTCAGCTAGTATGTTTTAGAGACAAGACTTAAACCAGGCTTTTCTTGACCTCAAAGTCATCCTACCATTCATTATACAAAGCAGTCTCTTGAAAAGAGTACAGTAGTTAATAAATATGAAATCCATAATTTTAATAACCACAAAAGAGTAGTGTATTCCATTTTCCTCTGCTTTTAATTGTTCCTTATTATATGCATTAATTCCTACCACATTTGTCAATTAATTTTATAGCACCACATTGAACTCTTCATTATGAATTCTGTTTTATATGACAAGTCACATTTTATGAAATATTTGTACTGGTAAAAAATGTTATTAACTAATAAAGACAGTATGACCAAAAGTATGATTTACTTGTTGACATTTTCTTTTCAGAAGATCCTTTCTCCCTAGGAAATAGATAATAGTAAAGCAAATAAAATCTGCAATCCTTAGTATTGACCTTTTTAAAAGATGAGTCTAAGTAACTGTGTGATAGACTGAATAATGATGTCTATGAATCAAAGACATAAATATCATAATTTTTAAATTGAAATTAACATTTTAGACAATAATGGAGTCATAGTCTCTCCACAGGACCATAACAGAGGTAAAATTTCCACATAAGATGCTCAACTCTTTAATAGTCATTGAGATAGACTGAAAAATGGAGCTGCCTTATACCAAATCCCAACCTGTGCACATATTATTCTGAGTTTGCAATGTACTTACGTACATTAAGTACATGTCCAATGTACTTAATTTCACTTAGTAAAGTACTCAAATGCTGTAACCACACCCATGAAAATGTCATAAAATACTCCTGAAATCAATCTGTCAACTGTAAAATGTTTTCTTAAGAAGTACAAATAAAGTTCACTGATTTATACCTCACGTTTTTGCACTAGTATAGTTGCACAAACTAATATCAATAATCATGACATTAACCACTACTTTACATATGGCTATTTTATGATGGCAGACTATAATCAAAAGGTAAGGACAATTTATGGTGTTCATCTAAGTGAATTAAAGAAGGAAAAAAGGACATTCTACAAGTAAAGTACAGCAAGGTCCAGCAAAGGGAAATACTTTCACATGGAATTTCATGGGAATAACTTATCTGAAAAGAAATATATAAAACTTAGCTCAGAAGAAAAACCTCAAATTGCCTTGCAAGACAGAAATGCCACCCTGCACATAGAGTCTTCTTGCTTTTATTTCATAGGTCATTAGGAAAAAAAACAAAGGAGGAAATGACTGGTTACATATCTTCTGCCAGACAGGCCAATCTTAAGCCAACAGTGGTTTAAGTGGCTCATTCTGTGTCCTCACTGCATCAAGATGATTATACATCTCTATTTGGACAGAGCAAGTAAAACACAAATATAGCATGTCACCAAGAACTCAAGGCCCAATCCTGACCTCAAATGTTCTATTGTACCTAGTCTGATCTGTGCACCACATGCTATACTAAGGCTGTATCTACACAACACTAACCCCAAAAGAATACCAGACTGGGAAGGAAGATAAAATCAAACTTTTATCTCAACTAATCAATTGCATTTTTTACATTTTAGCAAGAAATTTTCTATTTGGCAGGGACAGGGGTGAGAAGATGGGAGGAAGTAGGGATACAGCCTCAATTTTAAAGGAAAAACTACCAGTTCATTCAGAAAATGTTAATACTGTTTCTGCTGGAATTGCTGAGAAAAATCCATTATCACAGGCATGCTGAAGAATCAGCCAGCTATTGTGAACCTAGTGAACAACAAAGGGTCAGCAAAAGGTATTCACATCTCATAATGTTAATCTGACATGGCACTGAAGACCATCTTCCACTAGGCTGTCTTATCACTGGAATAAAATGACCAATTTGACAACCAATTTGACAATAGGGGTTTTGTCACTTTACCTTTACAGAACCTGACATACATAATACAAAGGTTGAAATAAATGGTGTGGCTGAAAAAAGTGATGAAGACACTAAAATACGATTACCTGATTGGTTCACAACAACCCATCCTATTTCCCAACTACTGCCCTAGGGCGGAAAGGGAAGAGGTCAGAAATTGTGATTGAGGGGGGGAAAAAAACTTTCAGCAGAAACGTACATTAAAAGCTTCTGAGAAAAAGGCAAACAGCAAAATTACATTTTTAGTCTTACAAATCATTTCCTATTTCATTTAGTTACATATTATACAATGATAACATTACAAATTATAAAATTACTGTCCCGAACTCTTATTATTTAATTTCAAAGAAGGATCTTGTTGCACACTGGTAAGTACTGTCCCTCATAACATTAATTTTTCATTTATATGTTGCTTTTAACCTTTAAAAATACCAAATAATTCTAAATAGATATGAAACATTCCTGACTTAATATACTTTAAATCCCCCTACATCAAGCAAGGATAGCTCCGTTTTTAAACAATCAAGGATAAAATGGAGATGGGTTGCTAACAAACTTGAAGAAAATCAAGAGGAACTACAGGAGATGTCTGTGTGTTCTCCTTTCTCCTGAAGCCAGAAAATGACTAAACCATGAAAGCTGATAGGAACTGTTACAGAAAGAAACCCTCATGATCAACTGTGCTCCTTATCTGAATTGTTAGCCTAACCTCAGAACAGCCAGGAATTATAATCTTAGAGAACCACAACAAACTGTGGCATGAAATAGGATCTTAAATTCACACTCAGGACCAAACTGAGCCCAGTAAACCATTATCAAGTTTATGCTCATGCTATACATTTAAAGTTGATGGCAGGAAAAAAAGCTGATTTCAAATCTCTGACAAGGCTTCTAATTTGAAAAAATAAGACTTAAAGAAAACATTCTTTGAAATAGCACTTTGTCGAAATAGTGAATGACATCTCTGCTTTTTCATTACATTTAAGTTTTCTCCTTTAAACAAGAACAGCTTCAATCTTCTAAGTAATAAAGGAGCTGCAATTCTTTTTTCCCTTTTTCAAAACTAGTTTTAAGAAGTGGCAGTTCATATGTAATTCAAGTAAATTTACAAATTATTTTCCAAACTTTAGTTATGAATCTGAAGAATGCTGAATATCAATGCTGTAAATGAATTTTTAAGTCAGCAAGTCATTTCTGCTGAATTTTATCATAGTCCAAAAAAATGAGCTTAGCTGGTGGTAGCTAATAGTCAATGACAAAATATCATACTGAAGTGGTGTTTTTTCTTCTTGATACATGAAAATTAGAAGTTGTCAAAATTCAAGCATGCAGAGGAGGATAAAGGGTAAACCAAGGAAGAGGAAAGAAGAGAAGAAAGGATCACAGGGAGAAGAAGGAGGGAAAGCAAGGTCATTCCACGCAGGAGCATCCTGACTAGGCAATTAGAATCAGGAACAGGGACTCATTGGCCTTATAAGAGTTCAGTGCCTACATGTACTCACCCAGTGGAGGGAAGCCCCGAGCAGGGCTTGTATCTCGGCTGCTCTCACGGCTGGTATCGCGGCTGCACCCCTGACTCATGCTGGGTCGAGGGATACGGCTGCTCCGTGCTAGCATGCAGCATGGAGAGTTTCAGAGAAGGTGAACAAGTTTAATGAGGACAGAAAAGCTCACACACACAAAAGTCACATTCTGTTAATGTAATTATGACATTGTTAATTATCACTCCCAAAAGCTCTTTCCTTTTGAGTGAATTTTGTAAGACCCATCTACATTTTTTGTTGAGATTTCCTATTTGTTGAATTGACCATATGGAGGCTTGGTTTTAAAATATATTCACAGTTCCTTAAATTGTAGGGGTTTTTAATCATAAGAATTAAATTCACATTTCAATTTATGAAGTGAAGAGAGTTATTTTTAGAAGATGATCTGTGGTCAGGGAATAAAAGGTCCAAAAAAGCAGTTTTTTTTTTGAGCAGCACACAATTTTGATGACTCTTGAATACAGTGAAAGAACAAAGAAAGCTGATTTCATGCACATTTGTTTCTCACAAAAGAATTAGTTGTACTCAACTATTATTAAAGAAAAATAAAGTCCCTGGTTATTGAACTTCATGTACTTGTCCCCATTACAAGAAATAGGCTAGGTTATCCAGCTACATGTCTTGTTTTATACACAAAAGGCACAAAAAGATAGATAACTGAGGAACTGTGCTCCATTTCAGAAAGCACTATGGACTTTGGAAAGAGAAAGCATTCTACTTATTTAATTCAAGGTAGCAAAGAGTTGAGAATGATATTCACTCTCCTATTCCTCCATATGGCAAAGGAAAAATTTCTTTTTCCTGTTTTTTTTTTAAACTGGATATAATGTAAAAGAAAGACAAAGACCTGAGTCGACTTTTCAGTACTAGTACATGTGAAGATCCACAGAACAGGGATTCATTAAGATTATGACAGGCACAGTGATTTGTGTTTAAAAGGTCCCTCTTTTGGTGTGAAAATATTCAACTACTACAAATATTGACTGATGAGATTCAGTATTATCCTCATTTTCTAATTCAAAAGCAAGTGAGGATTAGTGCAGAGATTAGCCCAAAGTCACCTAATAGAGGAGCAACAGAACTAGAAAAAGAATAGCGATGCTTGATTCCAAGTCTAACTCAAAGAAAAAGAGGAATATATCATGTCAAAAACTTTGGAAAAGATATTCCACATGAAGTCACATGTCATTCAACTAAGGACTGAATAAGAGGGTCAATTGTACATGTAGACAGAATAGATAGTCTTCCACAGGGCACTTTATCAATTACCCAGAATATAAATTCCTTCATCAGTGTGTGCATTGGTTCCTTAAATTAAAATATTAGAGATCTGTTCCCTTAGATTACCAAGAATGGTCTCACATCAACCTTACTAGCTCTAAAATGAGTTTAAAAGATCCTTTCCAAGCAATAGTTAGCCAAGAATGGTTACCTAAAGTATAAGAAACCCAACAGAAAGCTTTAACAGGAAGAGGTTAGAAAGAGAGAAAGACCCACAGGATTATACCAGATGAGGTCTTCTCTGTTAATACCACACTAAAAGACCTAAGCAGTCAAGAGAAATAGTATGAGATAACTGAATGTTCAGGATTTGGGGAAGGCCCACTCTGCAATTTTACTGTAAGGTTAGCCTGGCTGCTAAACTTAAATTCCAGTATTTTGGTAAAGTATCTACTGTAATAAAAATGGATAGCATTTCACCCTCAGAGTTCCTGCAAATGGACTTTGTTTTTATCAATGTAGAAAAACCACATTTTCTCTATCAGTATCTTATCTCAATATTTAAAGAGCCGAGTAAATAAATTGGATAGCTCAAACCATAATGAGAAAGTTCTAGGAAGAAGAAGAACAGAGGTCCTTGATAAAGACAACCAAGGCAAAATAAACTTTCCAAAGCAGCCTAATCTGCCAATAATAAGTAACTCTCAGGTCTGTACTGGCAAAATATCTCCAAAAAATCCCATCTGTAACACAACCCCCTTGAAATAAAACTCAGCTTTATATTGGTATCCAAATTATTATGGAAAACTCAGATAACTACAGGTAAAGAAAAGTGAAGAATAAATAGTAACCAGTAGATATTTTAGTTAACAGTTTTTGACCTGAAGTCCCTTGTTGCTTGATTCCTTGTATTACTCTTCCACAATGATGTGGTAATAATATTTTGTTTTATATTTCCAACCAACATTCCAAAGAGCCTTTTGATTTGGAAAAGCAGTTGCTATGAAATTAAACATCTGAACAATTGTAAAGAGTTTTATCTAGGACACAAAATATATGATAAGCTTCTTGGATGAAGAAATATTGCTTTCTTTCAGGGTCCTACATAGTAACATAATGATTACCATATCCATTCAAGCTGCTTGACTAACTTCACACACTTTACTTATACCTTTCCACAACTCAAATTTCTCATGGGTTTATTCTGCAGGAATATCCCTAAGGGTGAACAATATGTTTAAAGTACTGTTAAGTTATCCACAGAAAGACCAGTAAATCAGGTCTTGAAAAAAAAAACCCAAAACATTTAACAGGACAGTGTTATTGCCACAATGACAGTATTATTGCTACAGCTGACCTATTAGCTTGATTAACTTTTCAAATAAATACATTCCTGGTACAGCATTTTCTTATATGAACTGCCCATTTATTTCCCATAAATGTTTGCATATTTTGTCAGGCTGACTATCACAGAAGCAGACAAACAGCACATGTGCCTTTCATGATAGGATAGATATTCCTAGACCTCTCTCTCCTGGATCAATATTTGCATGAATAAAATATGAATGATATTCGGACCTTAAAAAGGGGGTCTCAACTTTTATGAGTTTACCAGATGGTTAAAGAGATTATTTAATTCTCACTGGTTTGAGTGTCATAAAATGGTAGAAATTAAATATTAAACTCATTCACCACTTTTGAGATGACAGTGTGTAAAATGTGGTCAGATTCTTAGCTTCAAGAAATTTTCCCTTAATGTGCTAAAAGCACAAACATACGTGTGTGTAATACATGTATACATATAAATGTACATACACATATGTATTACACACATATACACACATGCATATGCATATATCTTACATAAAAATCACGGTGTAGATAGTGGACACTGTAAAATGAAGTACAATACATTCTTACTTATCAAACCACATCTGGAGACTGAGTACTTTAAAAAGAAATTTTTCTAAAAAGAATAGATATAATGAAGAAAACAACACTGGGGACCAATAAATTATGATTGCTGTGTATCTTTGTTAAATGCTGATATGAATATTTCTGTATTATTAGTTTGGAGTGAAAGAGAAAACAGTAATAAAAAAATACTTATTTGTAATTTGAACTTTCTGAAAGTATTTTTCACTTTAGTAATTCTTTAGTTACTTACATGAAAAACTTTGAAGAATAAGATTTCATTTTCCCAATCATCATTCTCAAGATTGCCCTCTATTAAGCACTTTAGCAGAAATTTTATTTTGTGTTTATCAGTTATTTTAGGTTCAATGTCCTTCTCCTATTCAAGGATTATGTAAAAAAAACAAAAGCATGGAGGACCCTATGGTAGTCACAACATTATGGGAACTAAGTCTTTGAGACAAAATGTTCTAATTTCTTCATCAATTTAAAATGCAGTTTAAACTAAGTAATAAAGTAAGTATTACTAAAGAATACTCCAGTTAGGTGATAAGAATTGGAATGTGAATTCAAATTAAACCATTTAAAAATAGTTTCCTACCAGAAAATATAAAATCAAGCATCATTTAAAATGCAGTACTATGGCTCTTCAGAAATGACACAAGTATCAAGTATGAATTTTGTAGTTTTATAATTAACAGAAAAAATAAAAAAAAATTTTCAAAGATATCAGGGTGAATGACATTACTATTAAAAAAAGATAATATACATGTATAAATATATGTTCTGTATTTGAATTCAATAATTTAAATGAAGACAAATAGTCAAGGCATTTTTTAATTCTTGTACAATATTCATATTAATGGGGTTTTGTTTTTCAGTTGAAAAGAGCTCCAAAATAAATGACCTAACATAGTATATTATCTTGCAAGTTTCCTAAGCACCAATACTTTATTACATAGTAGAATTCTATGTTTGTATCTTAAATCTATTAGACTGTAAGCTCGATGAGAATGATAGTAGTATTTAAACTTTCTATCTCCTTTGGTGATTAGAACAGTATTTTGTACATAGAAGGTACTTAGTTAAGAAATTGTACTTAATACATAGCTATAAAGTTTCATTATATAGATAGAAATAATTCAAGGTAAATAAGAAGACTCAATTACTTTGTAAATGTTAAGTTCAACCTGGAACTTCTATCCTCACAAATACTAGAGTAAAAAAGGTTTGATAGTAGTAGAAAATACTCATTTCATCCAACTGATAAGCACTTATTAAGTATCTATTTTGTACCATGAACTGTTTTATACAGGTAAAAAACCCAAAACAGTCCCTGCCCCCAAGGACCTTACATTCTACTTAGATGAAATGGGAGGTACAAAGATAAAGACAAAATATATAAAATGTAAATATAAAGCCACTTCCAGCAGGGAGGGCTCTACCAACTGAGGGGGCCTTTGCTATTACCTAATTATTTTTTCACTTTCCTATGTGATAATCCAAAATTGTGTACACCTGGAGTATTTTCTGTCACTATAATAAATAAGATGAAAACAGCTGCTTTCTTTACTAGGATTTAGATGTCAACAAAAAATCAGAAAGCAGGATGTCTATAATGTGGAGTGTACTGATAGTATAATATGGATAGAAAGTGATCGAATGATATATCATCCACAATGCTTAGAAATTTGGATAGATGCTCTTCATAAATGAGAGCTTAGTACAACAGCTTACTTAGCCTCTAAATGAAGGCAAAGAAACTCAACTTCCACAAAAAATGTTTTTAACATTAACACTTTGGACAGGTTGCTTTTGTTTGGAGAGGTCTTTTGAAACCAATAATTTATAAGGAGTTATAATTAGTTACTATATTCAAGAGGACTGTAGTTATTCAGTTAAAATAAAAAATGAGACTATATCAAAGGTTTAAATATCAAATTAAAAATCAAATTAATATCAAATCATTGAAAGAAAATTTTTAAAAACTAAACAAGAAACTAACAAATTGCAAGCTAATCTTTAAATTTCATAATGTCAGTTAACTGTAGAAAAGGCCTGTGAGCACTGAAAATATCATAAACACTCATTTTACCCTGATGAAAACAAATGCAGTTTCCAAAATCTGAAGCACTTAAAAAAGACCAGATGCAAAGAGAGCTATGTTGAATATGTGAATTTTAAAACAGCTTCAGATTTGAAAAATATAAGTACATACAATTATATTCCAGCTATAGTTTCTCCCAAGTTATATCTACATAAACACCCGAACAACATATTAAACCAGTTAACAAAAATCAGTCAACACAGCTGATACTGTTTAGAATAAAAGAGCTGCTTGACAAACTACATTTTTCACTTGGTATTCTCGGTGCCTTGCAATTTTTAAAGAGCAGCTTAAATGTTAATTCCAACCCTAACTTCTAGTGGAGAAAGAGGAAAAAGCCCAACAAATTTATAAATGAAGTATTCTGATTAAAAAGTAAGGCTTTGACCTTGGAAATACCTATGCACATAAGAAAAAGAATGAGATCTGATATTTAACAATTTCATAAGACCTTCCATAGAAAGTAAACAATGTGACAAACTATAAGAGTAAGTTTCTTAGGTAATTCTTAAAAGTCTATAAACAATGAAAGGAGACTACATAACCTCAAAGAAACATACATACAACAAAAAAGTCTACATTTAAAGTGCAACTGAAGGGACTATTCTTTGCCTTAGTAAAACACCTCTCTGGTTGGTCAAAGATTTAAAAAGAAAATATTAGAGATCTGAAAGGAAGACCAAAATCAAATATTTCTGCAACTTAGAAAAAATGCTCTAAAGAATATAAATTTGGTTTTGTGCAAAACAAATTGTAAAAAGGAAAAGTATGAAAAGAACGAAAAAGTCAAACTCTTTGAAAAGTAATGATAAAAAAATGAAGTCACATCACTAGACTGATGGCATTCTTTGCCCTTGGTCTGTATACACTACTTAACCTATAAAAGGATGGAGATATTTAAATAACCTAAAAAAGAAAGGCATCATGCATCATTAAGTCAGGATATAATGTAAATATTCTTATTAAAACACAAAATAAAAGTGAAGTAATCTTTTTGATAGTCAAAGTATTTTTGTCTTCAAATAAAGAGATCTTTTCCCAAGGCTGGTAATCTTATTTTGTGAAGAATAGTGCTCCAGAATAACTTCTGAGAATTCTTACCTTGTCCCCCCAAGCGGCTAGGACTTGTTTCTCGACTACATCCCTGACTCCTTGGGATCTTGCTTCGTTTATCTGAGGATGAGGGCACAGGTGTACCTCTGGCAGATCCTCCCGCAAGTCCACCATAAGAACTTCCCAACAGTTTTCCTGGGGAGCTTGATCGGCTACCAGCTAAAAAAATAAGGCAAGAAAGAAATACTCAAAGGAAATGAATAAATAGCAATGACTTATGAAGGTTATTTGAACAATATTTGGGGCCAAACCCTTGAAGGGTCATATGTAAAAGTTTCATTTTTCATTATCAGTAAGCTAACTCAGTGCCTAAAATAACTCTGCACAGTATAAAACAACTGTGGCTACAGCAAAACAAAAGATCAGTAATTTGCCTCCTTTACAATACCATATTTTTCATAGTACATTTATAAAGGAAACTGGGGGTGGGGGGACTTCAAGAGACATAATAATACGGAAGTTTTAAGATTATTTTACCTTTACAGCCAATATATTCCTAGGTAAAAGAGGCAATAAACTTGTGGATTCATGGTTCTGGCACGGTGAGACGAAGTATATGGCAAACCAAAGGACAAAAAAAGAAACCTCTCTGTGCAGGCAACTGTTACTATCATTCAAATAAATCATTTTTTGTGCTTTTCTCAAAATGAATACTCTTAAATACTGAAACATTCACAATTTAATTTCATTACAAAGAATAAGAGATATTATTAGGATAGTCTATCCCATTATCAAGTAGTTATCTTTTAAAGGTTCCAAGTGTCACCACATACAATCCAAATATTTAAGTAAAACATTATCTTATTGAGGGGAAAATCACTTTCCAATTCAAATTTAAATACATTGGGAAACTATGAGAAATGAGAGAGAAAGAAAAAGAGATCAAGATCTTATGTAAGGCATTGGGGATGGATGGATATTATGCAAGGGGTTTGGGATGGGGGAGGACACATAAAAGCAACAAGAGAAATGTCTTACCACCAGCAGGATTAGCAGATCTGGATCCTTGATTATGAGAGCAGACCAAAGGACAGGCAAAAGGTGGATTAAAAGACAATAAGACGATACAGAAGGTCACCATGCAGCATTTGTTAGGTACAACACCAAAGTCTTTATTTACAAACATTTATAGCAACGTAGGCTTATTGAGGTCTTTTGCTATTAATTGGTCTTCATGAATTTTCTACTATAACTCCCTCAATCTTCAAAGACTTATTACTACTACAAAAACACTGTATCATGTTCAAATCCCATATCACTTTTAATGAGCAGGACCCTAGATTCTCTATTGAGTGCAGAAAGCTCTCACTGACTTCTAAGGGGTAAATGGGGGACTGGGAGGAGGTGTACTGTGCTATGTAATTCTGATGAGGATTGAAGGACAAAGTTTCCCAGATCAAAGGATTAACATCTTGGCATGCAAGATGACCCAAATAAATAAAAACATTCTGGGAAAACTGCCTGAAAATCCTTGCTCCACAGGGTTATCACACAGCATAACCACTAGCAGCCTCCCACGTAACTTTACCTGTTTCCTAAAGACATGGAAAAATCTTAAATTTATCTTACTCTGCCACCTATTTCAACTAGAATATCATCACTGTCATCATCAATTAAGCTCTAGCATTTACATATGAGACTTAAGGAATGCAAAGTGCTTTAGATATGATCTCATTTGATACAACAATCCCATGAGGTAGGTGCTATTATTATGCCTAATCTAAAAATAAGGAAAGGGCAGCTAGGTGGCAGATAGAGTGCCAGGCCTGAAGTTAGGAAGACCCCAAGTCAAATCTAGCTTCAGAAACTTACTAGTTGTATGACCCTGGGCAATTCACTTAATGCTGTTTGCTTCAGTTTCCTCAACTGTGAAATAAGCTGGAGGAAGAAAAGGCAAACTACTCTAGGATCTTTGCCAAGAGAACCACAAATGAGGTCTTGAAGAGCTGGACACAACTGAAGTGACTCAACAACAAAAAAAGATAAGGAAACTGAGGCTGAGAGAAGTCCAATGATTTGCCTGGGTTTGCTAGTTAAATATCTATGCAGAAACTGTATGGAGCTGGGTCTTTCTTATTCCAAGTCTACTGCACCACATAGTTGCCTCCAGTATAACCCACTCAATCTACATACATAGAAAGAAACAAATGATTAGTCTTTACATCTATAACACAGGTGCAAATTCACAGACAGATTCTACGTGTATCTAACATTACTTCAGACCTCAGTTGCTTCCCAGGCTCAGAGGCTGACTTAATCACCCATGCTGGACATAAACAGAGAAGCAACAATGAAAACCAAGGAGGCTGATGCTAAGCAAAGCAGGAGGCCAGGCTAGCAAGAAAGGCAGGAACAGGGTGCAAATGTGAGGAAAGAAGGGATATATAGGAATATTTATTGCACTTATTTATGACCAATACATATAGAATTAAGCAGAAAGGAATAATTATTCTAAGAGTATTTTAACTATATCATACAGTATGCATATAAAAACAGAAACAACTCATTTTGAGCTGTATTCCAAATCATAAATAATTACTAATCCAGGAGGTCTGGGGTCAGACCTGGAAACTGAGACAAGAAACAAAACAGAATGCTTAGGGTAAGATTTCTAACAGAAATCTAAAGTTGAAATACTACAAGTCTTTCTTTTAAACCAACTCACAGCCTTTATATTAATGACTATTTGTCTGATATATCTAATTATGGCTAAAGCGATGTAAACCCGTCTCAGTTTATATTAGATGATCAAGATTGTGTTGAATAACACAATTAAATATGAGTACAAGGAGAATAAAAATATTTCTTACGCTGAGATTGTGAGACCACTTTAGCTCTGCTTCGGCCACGGTTATCAGGGGTGGTAGTGACACTAACTGCACTCCCGGAGCTCTGCCGTCGCGTGCGTATTCGGCCTGGAAGATTGAACAGAAATGAAGCTTCTATTTCATATTTAAAATAAATGTTGTATACAGGGTAAAGCAGACTGAAACACAAGCACTAATCACTACCCAAATAAACCATGTGGCAAAATATGACTGTGTATGTAGGGGATGGAATCCTCCATTGTATATTAAAAGAGGAATTCTGTGCACACACAATCTTTTGGATTTAGCTACAAATGCATGATCTATCAATAATTTGTAAAGTGATCTTTAATAGAGAGCATAAGCCTCTTATTGAAAAGACAACATGCCAAATGCATACATCCAACAAATCTGGCCTATTAGCCCAAAATCTCTTGAAGTAAATTTTAAGGTGCTAAGGTAATAGTTAAAGAAATGTTTTCTGTAAATTTTAAAATTATTTTTATAATTATCTTTCATAATGATTTCAGTTTTTAGGAAACCTATGTCAGATTCCATTGAGAAAGGTGCAATAGGAAGAAAACTGGAAAAAAGAACTTATTCTCATCTAGTCATCAACATGAGTACACATCACCTTGAAAATAAAGATTTCACTGAACTCAGTATAAACCTATTTTTAGAATACCACAAGTTTTCAGGATGAGTAAGATAAATAAGATGTTAGCTGCCTAGAGAAAGTCTAAAAAATAATTTTGTGTATTCAAGACTTATAGAAAAATTTTCCTAGATAATGACTATTATCACTATACAAAGCAACCTGAACTTCCTTGGGGAAATTAAAAAGCTGAAATATTTCTGAATTAAATGATCAGAAATAACAAATGGTTGCAAGGTGAGTTAATTATCTGAATGAGGTTGATTTTTTCTTTATACAAGACTTCCCTAATTTCTCATGTCAGATATCATACACATAGAATAAAAAAGAAGTGTATTTTTAAAAACAACTGTCAACAAAGTGTCTTCAAATCATTCTTTGTCATTAAAATACAAAATTTTAAAAAAAGAAAGAAAATACCCATTTCAGCATATGAAAAATGAAGGCACAAGGGTGAAAAAAAGCCTAATGATGAAGACTTGAGGAAAATAAGTGTGGGAGAAGGGAAAAATTAACATTAAGAGGAAACTGGAAAATAGCTGCATTTTTCACACTGCTATCTTTTAAAGTAAAAAGAATCATATGCTGGGATCTTTAAGGAAGGAGAATTTTTGAGGATATTGTAAATACAGAGCCAAAGAAATGGTAGACACTCAGAAAATCCATCAGTAGTGAGGGACACAGAGGGAAAAAATGTTCTAATTATCCACTTTAAAAAAATCAACAGGAAACACTAAACTTTATTCAATAAACATAGCAAATAATATTTTAGTTATATATTATGATAAGGCAGAGACATAAGGAAGAAAAGGAGAATGATAAAGCATAAGGAAAGTGCAAAGAGATATAAGAGTATAGGGAGAGACATAGACAGGTATATTCAGCAGAAGAAAATCAGCTCTCTGATATGCTGAACCATATGTATAAACAGAAGAGAAGACAATCAAAGAGACTATCAACTTTTAAAAAATAATTATCTAATCACATTTTAAGGACAATGTTGCTACTATATTTCAAAGCCACCTCTGCCTTTTTATAATTGTAGGCATGTATAGGTAGGTACTTGACCCATGGGTCAGATGGAATGAAGCCAAAAGCCCCAATCCAACATAAAGATTAACAGATCTATTAGCTTTGATTTAGCCATCATCAGCTTAAGCCAAGACTACTGTAGCTTTTACCTTCATGAAGAAAAGACAATATGATGTAGGCTGTTACATACAGGACATTTCCAATCTAACAGAAATGGGGAGTTTCCTTTTTCTTGCTTTGTATTCCTCACATTTTCTAAATTCCAAATTTAGAATTCTGCAGATTAAGAATTTGAATAAGTTCATCTAGCTAATGAAAAGTAAAGGGAATCAAATAAATCTGGAGTACCATGATGCTGGTCTGCCTTAACACATTTTTCTATCATATTATAGCATTTTATGTATGCCTTAGCATGAAGTGGTTCATGATATCTGCAATATACGCCCCCCCCCATCACCATCTTACAGAATTCTGTTTCCTTCAAAACTCAGCTCAAATGCCACCTCCAATACGAGACCTTGTTTGATTCCCCTTGTTAGAAGCACTCTTCTCCCTCCTGAAATTTGCCTAAGTTTCTTGAGGGTAGAGATTTTTTCATCTTAATTTACCTAGCAGAGTATCTTGCACATCTAGAGTATGTGTTTCATCAATGTTTGTGTAATAAATAATGAGGTATTATTTACAGCTATCTCAAAAACAGAACCCAAACCATGTATTTTGTATTCTCTGCATTTTTTCTGATACTTCAAATATAGACTAGGAAGAATACCATTTATAAATTTAGTTCCTAAGATGTTTGCCAACAGCTTTAGAGTTCTGAAACTCTTCAAAGAATCATATTCTCCTAAAGTATTCTGGTTTCTGTCTCTGTAAAGATAAACTTCCCTGTTTATTTCCTTTTTAGTGAAATTTTTAACACTGGAGAAATTACCTAATTAAAAACTTGCATATCATAAAACTGTACTGTAATTTAGTTTCTTCTTTGCATTTGTAGACATAGCTATCAACCATAAGTTTTGGTTACACAACTTTTCCCAGAATAAAAAACAGTATGGTAAAGCCCAGTCTTTTGACTATGTCTTAAAATAACTAAAATATTACCATAGTGACTGTTTTTGCTGTGAGATAACTTACATTTTCTTTTTTTCCAGTCTTTGTTTGGACTTTATATGTATATTTCCTGGTATTCATCATGTCACTGGCTTCTATGTAGACCACAATAATTTTCAGGGAGTTTATTGCTTGGCCAAGGTTTTATACCTCTGAGCCAAGCCAGTACTTCACTTTTTAATTTTTTCTTTCATGCTCTTATTTCTTTTCCAATTTTTTCCTCTAGTGCTCTCATTTCATTTATAAATACATTTTAAACCTAAAAAAACAATTGTTGCTTCATCTGTTCCAGAAATTCTAGCTGAATTTGTGTCCAAGCCATGTTCTATTTTAGGCTTTGTTTGTAGATGTTTTGCACTCATTCTTTTCTTCTGGCCTTGTGTCTTGTGTCTCTGCCTCTAAAACAGCCCTTTAGGTCCAGATTATTTTTTTGTTTGATCATCTTTCCAACCTGTTTCCTGACTTCAGACTTTAAGTTAGAACTAGGCTCTGTCTACTTCTGAAAGCAATGTCTGGGCTGGTCCTGTTGCTGCTTTCATGGGATACTGACTGTTATGCCAGGATCTTAGAAGACAAATCCAGGTCAAAGCCTGAATCCTCAAGTCTGAATTCTGCTAGTTTCTGGGTTGGTTTTGGATCTAAGAAACAGACAGGTAGATTTACCATGTATGGAGTTTCAGAAGACTGCTGTTGTACTCAGACACAATAGACCAGTTAGAAAATCAGCTGTTTCTGAGTGGCAGAATTGTAGGCTTCCCTTTGATCTGGGATTCTGGCCCTCATTATTCTGCTGCAGGCTTAAGACTGGGCTAGAGGCTGAACCTGAGACTATATTCAGTTGCTAGGGTTCAAGCCATACTATATACATATTTTTCCAGCTTATTTTTTTAAGAGAAAAGAGTCCTTCATATATATTAGGTTTAAAAAAAGTCACTATTAGAGAATATACGTGAAATTCCTCAAAGTCGTCCAATTTTTTTACCTTAACCTGTATATTCATCATGTCTTTAGAGAGAATATTCTAAGTAATTTTATATATAAAATACTGTAAGCAATGTGGAAATCTGATACCATGAGAACAGAGCTGAAGGGATTTTAGCACTCCATATGTAAGGATGTATCTTAGAAGGCCTTTTCATATATACTGAATATTGTATATAATATTTTTTCTTAATAATAATAATGATAATAGTAACTGTGAACATTTATTTAGCACTTAATATGTGCCAGGCAATGAGCTATGCACTTTACACAACTATTATTTCATTTGATTCTCACAACAACCCTGGAAGGTTGTTATATGGTAAATGTTATTATTCCCATTTTATAGATGAAGGAAACTGAAGCAAACAGAGGTTAAGTGACTTGCCCACGATTACATAGCTAGTAAGTGTCTGAGGCTGAATTTAAGCTCAGGTCTTGATCCCACGTCCAGTTTTAAAACCACTGCACCACCTATTTAATCCATTAAGTATTTTATCAAGCATCTGTTGTGTTTCAGGAACTGTGTTAGGTGCTGAGAATACAAATTCAAATAACCAAATCATCCCTATTAACGATAAGCTTACATTTTAATGGAGAAAGCAAGCATATATAAAAATATGTGCAGCTTAGATAGGAAGATATGCATACACATAAACATACATGCAGAGTACTTAAACATAAAATACCATGGGAGGAAAGCCACTATCAGTTAGGGTATCAGGAAAGATCTCACATAGAAGATGGTAACTGAGCTGCACCTAAGAGTACAGAGAAAGTTTATGAGGTGGTGATATGCAGGAAACCCATTCTAAGAATGGAGGAGAGTCAGAACAAATGAACAGAGAAGAGAGGTAGAATGTAATGAATTAAGAACAGAAAGGAGGTCAGTTTAGGTAAGCCAGAAAGGTGAGTAATATCCAAAGAGGCTGGAAAAATTTTGATTACATCCAGATTGTTTAGTGTTTTAAAAGCTAAATAGAGGACTTTACAGTTTATTACTGGCCAGAGGAAAATACTGCAGATTGAACATATTAAATCACATAGTCAAATCTATACTTGAGGAAAATTGCTTTGGCAGCAACGTATAAAATGGACTGTAGTGGCAAGAGACCTGAAGTAGGGAGACCATTAGGAGATTGCTATAATAATTTAAGTAAGAGGTGGTAAGATTCTGAACTATGGTGGTAGTTGTCTCAGTGAGGAGAAAGGGAAAGGTGAGAGAGAAGTTGTGGAGGTAGAAATGAAGATACGGCAAGTAACTATATTTGTAAGGTGAAGGAGAGAGGAGAATTCAAAAGAAATAAGGGAAATGGAAAATGAGAAAATTTAAAAAGATAAAACAGTAAGATGAATTTTGGCAATATTGAGTTTAAGATGTCTATGGAACATCCAGTTCAAAATACATAAAAGTTAACTAGTGATTCAGGACTTAAACTCCAAGGAGAAAACTGAACCTAAGAATATATATCTTGGAACCATGAAAATGATAGTTTAAACACATGAGAACTAATGAGGTTACTCAGAGAAAGTACAGAAGATGAAGGGGACCCAGAACAAAAGTACAGGTAACACTCAAAGTTAGGGGGTGTGATATGGATAACGAATCACCAAAAAGGACTGAGAAGAGGCAGTCAGACAGGCAAACTAGAGAAGAATAATGTCATGAAAACCAGAGAAGAGAGTAACCAGGAGGAAGCACTATCAAGAGTGATCACTGCAACAGAAAGATCAAGGATGGTTAGGGCTAAGAAATGATCATCCAATTTGGCAATTAGCAGATTACTGGTAACTTTGGAGAGAGTAGATTCGGCTGAACGATGAGGTTGAAAGTAAAACTGCAATTGGTTGTCAGTGAGAGACAGCAAGGAGTCATGCTTTTCCAAGGAGTCTGTGGCTAAGAAAAGGAAGAGATGGAGGAAAGCAGCAAGAGAAAGAGAGAAGTTACAGATTTAAGGGAGAGGTGGGATGAGACTATAATCTCTTGGAGAAGATAGGAGTGCATGGGATAAAGTACACATACAGAGGAATTTGCCTTGGCAAAGAAAAAGGCTACCTCAACTATCACAGAACAGAGGAAAGGAGGACAGAGTGGGAAATGATGTCAAGGGCTTTTGAGATGAAGAGAATAGGAAGGGAGAAGCTTGTGTCCAGTGGTCTTTAGTTTTTTCAGTAAAGTAGAAGGCAAGACCCTTAGATGAGGTAAATTAGGCAGCAGGACCTGTGGGGAAATATAAAGAAAGAGAAGATTTAAATGAGATAGGGAATCAACTAGAGAGGAATAAAAAGAGCACTCTATTACTCTGTTTAGTTTGGATAAATGGATCTGTAATGGAGCCAGCAGTCAGTACTACTGTGGCTGCACTCAGCTGCTTCTGAGCAGAAGCAGAGGAGAGGGGTGGTGGGAGTAATCCAGGGCTGAGTTCTGGCAAGAAAAGAGCAGCCAACAGGACATAGGAGCAAGAGGATCAAGAGGAAGATCCTCTGGAGAACTAAAATGGTTAACTCCTGGATGGGTGTTAGAAATGGAGGGAAGTGAAGTCAGGGTGGGGCTAACAGCAAAGCAAAAGTCTGAAAGTGGCTATGGCCACTTTCAGAAAGAGGCTATTCCCTCTCCAGAACCAGGGTAGTGCAGATGGGTGAGAGAAGGTCAAGTCAGTGCTGGGAAGAATGTGGTCATGGGAGAGGAGCCAGATCTGAGAAGGCTTTGAGATGCAAAGAATGTGAAAGAAGTAAAACATGAAGGGGAGCATGTTCACCATGGAATTGGAATTACAGAGGGCAAAGTGGAATGAGTGGGCATGGTAAGGGAAAGGAGATGAGAAAACATGAGAAGAAAAAAGAGACAGTTTTTTCCTACATGGTTACTGATTAATTACTACAGGGATAAGGAGTGAAATAAGATAAGCCATAGGGGTTTATAACAGCAAAGAGAAATTCACAGTATCTAAGCAAGGATTCAAACTTGTTGCTCAAATCTTTGACTAACAGCTAAATACTATATCAAAAATAAAGTGCTCTCCTGCCTTAAAAAAGTATACTTCTTTATTTAAACAAAAATCCTAAAATTTATTTTTCAAAATAATAGATAAGAGGGGGAAAGTAGTATAAAGGACTTACATGAACAACTACATAGATCTGTATAACTAAGAAGCGACATGCATCATTTTTATGAAGTGAAAATGATTTTGCTCCTCTGGAGAATCTTATTTTCCATATTTCCTTTTCTACAATCAAGGTTCTAAATTCCAAATTCCATTCCCTCAGATATTTTTTGCAAAGACAGGAAAATATGAGCTTCTTTCCTTGGAGTTTTTGCCCTAAAGCTGGTTTCTGTTATTTAGTTGTATCCAACTCTCTGTAACCTCATTTGGGATTTTCCTAAGCAAAGACACTGGAAAGGTTTTCCATTTCCATCTCCAGCTCATTTTATAGTTAAGGAAACTGAGGCAAAGAGTGTTAAGTGACATGTCCAGGATCACACAGTTAGTAAGAATCTGAAGCCAGGTTTGAACTAAAAAATATGAGCCTTCCTGACTCCAGGACCAGCACTCTACCCACTGGGCCACCTAGGTGTTTAAGGCAGAGTAAATTACCTAAGTAATAAAGCAAGAACACTACAGGAAAATTAAGAAGGGTAACTCTAATTTATAGAGAGGGGAGGATGCCTGAGAGAATAACTAATTTCTATAGAAGATTTCCATCCTCATTAGCTCCACCCACATCATTATACTTTCTCTTCCCATCCTATTTACTTTTCTTTCTAATGAGTGTGAACTACATGAAGAAGAATACAGAAGCACATCTCCAGAGTAGACACAGACATTACCCACATTCATCTATGACAGCTGAACACAAATTTCAACTCTCAGCTTTAAAACTCTGTGTTATCTCTGCCTTAACTCATTTATTTTTGTCTTTTTACAGACAACTGATGGATCTCTATGTTTCTGAAAACTTATAGTACTTAATACTCACTGGGCGCTTTGGAATTACTTTACACTCTTACTTAACTACTGTATGTTTGTTATTATTTTGCTCATTTCCCTATCTAGACTATTTGCTGAAGGTATTCTATATTCCCTTAACATACTATTATCTACATAGCAGATTCAATTAGTTTGTAGATAATTCTTAGAAAAATTTGTATTCTTGAATACAACTGAATAAGTATTAGATACTTATAAAGAACTGAAGAGAGTTAATAAAAACAAAATACGCTGAAAGATGGTTTACTTTATTGCTTTTCCTACTGAAAAACTTGAATGAAAAATGTAATTGTGCTTTTTTCCCCTCCAAGAAAGGACCAGTTTAATAAAAATATGAAATGTTGCAGTAAGTATTTTACAGAAATCAACTTGAGGTCTTAGGGAGCTTTAAAGAGGTTGTAAAAAAGAATGCAACACAATAACACTTACTGATCATCAATTATATATAATGTGTTCCTAAAAGCTTAAAATGTCTACATATACTTAAAAGTCAACTAGTTCCTCATTAGAAAAATAGCATCTACTTAGGAGATTACATCCATTCTACTCTACAAATGACATAATAAATTTTAAAAAAGAAAAACACAAGTTCACAAAAGTCAAGAAAAGAAAGAGAAAGAGAAAGTAATACTTTGGGAATAATAAAATCTCAGGAAGGCAGCCAAGAAGGATTAGCACATAATCCCCAAAGTCAATAATCCCTCCCCTTTCACAAAGAAAGCAAATTCTGCAGAAAAAAACCTTTGGGATAGCAGGAGTTAAGACCCACAAAGGACAGCAGGATTCATACACCCTACAGTCTAACACCAAAAGAGAACAATGCTTTCAAGGAGAATAGGCAAAAATCCAGCAGCAGCAGAATGAAGAAGACAGGAAGGAAAACATCCATGCAACATTTCATGCAGGGTACCAGTGAGTACAGATGAACACTAAATAACACATTGTGAGAGGAAGACCAGAGAGAAGTGATTGAAGTACACAGTTGTAAACACACCTCAGTCATAGACACAAACTGCTTACCCTCAGATTTAGTGGTAGTACCATCTTTAAGCAAATCAAAAGAAAAAAAAAAAACAAAGGAAGGGATAACAGGGAACAGTTAGTAACATCAAAAAAGGGCGGAAATTAGCTACTAAAAAAAGGTGAAAAATTCCATTTTAAATTAAGCTTAATAGGAAACCAGCTTTGAACTGCAAAGCAAATTCTGAAGCGCCTAAATCTGGTATGTAATTTAATTAATGGATTTGTCTATATTGGAAGAACCAAGAAGCAACTGTGCATACACTGCATATCACCAGAGAGGAAATTTAGCTCAACTACTGCACTCTGAATTTCCTTCCCTCTTTGAAGGAAATTGCTAGCAAGGGGGAAAAAGGTTATACCTACAGGACAGAGAAGCAAGTAAGAAGCTTGCTTTAGCATTGCCTATTCCAATCTACATTATACAGCAGCAAAGCTGTATAGCATGGTACCTGGTTCAAGGCCTATGTACTCCATGTCCTCCCTGATGTGTCTGGACTCTAGAAGTTTGGAAAAGGAGCATCAGATTTAACTCTATTATTCTGAACAAACTTTGGTTATACACTAAAACAAATGTGCCAAGCCAAACAAAAACTGTTAACAAAAAACAAACACTATTATGTTAAAAAAAAATCAATCCACATTTCATTTAGCCATTTTTCCTTAAGAGGAAGAGGGGATGAGGTATGAGAATGAACATATTATAGTAACTTAAAAAAGAAAAAAAGATATTTGGCAGAAATTTTGATGTGGTGACATCTAGTGGTATCTATCTAACATTAAGTCATGGAGAAACAAATAATTAGCTACTTCAGAGATGGATTTTGAACTCATATCTCAAGGAATACATGAATACCAAATAAAAATGAACTGCAAAGAAATCAAAACAGAATTTATAAAAGTTCAAATCTGAGTGCAAAGTGAAAACAGAATGTTGGGTTAACTAGATGATTTTCTTCCTTTTATGAATAAAAAAATTTTCTCAGTAAAATGGCAAGTCTTTGTTTTAAATTTTGAATGAAGTCTTTACCTTTAACATAATCTAATAGTTTAATATTTAGGAAGAAAATACTACTTGCACTTCTTCCCAATGAAACTGACTTGTATTTGTGATATAACTGGTTTTTTTTGGGGGTGTGTGTGTGTGTGTGTGTGTGTGTGTGTGTGTGTGTGTGTGTGTGTGTGTGTTTAAAATAACCAAAGCATACAATCCCAATGGCTATTTCCTCCTTTAAAGTAGTCTAGTTAAAATAAGAGGGCAGCCACCATACACATTTTGAGAACCTCTTTTTGGGAACAGCCCCTACAAGCTACCCAAGAAAAAAAGTCCCACCATTTTACAATCAAAACTTAACTTCCACAAAATGCCATTTACCCACCTGCAACTTCACAGGGCTTAGTTTCAAATAACATGTGGCCAGTTCCAAAATTTAAATCTAACCTCAGAGACTAAAGATATGTCACCACAAATAATACTGTCTCTTTTAGAAATGTGTTTGAAAACCATTTCAAAGAATGTCAGAAATCTTCTCAGCAACAAGTGAGATGTTTCACAAGGTTACTACTTTGAAGTAACACTCTCATTTGGTTGTACATGCTTTGATATGTTTGTTTGGAAAAAAAGGGCAAATTACATCTAATGCCCACATCTACAGAAACACAGTACTGGGGATATTCTTCCCAAAATTTATCATCAATTCCTTTATACTATTTCATTGTTGCTTTTCCTCCTTACTGGAAACAATGGAGACAAATGGCAAAAGATTGGGAAAGATGCGTTTGGCAGTATAGTGGGTGGTAGCAAAATGTGAGGTAGTATTATTTCAAATGCAGGTGACTGACACAGAAGGCTGAACATGTATGTCTAAGGAACTGAGGTAAAAGCACCCTTGTTTAGTGTCCAACAGCCTGTGTACTGATTTCTAAGAAGGTTAATGCTCTCTCTGCACATGGTAGGCATATAACCTGCATATGTTCATTTCCTGAATATCTATTCAAAGGTTTTGAAATTTCAATTATGGGTTTCTTAAAGTTTGACTAAAATAGCCAACTTGATAAATTAATTACAATGTTGGGAAAATTTACATGATTTGGAACAGCAGACTTTTTAGGGCCTACCTAATGATGCGTAAGATCCTGGAGGCAAGGCAGCCGCAGAACTGAAAGGGGTGGAGCCAGCAGCTGAGACTTTAGATTTGGCGCTGGCTGCTGCGTTCACATCAATGTCACTCCTAGACCGCTGCAGGGAGCCAGTTGTCGAAACAGATTTGGTACTAACTGTAGAAGCTTAATGTGGGAGAGAATAAAATAAACCCAGCAGTAAGGACTTTACCATAACCACACACAGACATTTAAAAAAAAAACGTTTCTCCAAAACTATTTCTTGACAAGCACCTATGCACCGAAGCAGCACTAAGCAATTCAAACTGACTAAAATGAGTTCATCCCACCCTGAACATAGCAGAGTGGATTACACTTGAAGACAAAACACTGGTTAATAATTAACAGTATAAAAATGGAAGTATTTTCATATTAGGTCCCCTCTTAATTGTCCCACATACAGATTACGTTCACTGCACCTTCTACAGGGGACATTTCTTGCTATCCTCTCTAGCTCTTCCCTCAGGCACTCGCCCCCCCACCTCCAACTGCTAGGGTACATTCCCTCTGAGATCACCTGCCATTCTAACCTATGTATTTTGTGTGTTGCCCTCCCCTTTAGAACAAAGGATCGTTGAGGACAGAGTCATTTTTACTTTTCTCTATATTCTCAGCGCTTAAAATAGGAATTGGCACATAATATGTGGTAATAAATGCTTGCTGGCCAATTAACTGCCTGCATTTGCAAACATGGTGGCTTATTCTCCTTTTCCCATTTCTTAAGACAATGGAGAAGATTGTTTTTGCCCTCCTGCATCTCATCCTTGTTCCTGCTGCCAACATCTTTGTGCCCCGTTTTCTGAGGTTGCTTCAATTTTCTTAATTTCAATTTTCTCTAGGGGAAAATTACTCTATTCAGAGGACTGAAGAAAAATTGTTCAGTCCTAATTTTTCCCCTTGCTGTCATTAATTCCAAAATTTCTTCTCCTATCAGTGAGACTGCAAATGGAGCTGAAGAGCTGAAGAGAGGTAAGCTATACAACAGAGAGGCATATATCTATGTAGCTGACATAGAAGTATGAAATAGAGAAACACACAATTTGCTTTCTAAAGTCATGCCATCGAAAGTAGGTATTTGTTATTATCCAGTCTATAGTCTGAACAATGGGGGAATTCTCTCATCTCCTTCCAATTCAATGTAGCAAACACTTTTTAAGTGCCTACTGAATGTCAAGCACTATGCTAAAGTGCTGGGAATACAAATAAGAAAAAAGACAGATCATGCCCTCAAAGAGCTTATAATCTAAAGAGCAAAACAACCCACAAAAGGGATGGGGGGAGGTGGGGGGGCCTGTACCAGGCAGTTTCACTAAAAGAAGGCTTTCAACTTCAATATATTTATGTGAAAACTAGGTTTATTGCAAGAAAAATGAACATACATACACAACCCAAATAGTTCACAATCCACACAGAAGTTTACATTTTTATAACAGCAGGAGAAGGAGGAAACACCAGACTCTCCACCGAAAGGGGCGTGGCATGGGAGGGGGGAAAGTGTAGCAAAGGAGGGTAAAGGACAAAAGCCTTCTCAAAGGGGAGGAACAAGGCAACACAAAAGCCACATTCTTTTCCTTTGGGAACTGCTAGACTGAGAGCATAGGATGGTCTGCTTATCTACAAGGGTCCCAGGTGCATAAGCAATTTCTCAGTCTACTGCAGAGTGACTGGTGCCTGTCTTGTCTCCCAAGGACTTACAGGGGATCCAGCTTGTGGGGGAAGGGGAGAAAGGAGAGTGTTGCTTTGTACTTAACATATTCAGGGTCTCCTGCATAACTCTGGGTCCAGTGTTTTGGAAAATATGGCAACTCGAAAAGACAAGTTCAGGAGACACCTTAACATTCCTCTTACCTCGAGATGTGGAACTTCCAGTCGGGCTTCTTTTGGCAGACAGTGGACGGCTGGCGACCAAGAAAGACCTCTGTTTAACATTTATATAAGTCACAGGATCACATACATTTCTTTGAACTTCCTCAGAAATCATGTATCCCTCGTGTATATACAATCTACACATTTACTAAATTATTTACATACTAGCTTAAAATTGTTCTTGATATGTCTGCTATGTAAACAAACTTTACTGTAAACTCCTTAATAACAAGGATATTTTTGCCTTTCTTAGTGTCCTGAATGAGCTACTAAAAATGAACCTTTGAACACTGTTAAGAGCTGAGATAACATATAGCTATTTGTGCCTTCATAAAGCAAAGTTTTCAATACACGCACAAAATCACATCCTGGACAAACAACAACAACAACAAAGAACCGGAATTTGATCTCTTACTTTAGGCTCTCTTGAGAACTAGAAGAGGAACGATCTGACTGAGGTAAAGACACAATGCTGTCAGAGTTCTTCAGATGTGACTGCAGAGCTTTCTGATAAGATGACTCCAATGTATGGTATAAATGTTCTGCTTCTCTACTAAAGTGATTGTGGAAACCCCAATAACATCTGGAAATAAAACCCAAGAAGCCTCAGTAAAGACATACAATCAATTCCCCCAAACCCTGTATTACAATATTGTCTCTAAAGCTAAGCCCTGGACCACTTCATACACAATTCTGCTGTTGCCAGAGAGTGACTGTACACACAATGCTAAGGAAAACAAGGCCCGGATAAGACCTTAGCATAATAGGACTGAACAGCCAACACGGTTTGGAAACATATATTTTTTATTTTATGTCTACACTGTGCTCTGTAAAACTTACTCCCCCATTCCATGTATATTCTTTATCTAGCTAAGCCTTGAGTGTCTAGCTCCTCAGTTGGGGGTGTCTGCAGAACTAAAGTGGTATTTAGCATGATACATATCTTTACCACGAGGTCAAGATAACTTAAATCCCTTGAGAGTATGTTCTGATCCATTCCCTACATTGTAGATACTAGTAATATAAACTCATATAATACAATGCTCCTTAAAAAAAAAAAAAAACCAACCCTATAATCATATATAGGTACGATAATGCTAGAACCAATGAAAAGTAAACATATTTAGGCACAGACAAGAAGCAATTATACTTTAAGAGACTTTAGAGTTAAGAAAAATTGCAAAATGAGACCATCCCAGATATGTCTGGAAAATGGAAAGTATCTATACTGCTTTACTAAAATAAATTACTGTTGAAATTAAGGCTGAGATGTTATACATTTATGAAAAATTAAAAGCTATTTAGTGGTTCAATTTTTTAATTGATTTGCCCTCACATTTTATAAATGAAATGAAAAATTAACTACTTACTTAATGTTACTGCATATTTTGGGTAGCATTCTATGTTGTGATCAAGAACTATAAATCCATTTGGGATAGGGCATGGAGGTAAGGAACAATTGTTATGGGGAGATGACAGGTTGTTGAGAGTCAGTAGTCAGAAAAGGACCAATAGTGCAAAACTGTTCTTTAAAATATGAGCTTAAGCAAATAGTCCAAATTTTGACTTAAAAAAATTTAGGTATCATAATGGAAATCTCTAAACTAAAGGACAAAACCCTACAAGTACCATGTGTACCAAAAATCCTCAATAGTGATTCAGAAATTATGACAATAGAAATTTATTCTCAGGGTATTTTTATGCAACATAATTCCCAGTTATTTGAGGAACAATTCAGCTTGGAAGTTTTTTAACACCTAATTACAAGAAAAGACTTTACTCATAAATCATATGTTTATATAATGGGCTTCGTTTTGAACAAAATTTGATATCAGTATCATTAAAACTTCTTAAACTATTAGCAATGGCATACAACCAATAAAATATTCTGAAACTCTCTATCAGAGATATAGCGTGATCTTTGAGAAAAGTCACATTATATAAACTCTTAGGCAAAAGAAACTAACATAACCAAGATCTAAAGGTATTTACTAGGAAGTCATTCAGTAAATACTTACTTTCTTGCTTCTATCCTAGCTTCAGAATCAGCATCATGTATTCCTTTCTTTATTGTTTCTGCTAATACTGATATGTGTCTGTTTACATAAAAAAGATATATTTATGAGAAAGTAAGCCTGGAGAAACAATTTCAAGATATTAATATCAAATTAAAAGATAACTCTGCTCCTTGCATCTTGAAAAATGAGAAAAAGAACCCCAGGGTATTTACACTTTAAATTCCCCTCTCTGCACTGTCACTGGCTTTCAGACCAACCTCAGCTCCAGAGGAGCAGAAAAACAGAGGTGACATTTTCCTGTGGTCAACATAACATTTTCAGGAAATAATGATGGGATTAAAATAGTCTCAGTTCTACACAGCTGTGGGCAATCCTCTTAATAACAAAGGATACAGCTTTACCTAGGGAAGATGCAACTTACACTTAACGGATATTTTCACCTAAATCTAAAAAATCACATAGCCATTTGATAAATGTGTATTTCTTTTGTTATCTCTGCTGCCTGAGAAGGAAGCCAGTTTAATCCTTTTCAAGGTATTAAAAGTAAAAGAGTCAGGCTAGATTATTCCAGCAAGTTTAAAAAAACAAAACACACAAACAAAATAAATCTTTGCAAATAAGTACAGTTTTACCAAATTAAAGCATACACCTACCTGCCTCACCTTGCACCCAAGAATTAGCAGTTTACCAAACATAAACCATTCTCTATTTTAAAACCATAGATTTAAACAAAACATTAACTTTTCTAAAAATATGCAAATATTATCACACTAAAGCACTCCATTAGAAAGCTTTTTCTAATTCTAGTAGTAGTTGAACAACAGTCAACAGGAATGGGTTTTGTTGCTCTGTAGCCAATAAAATTATTAATTACCTAGTAAAATAGGTGATAATCCCCATAACAGTCACTTTCTTTCTTTCTTTTTTTTTCCAAATGCTTTATTAACTTCTGGTTTATATCATTCATTTCAGCCAGATTTTGAGTTACAATTTTTCCCCCGTTTTCCCCCTGTCCACCACCCCAAAATAGCAGTCCCACAGGATATCCCCTCCTCCAATCTGCTCTCTCCCATATCTTCTCCCATATCCCCTTCGACTTTTCCAGTAGGGCATGGTGGATCTCTATGCCCCAATGCCTGTATATCTTATTTCCCAATTATATGTAAAATAGTATTAATAATAGTATTTATATATTTTAAAACATTTGAATTTAAAACTTTGAATCCCAGATTAATTTCCTTCCTCCCTTGTCACCCACCCTTACTGGGAAGATAAGCAATTCAGTATATGTTGTACATGTGTAGCTATGAAAAACATTACTAGTAGATATATTATAAAAGACTGACTATATTTCCCTCCCTCCTATCCCACCTCCCACTCGTTCCACTCTCTACTTTGATCCTGTCCCCTTTCAAAAGTGGGTGCCTCCAACTTCCCCCCCCCATCCTGCCCTCCCTTCCATCATCCCTACTCTCATCCCCTTCCCCCCTACTCTCCTGTAGGGTGAGATATCCCATTTAATATGTATGTCATTCTCTCCCTGAGCCAGATTCAATGAGAATATGGTTTTGCCTTTTTGCCTTCCTGTTCTTCCCCTCCATTGCAACCACTTTCCCTTGCCTCTTCTATATGAGACAGTTTACCCCATTCTGTCTCTCCCCATCTCCTCCCGCCATATTCCTCTCTCACCTCTCAATTTCATCCTTTAAGCATCATCCCTTCCTATTAAAATGGTCCTGTTCCCTCTATCTATGTACACCTGTAAACATACATACACGTATTCACATATGTATTCATGTACCCTTCTTCAATTATTTTCATACTGAGAAAGGTTTCATAAGTTACAATTATTGTTTTTCCAAGTAGGAATGTAAATAGTTCAACTTTGATAAGTTCCTTATGATTTCTTTTCCCTCTTTACCTTCTCAAGCTTTTCTTGCTTCTTGTATCTGGATGCCAAATTTTCTATTCAACTCTGGTTTTTTCATCAAGAATGCTTGAAAGTCCTCTATTCCACTGAATGACCATATTTTCCCCTGAAACATGATACTTAGTTTTGCTGGGGACGTGTAACACTCACTTTCTATCCCTAAAATTAAAGTGCCGAATTCTAAGCTAAGGTGAGAGGTTTAAGTTTTTTCAAGGCCACTCAGAGGCTCTTTTTTTAAAAAATTAAAATAACGACTGCCCTCATCCTAGCAGAATACAGTAGTTTTAAGGCTAGAAACTGCTTCATCTTTGTCTGTATTCCAAAGCCTAGCTCATTTCCTTGAAGATAGTAGGCATTTAATATATGTTTGTTCAAATGAACCCCAAACACCTAGGCAGATCTGTCTCTCAAAAGGAAAATATAAGCCACCTCACTTCCCAAGTTGCTCACCAGTACAAAGCATTCAAAAATATCAAGGAACTTCATTACACATCAGCCTGCCTGCATCCCATTCCTTCACCAAATTCAGAAAAAGTTTCACTTACAAATGCTCCTTAAAGAGGATAAGCACTTACTCTATGTGACTTACCAATGAATACTACATTGACAAAACTCCATCACAACTGAAACTTTTGAGAGTTCCACTAAATGGAAAATGAGTTAGAATAATAAATGGAAGGGTCCTCAAAAGTTCACAGGATCATAGAATAAGAGACCAAAATCAGAAGGACTGAAAGGTCATTTATGCTTTTCTAAACATGGTCTAGTTAGTTGGTGTCATTAGTGAAAGATGTTCCCTAGAACTCAACACATTACTCTGATTCTGGGTGATGGATTTAGAAATTTATCATTAACTCTTACTAAATTTCACTTTATTAGCTTCCACCTCCTGCTTCAGACTGAGATTCTGTTATAGAAAGTACCAGCTCTCCCTCTCAGCCCCAAATCTGACACACAGGCCACCTAGGCCATCATCCATTTCATGGGTTCAACAATGTAAGACAAAGTGACAAAAGGGTCACAGTGACACTGATCTTTAGGCCCAAAGTGGACACGGGGGACAGAGGGAGGGAAAGGAGAAAGAGAAGGAAGGAGGGAGGGGGAAGGGGAGGGGAAAGGGGTGGAAGAGGGAGAGGGAGAGGGAGAGATAGAGGAAGGAAGAGGAAGAGAGAGAGAGAGAGAGAGAGAGAGAGAGAGAGAGAGAGAGAGAGAGAGAGAGAGAGAGATAACGAACATGAATGGCAGAGGCTATTTAGCTTCAGCAGGTACTCCTTTACACTTATAGTTACCACCAATTTCATTTCTTGAAACCTACAATTCTTGCAGTTACAATCCATAAACTATGCCTATCAGGTGGGGCAGGTAGGTGTACACTGGATAGAATGCCAGGCCTAGAGTAGGAAGATCTCAGTTCAAATTTAGTCTTAGACATTTACTAGCTGTGTGACCATGGGCAAGTCTTAACCCTCTTTGCCTCAGTTTCCTCATCTAAAAAATGAGCTAGAAAAGGAAATGGCAAACCACTCAAGTATCTTGGCCAAGAAAACTCCAAAAGAGGTCCTGAAGAGTCAGACACAACTGAAAATGACTAACCAACAAAAACCGCAGTCAAGGTCTTCTGACCCTTTTATTCTAAGTTTGTGAAACCCTACATAAATAATGCAAAGAATTTTCTAATAGCTTTGATATTCCCTTGCCCTTTAAATATATTTTAAATGTCTACTAGTACAGTGCTGACGAAAAATCATTAAATTTTATGTAAAGAGATCAGATTCTATAGCACTTAATCTTGTCTTTATTGATACTACTGTAATACAGTATTTGTTAACTATTATTGACAATAACAATATCACAAATTTAATAAAAGCTCCATTTATGGCCCTAATCACCACACAGAACAATGTAAATAACAAATGTATCAGGAAATATCAAAAATATCAAGTCAGATGCTCACCTTTCTAGTGAATGTGTTTGCCACTCTTGTAAAAGCAAATCTAAAAATTCAAAACAGCGCCTAAAAATTGTTTTTAAAAAGAGAGATTATAATTTGAAGAATTATAGTGTGAATGGATGCCTACAAATACATATGGTATACTAATTCAAATTTAGATTTCACAAACCTTTCCCTATTTGATTTGTACAAAAATTGGATTATTACCAACAGCTCAGATTTTATTTTCATATATAGATAAATTTTTCCCTTTTGAAGTGATCTCATTAGAAGGAAAGTTCATGACATAATATTGTGTATATGTATGTGCACACACACACACACACACACACACACACGTTCTTCTGCATAAATACAAATGACAGCATTAATTTCTCAACTAGTAAATTTTGTCTGATACTTGCTAACACCATAATCCAAAAGTGCTGTGAAAATGTACAAAAGACAAGACAAACATTGTTCAACCTATATAAGTCAAAGTTAATGACTTTAGATTTTAATTCAAGAAAAACCAATGTGAGTAGCAACTGAATATTCAACCAAGCTAGGATCTTAGAAATAGTCATGAAGCAGAAAGCTGGGAAGCTGCCTTAGGAAACAGAAACACACAAACACAAGAAGAGAGACAGACAAACACAAATCTACACACACACACATACACACACACACACACACACACACACACACACACACACACACACACACACCAGCAATGAAGCTGTGTAACACATCAAGAATATTTCTATAAGAATCCCTTAACTGAAAAGCACTTATTTCACTGTATTTAAGTTATTTCTATGCATTTTACATACATTTTCAAAGTTGTAAAGTTTGTGTTTTTTATCCTGTTTCAAATTCCCACCAGGTGAAATGAAGAGAAAATCTCACTAGTGCTCACCTTCTAACTGCGACGGATTTTGACGTACAGTTGCTAGTTATAACAGGTATTAGCCTAGGGATGTGTGTATGCTGCAGAGGAGAGAGAACAAATATGGGCACTTGAATATAGAAGTAGTCATCCAACCTGTTTTTGGTTAGTCTACTTGTCACACATTACTCTGTTCAGGAGGCCAAAGGCCATAACAAATTATATACCGATAACATATAATAAGATAATAAGTACACACAGATAACATGAGATAAAATGACTTTTAAAAGGTTTTAATAGTTGAAACATAATAGTAGGTTTGTGTGTAAAACATTTAAGATGTTTTCATAAGAAAAATTAAACCCATATATCACCCATGTCACTTAAACTCTAGCTAAAGTAGTTTTAGTACTAACTTTAATAGTTTAAGAATAAGAATAGGAAACTTTAATAGTTACATACAGTACTTAGTTCTTAGACAGTGTGCAACTTACCTGTTCTGGCACTGTTATATAGAGTAGACACAAGTAAAAAATACAAAAACCTTCTGGCATCATTCCGGATAAATAAGGGCAGATAAAAAGGTATGGCATACGATCTTCTAGCATAAGGGTTACATAGATATGTATTCTTTGGGCTAAGGGAAATCCTAAACTTACAGTGAGGGCAATGAGCACAATCTCAACATACACTGCTTTGAAGCAAAGTTTCTTTAACCTTTTTTTGTGTTATAAGACTCCTCTTGAAGTATGGTAAAGCCCAGGGGTGGGGAGCCTGCAGCCTTGAGGCTACATGTGGCCCTCTAGGTCCTCAACTGTGACCCTTGGACTGAATTCAAACCTCACAGAACAAATCCCTTTAACAAAAAGATTTGTTCTAAAAAATTTGGACTCAGTTAAAAGGTTGCACCCAAGGAACTAGAAGGTCACATGTAGCCTCAAGGCCACAGGTTCCCCACCCCTAGTAAAGTCTATGGACCCCTTATCAGAACAATGTTTTTAAACGCAGAAAGTAAAACACATCAAGTTACAAAGGAAACCAATTATATTAAGTTATTCTTCAGTTATTTCTGACTCTCAGTGACCTCATTTGGGGTTTTCTCAGCAGAGACACTGGAGTGGTTTGCCATTTCCTTCTCCACCTTATTTTACAGATGAATAAACTGAGGCAAACAGGGTTAAGTGACTTGTTCAGGGTCACACCGCTAATAAGTGTCTGAGGCCTGATTTGAACTCAAGAAGATGAGTCTTTCTGACTCCAGGTCTAGCTCTCTATCCACTGTGCTATCTGCTGTTCCATACTGAAGCACAGACATCAAAATATGACAAAAACAAGTTCATGGAGCCGAGGTTAAGAACCCCTATTCTTAATATAGGGGTTGTTAAACCAAAATGTACTGTAAATAATACTTATCACCTTTCATTATATTCCCTAGAAAAGTCTGCCTGCAGATGACAGTCTAGTGCACACAGAATTCTGATAATCAGTCTTCCCTGAGAAACAACTTGATTCCTTGGAGATGGTAGTGTTGAAACAGGCTGTAACAGTCAAGCAAGTGGTAGTGTAGGAGAGTGAGAAGAGCCCTAGACTCCCGAGAAGCCTAGGTTTGAATCCCTACAGCCAATATTTATTAGCTGTTTGACCCCAGGGAAGTCACATAACTTCTAGAAGCATTGGTTTTTTCACCTGTTAGATGGAAATAAGAATACCTCATAGAGTTATTTTTCAGGAGCAGAGATTGTATATGTAAAGTACTTGGTGAACTTTTAAAATGTCAGCTGTAGAGATGTTTTTATGGCCACCTGAACACCAATCCTAATTTAAAAAAACCCTAACCTTTGGCTGATTAATATTTAAGAAAGTATTTTGTCAGGTTTCCTGACTTGTTTTATATGGGTGTGAACGTACATGTGCATGTGTATACACACACAAATAAACATATACTAGCACCAGCATATACACATTAGAGTGTGACTCTTAAATTCTTTTTCTTTTTTTTCTTTTTGGAGGTGGGAAGGCAGGGCATTTGGGGTTAAGTGATTTGCCCAAGGTCACATGACTAGTAAGCGTTAAATGTGGGCCGCTTTTGGACACAGGTCCTCCAGGGCCAATGCTCTATTCACTGCACCACCTAGCTGCCCCTCTTAAGAAAGTCTTTGTGTTAGATCAATTAAGTGGCAAAGTAGTAACACAAACAGCAGTTGGAACTTAAGAAGTTTTAAGTTTTACAAAGCACTTTACATATTACCTCAATCTATCCTCACAACAACACTGCAAGGTGGATGCTATTTTTCTCGTTTTGCAAATGGGAAAACTCTGGCCAAGAAAGATTAAGTGATTTTGCTCAGGGTCATACAGAGCTAATAAGTGTCTGAGGCAAGATTCGAAATAAGGTCTTCCTGATTCCAAGTCTAGCAACTTTATGAACTGAGCCACTGGGGTACCTCTGTACCACATAAACATACACAATGTATTCTTAATATGGTGATGTTTCAATAAAGCGCTTAAAATTTAAGTTATGGTGGCTGTTTATGTACAGAACTTACACCTTTTTACTGTTTTGCCCCATATAAAAAGATAATGATTTTAAAATATAAATAAAAACCAAAAAAAAAGGATATTTACAACTACTTATTATTTGAAAAAATGCAAATATGCATCTAACAACATTCTATTGGCTACTACATGTCTGATTCAACTTTCTTTATCCATTTAGTCCTATATGTTTGTATATATTTTTCCTTTTATATAGTTTGTGTATAATTAATCTTAATTAATTATAATGCTATATTACATTTACATACAATCTTTTATTTATCAATTCCCCAGTTACTGAACATCTAAAGATATTTTTGGCACATTTTTTCAACAACAAAAAAAAAAAGAATGTTATTATTACTACACATAATTATACGGTAAAAGTAATGCAATTAAATATATTACCTTTGAACATGTAGTTTTGCAAATTATTGATATTTAGGTATATTCCCAATAATGGCATCACTGCGTCAAAGGATATGACTCCTAGACACTTATGCTTACAGCTACTCAGAAGAGAATAGGAAGTAGAAAGGAAGGTTTTCTAAACAAAGGTAATAAATTATTTCCCTTTTGAAATAAAATTATTCAAATTTTAAATTAATCTAAAGATTAATTAAGCTTAGAGACTGAGGAGTTCTTTTAAGGTTGGAATTTTTCAGCCACCTGAGCATGTATGCTGTTCAATTGAGCATAGAAAACAGCTGATCAAAGATATGAAAGTTAAACACTTTTTCTTCTCTGAGTCAGGCCCTTCTAACATATCATCATCATCAGTTTGTCTGAACATTTGTTGTTGCCCAATATATTAGATATGCTTGTTTTTAAAAATCACAGAAAGCACTATGTCTTTTAATATTATCTGTAAGTTTGAGTTACTCTACTATTTTTTATCTCCACTGATAGAGATAAATAAAGAAGGAAATATAAATAAAGCCCTTAGGATATTTATAAAGAGCTTAAAACTCTTGGCCTTGTTAGGTCACTTTTTGCAATACCATTTTCATTTCAGCTAAAAGCTTTAAAAGTAAATATGATAACAAAAGGAGACTGAAACTGAAACACATTCAGGTCATCAACTAGTTAAATGGGGGAGGGAGGAAGAGGGCATATCATGTGAGGAAGAACTGACAGGACAGAGGTTACTTCTATTTTTACTGACTAATTCAACAAGCATTTATTAAGAACCCTATAGTGGACTGTGGGGGTGAGGGAAACATTGGACTGTGTATCCTTTAAGATCCAACTCTAACACCCAGGAAAAGCAAAGCTTTCTTCATTCCATTCTTTCTACTTTCCATGGAGAGTAAGAAAGGAAAATGAAGCCCCAATGGAAAAGCCAACTGGGGTTAAACTGAACCAGCCACTGGAAGAAAACAATGGCAAATAGCCGAAGAGCACAATGGGAAGATCATGAAGGCGTCTCCTTCAAATTCCTGTTATGCCACATATTACTTGAATGACCTTGGACCAGTCATTTAACATCTGAGTGCCTTAGTTTCCTCATTTATAAAATTAGGGCCTTGAGAGAGATGACCTCGAAGGTCTTTCCAAGAGTCAAGAAAGTCAGAGTTCCAATCCTGCCTCAGTCACTTACTAGCTGTGTGATCCTGAGTAAGTCCCTTTACCTCTCATAGCGTCCTCATCTGTAAAATAGAGATCATAATAGCACCTACCTCATAGGGTTGTTGTAAGGATAAAATGAGAGAATATATGTAAGGGTCCTATGGATAGGTGTCCAAAAGAGACCAAGTTGACAAGTGAGGTCTCTTTCTAAAAATGGAAGCTGTTACATAAACCAAGTCTAGAGACTACACACCAAATGGGAACAGTGACAGCATAAATGCCTTGTTTTGTTACCATCATCAACTAACACAGACTGAGTCCTTACAACATACATGACACTTAAACATACTTACTCGAATAATTAATCTAACAGCTACAACACCAGATGTGGCCATGATTTTGGCACTGTTTGGGATTAAATTAAAGATGGTTGGCATGATGGCTTCAGCTCCATGATCAAACTTGTTTCCAAGGACTGATGACAGATGCCTTCAAGAAAAAGGGAGGGGAGGGAAGAAAAAGGAGAGAGAGATAGACCTGTGCCTTCTTTTGATATTTGTTGTAACTATTACATTTAAAGAGGTAAAGACAAAACTCACAAAACAAAAGCATTCTAAATCTAAATAAAACTTATTGTCCTTTAGATTTTCAGCACATAACTTTCCCTGAGTGACTGATTTCCATATCATAACACACTTACCTTTTGAGTACTTTCAACATATTCTCCCAGATCAATGGCATTTATTTTTGAATAATAAAAAAAGTAATTCTATTTTCACTGACTAATTCAACAACCATTTATTAAGCAACTGCTATGTCCTAGGCATTATGTTAAGTACAGGGAGTACAAAGGAAGAAGGAAAGCAGAAGGAAGAGAAAAGGAAAAAAAAAGTCCCTGTCCTAAAGAAGGTTACATTGTATTTTGGAAACTGAATGAGGCAACACTCAGTGGGACAGTGGGAAACTATCAAGATAATGCAGCATATCAAAATCAGGCATTACTACTGTACAAATAATTCTATGATGTGTTGCTGTGCCAATTTCATCACTTTCTAACACTAAATAAAAGACTGGATATCAGTCCTGAAATCTAAAAAATTAGCAGATTTCATCAAAGATTTTGGAAGAAATAATAAAATCCTCACCCAAACTGTAAGATGAACATTTTACTGGAGTCAGGAAAAGAAAATCAGGTCACAGAATATGATGGGGAAAGTCAACACTTTAGAACAATTCTGCAAGGTTAAGGAACAAAGAGAACCTAGAGGACTGGGACATCAGGGTGTTTTCAATAAAGAAAGGAATAGTATGACCAGTTAAGGCTAACTTATATTAACAAAGCATTTAAGATTTGGCTTCATCAGCCAATTCACGGTTCCCTTCCCCCTCCTTAGCTTAATAATGTATGCACATGAGACTCCCTTCCTCTTCTCTTTCCTCCCCAACCTACCACACTCAAGGATCTGTTGTTTTTTTCCCCTATGTGGCACTTTGCACAGATAAAATTGGGTTGTATAATCTAAAACTTGGTCCTACAAAGGTAGTAAAGTGTGGGGGAAAAAAAGCAATGAATACAGACTCAGAAGATCTCAGTTCAAATCCCAGCTCTAACATGTAAGTCTGAGCCTCATATAAAATCAGAGAGTTAATGGAGATGATTTCTAAAGAAACTTCCAGTTTTATTGGATAATATACTACTGTGATCCTATAATGCTAAAATATTAGCATGTCATATGCAATCATGATAATAGAATAAACAGTGGGAGCAGAGTATAGTGGTGAGATGGTCAGGCAGCCTTAAGAGTTGGTGAATCCTGACTGGATGACCAGGCTAAGTCAGGAACTCTTTAACACTAAATTATGCATGAGCTGTCCATTACAAACAACAGTAGAAGAAGTTTTACATGGAGAATTCCTTATATTGATGGCAAAAAATAAGCTAAAAGTGTATGTGTGTGTCTGTACACGAATGTGTATATGTGTATCACAGATCCAATCTGTACTGGTAGGAAGAATTTGCTCACCAGGAGTTCCTATACCAATAGTATGTCAGCAAAAATTATTCAACTAGTTATGACTAGCACTGATTGTAGGTATGTAAACAAACAGACATTCATTTTTGGCCTGAGCCTTATACATAAATTTAGAGAATGCTGGTTATAGCTGGTTAAATGAGAGTAAAAATGAGAATAAAACTTTCTAAAGGGGTGTCTGAGGTTTAAGACACACACAGGCTACTCTGTAGAGACACAAGGGATCATACATTTAGAACTGAAAATGATTGTAGAGGTCATCTAGTTCAAGGCCTCATTTTATATAAAAGGTAATTAAGGCATATTGAGGTAAGTGACTCAGCTAAGGTTACATAAGCTTACAGTGACAAACAGAAATTGAACCTAGATCCTCCAGCTCTAAAATTTACTTATCTCACTGTCTCTACTAAGGTGGTGAGAGGAATAGAAAGAACCCTAACCACATCAGCCCCCTTGTGAATGGCAGTCTCATGAGATTCACCTTTACTAATTTCCCTTCAATCACTACTTGTTCCCCAATGAGAAGAAAATAAATGAACAAACTGTATGGTGAGTACCAATTCATGAATTGGTACTCACCATACAGTATTGGATCCCATAGCTATGCACCAATTGTATCCCCGTTATTGTATTCCCTTTGGACAAAATGTAAGGATCAGTAATTATAAAAGAGTATGGATTTATAAGGATATGAAATTAATATTACAGATTATGGTCATTTCTAAATCAAAACTTTTCTAAACTATTAGCTAATTTCTTTACTATTCTGTGCCACAGCTAAAGTTTTAGGTTAACTATGAATGTGATAGACTACATTAAACAGCTACAAGGCTGTTTACAGGTGTTCTGAAACTACCAAAATAATCCTTTCATCCAGATGTTCTAATGAATGGTCTAAGAGCTAATTTTTTGCCATCTCTTAAAAATATTCTGCAATAAATAAGGAGTGGGGGAATGGGTGTTATTAAAATTACCTCTACAACGTACAAAAATATTTTAAAACTATACATATCAAATTGATTTTCAAAAGTTTTTCTTCTTCCAGTAAATTATCCCAGTCTATAAACCAGTCAAAAGCAAATATCCAAATTTATCACCTAATTCAGATCCTGGGACAATTATTTACAAGCAATCATATTATTCCAACAGAATATTTGTCTATTTCTCTAATGTCCACCTCCCTTTCCTACTAGTCCCTTCCCTATTGCTAGCATGTGCCTTCTTAAAAAACATATCACCTTTAGTTATTATTCTATATCTTTCCTTCCTTTCTTAGCCAAATTCATAGAAAAAAGCTATCTAATAGTTCTTGCCTCAATTTCTTTTCCTCTCACCTCTCAACCCTGTACCACCTAATTTTCAACCTTATTAATGGATTGAAACTACTCACTTTCAACTTGATGGCCTTTTCTCAATTCTTGTATTTCTTAGCCTCTCTGCAATATTGACACCACTGACCACTTGGATCCTCTCTCCTCTCTGGGGCTTCAGGTCTCTGCTCTTTCTTTATTCTCTTCCTGTCTGATTGCTACTCAGTCTTGCTAGATCATTCAAAATCCATATCATCATACCTATTAAATCTGGTTCTGTCTCAGGTCCTATATGTTCTCTATACTCTTTTTATTTATATCTTCACGTACATGACTTCAAGACCTAAATACTCAGCTATCACCTCTTAGCACTGGTCCCTTATCATTCAATTCAAACAGGATGTCATGTTGGCATATCAAATAACATGTCCAAAATAGAATTCATTCTAATTCCCAGTAATCCTTGACCATTTTTTAGCTTCCCCATTTCAGCTGAGAACAGATCCATCCTTCTAGTCTCTAGGTTGACAAACGGAAATGTTCTCAACTGCTTTATCTCCCAAATTCCAGACATCCTTCCTAACCTGGCCCCAATATTATACATTATAGCAGATAAGTCTGACAGATGCTCACATTTGCTGCTCCATCTCCCACCTACAAGCCTTTGTGGAGGATGCCCCCAGGCCTTTAATGCTCTCCCTTCTTACCACTGCCTCTTAGGAAACCTTATTTCCTACAAAACTCAGTTAAAACAGTATCTTCTTCATGGAGTCTGATTCTCCCCACTCCTAGTGCCCCCATTACCCAAAATAACCTTCTAATGATTTTATATATTCTTACAGATAGACATGCTCTCTTCTCTCCCATCTCTTACACAAATATAAGCTTCTTGAGGATACAGACAGTTTCATTCTTCCCGCTACATCCCAGTATCTAGTCTAATGCCTATCATATAATAAATGTTCATTAAAAAAGCTTGATCCTAATATGCTGGTCCTAAGGTTTAAAATGTGACCAGGAAATAAAATATTAATGAGTTTTCTAAGTCCTAAGATTATTAATTTCAAAGCAAGAAAAAGACACTATCCTGTCATAATCTCTAAACTAAAGTAAAACAACAAATAAGTAAAGAGTAAGAAAGAGGAGTGTATACAGCAAAATGGATGACAAGAATGGGAAGAGATTTCTTTGTGGACCCAGCTGGTAGTACAATTATTTTGATAAAATGTAGATTATACATATCTCACCAAAGAAAACTATGCAGTATATCAGACAGAATCTTTTTTGGAAAGTAAGCAAATGATCTGTATTATGTTTTAGCACTTCAAGTACAAAATGAGTCCAAAGTGCAGCCTTTAATAATATAGTGCCTGGGACATAGCTGGTGCTTAATAAATGATGACTGATTTCTCGGTTCTAACCAAGTTAAAAAACTCATTACAAGGTAACTACAGAAATGTCATTTATATACACACTAAAATTATATTCCCTGGTAAAATAAAGTAAAAGAAAGCGAAACTTTGTTATTATAATTTGTCAAGCTATAGCTTGAAGGTTTAAGGTTAAAGAGGACTCAACTAACGTAGTATATAATTTTGTTACAAAAGTAACAGTAGAAACTATAACACAGATGTGAAATAAAAAGAAGATAATAATCACCTAAACTAGTAAGCATAATTACTAAGCAAAAATGACAAGGGAATTTTAGAATGCTACATATATCCCATTTTAATAAAAATTCCCAAAACATCCCTTTCTAGTTAAAATAAATCTTTCAGAGTCTAGTTCTTTCCATGAAAAAACATTTAAATAACTACTTACATAAATATAACTAGATTAAGAAATACTTCATAACAACAGTGTGACTACCATGAACTTTGGAGAGTAACTGAAGTTTAAGCTATGGTCTTTTTCTGAGATTCCACAAATAACATCCTGTGGATTACTCTTACAAGATAAATTTATGAAACATTTAACAATATAGAAGAATGTATTTCTTACCCCAGTGTGATACAAGCTTCCCGGACAACTTGAGACCTAAGGTCTTTAGCAGATAATTTAAAAGCTCCATCCAAAAGACGCAAATGTTGAAAGAAATTATCATATTCAGCAGCTCCAGCCAAAAGTAATGATCGAATCTTTTTCAGCTGATAGAAGACAGATGATTTACATAGATGTAAGTATTTCTTAAAACTGAATATATTCAGCAATGAAAAAATTGGTGTTAAGCAGCCTTAGACTAGAAAATGCTGAGAAAAAGCTATTGCATAAGAATTCAGATAATTAAATGTTAGCAGGTATTCAATATTCCAAATATTAAATAAATTTTGAAACAAAAGGATGCTAGAAACCCAGAGATGATCAGAGCCTACTACAAGCCCTAAAAACTCTTCAAAACAGCTCTATGGGGTGGCTAGGTGGTGCAGTGAATAGAGCGCTGGCCCTGGAGCCAGGAGGACCTGAGTTCAAATCCAACCTCAGACACTTAGTAGAGTTGCGTGACCTTGGGCAGCTCACTTAACCGCAACTGCCCTGCATTCTCCCCTCCAAAAAGGAAAAAAAAACCAAACCCCAAAGCAAAAACAGCTCTATGCTTTAGAATATGACATGTTAAATGACTGGAACTGTCATTTAGGGGCAAATGAAGTGTTTTACTCCGTTCCTTCGCTCCACCCACCCCCAGCACTAAGGGAATTTAAAGAAAACAAATATTTATTGTCCTACAGCTTTCTAACTGAAAGGATAAACTGACTTCAAATAACAGAGAAGGTAGCATTTATAACACCTTTGTGATCAATCATCTTTAAACAGTTTTGCTCCAGTAAAATACAGTCTTTCGCCAATCTTGAGCTCCAAGTGGCCCTATTTTGTCACCTAATTGGCTCAAATCTAACAAATTCTTTAAATCTACCTTTCTCCACTATCAAAAGTGGGAAAAAGATTTATACTATAGAAGGGAGTATGTTCAGAAATCAAAATGTCTCCTTTGTAGGAAACGACAGCAATGGTCATCCCCCACTCTCTGTTTCTCATTTTCAGTCTCTCCCTGTCTACTGGATTCTTTTGCTGTCTACAAACATCCCCACATCTCACTTATCCTTAAAAAAGTCATTTGATCTAACCATCTCTGCTATCATCCTGTATCTCTCCTCCCCTTCATGGCTAAAGTCCTTGAAAAAGTCATCTACGATCAGTAACTCTGCTTCTCTCAGTTTCTCAGCAATCTGACTTCTACCCTCCTCATCCTGGAACTGTCCTCTTAATGGATAAACCTAATAGCCTCTTCGTAACCCGATCATCACTAGCCTTTCTGTAGCCCCTGACACTGACACGCTCATTCATTTTTCCTTCTCTAAGTGGTCATGTGGCCCTGCTCTTCCCACTCCTGCTCATGCTTCTTTTATTTGCTTGACTCTCCCCTTATCAGTCTCCCTTCCTGATTCTTCACCTAACCACGGGACCCCTAAGCCCAATCCTAGGTTATCCTCTCCAGTCACTCTATACTGTCTTACTTGATTGATCTCATCAGCTATCATGAGATTAAATCATCACCTATGCCAATGATGCCCTATATAGATGGAGTAGATACACAGATCTCTATCTGTTAATTCCTATGCCTAAATAATAATGATAGATAACATTTGCTAAGCTACACTGTGCTAAACACTTTCATAAGCATTATCCTTTTGGATCCTCACAACAACTCTAGGAGGTAGGTGCTATTATTATCCTCATTTTACAGATGGGGAAACTGAGGCAAATAGAGGTTAAGTGACTTTCCCAGGGACTTACACCTCATAAGTATCTGAGGCTGGATTTGAACTCAAGTCTGCCTTATTCCAGATCCTGCACTCCATTCACTGTGTCAACCAACTGCCCCAACTATAAAGTACATACATATCATAAATATTCTATATAAACTAAATATATTAAATATACATTAATATCTAGATCTATGGCAATATCTGGTATGTCTAGAATGTATACATGTACACTTAGGATGCATACATATAGACATCTAGGATGTGTGTATACACACACACCTCGAACATGTCTCTACAAGTGTACGTATGTATATATGTATGCATGATACATAATGCTTTCTTATATACACATTTATAGGACTGTATATGTGCATGCATGTGTGTATGTATATGTATAAGTCTCTAGCTTTAGTCTTCCTAACTAAGCTATAGTAACACTTCTCTCATTCCCTCTTAATCACCCTTAGCTGGATGACTTGAAGGTAATTCAAACTCAACATGTATGTCCAAAACAGAATTTGTTAACTTTACTCCCCTGAAAATATCCCCTCTTCTTCCAAGCTTCTTTATTATTGTTAAGGGCAATCACAGTGTCATCCCTGATTCCACAATCTTACTCACCCCATACATTTAATTAGTTACCAAATGATGTTGTTTCCACTTGCACAATATCCCTTGCATATGTCCCCATAGACTTCTATCCATTCATATAGCCACAACCTAGTTCAGGTTCTCATCACCTCTCATCTGGAATACTACATGAGCCATCTAACTGGTCTCTTTGCCTTGAAATTTATCCTACCCCAATTCATCCTTCACTCAACTGCCAGGGGCATTTTTCTAAAGTACATATCTGAACATGTCAACTACCCCTACTTAAGGTGCTGCTGCAGCTCCCTATGATCCAACAGATCAAATATAAATTCTGCTTGGTACATAAATTTTTCATAACAAGGACCCTTCCTACCTTTCCAGTCTTTGTCTATCTTATTCCCTTCAGCTTCATTGTCCCACCTGGAGCTCCTTGATATAACATTTCATCTCTTGTCCCTGTGTTTTTATCCTGGCTGCCCAGGCCTGGAATGCTCTGCCTCTCACCTCCAACTCCAAGTTTCCCAGGATTCTTTCAAGCCGTTGCTTAAATATCACTTTCTGGAGAAAGCTTGTCCTTTGCCAAGCCAAGATGCTAATGCCTTCCATTTTCATACCTCCATCACATATGTGTATATATCTTGTATGTATCTACATATTTACATGTTGCCTTATGCATTAGATTGTGAAACCTTTCTTTGGATGCCTAACACTAAACACTGTGAATGAAAAATAATAAGTGCTTACTAAAAATTGTTAGCTCATTGACTGAAAGAACTAATGAAACTGGGAATGTACCCTAAAAGTCTTCAGTTGTATTAAAATTACAGAAAAAAATGATGCTAAAAGCAGATTTGATAAATCTAGTAATCTTTTTTGAATTTAAATTTGATTATTTTAATTTAATTGTTTTTAATTTAATTTAAATTTAATTTAAAAATCTAGTAATCTTTTTAAAACTCACAGAACATTTTAATAAAGTATGCATATTTACTATGTATAAGAGCATAAGAGAGAAGAAACATGAATACACACACACACACACACACACACGACACGAAACATCATTCCTAGTTTAACAGTAATTTATAGAGGAAAATACTATTAACCTTCATTAGTTACTGTTTATTTTTAATAATGGCAAAGTTCAATGATTGAGCATGGTTAAAAAGCAATTATATCAAAGTTAAAAGCTTACAGCTGTTACTCTCTGTTCCCAGTCATGTTTGTCATCAGACAAGATTTCTCTAATTTTATTTATAGATTCTTCAAGATCTCGACTGGAATAAATCTGTAAATTAAAAAAAGGTAATCAATCTATTAGACAATTCATATAACTAAAAGCTTATTTTTCAATTGTATTAAATTGAGAATACACAACAAACATGAACTACAAAAAGTTATCATTTCTAAGGAGACCAATTTGAGGTAGAATGATGTGATATATGTCTTTAAACTGCATGGATACACTTAAGTTTTTTGACCTTGTCACAGTAATTGCTAGACACCACTACCAAGTTTAACAAATCCCTGGCAGCACAAGCAGAAAAAAGAATTCTGGTCGAAAATGTTCCATGCTATTTGTGATAAGGAATTGAGTGTTTTGTTTACTCTATAATTCTATGGATCTGGGATCCCCTAAGTGTGGATGTTCTCTTCAACAATGCAGATCACAAACCATGGAGAACTGCCCATGGGACTCTTCACAAAGTCTTCCCCTAAGTTCACCACAATTCTCCACCCAACATACTGGGGCCTTTGTGGAGCTCCTTTGACATTGTAAAGATACCAATGAAGAACAGTGGTTCTACTGATTAACCTTCAACCTTGCTTCATTATCAGCCCAGCTACAATAATACATTTTACCCCACTTATCCTGCAGGATTCCTTGTTCAAAATGTGCTACTGCACATTTATGCCTACCAGACACCTCTCTATTGAAAGATCATGGTGATGTTGATGTCTTTGGAAATGGTACTATTTCACTATTCAAAACCATACATCACTAGGAAAAATGCTGGGGAAGATGGCAAAGAAACAGCCAGGAAGCTGCCTGAGTTCTCTCCAATTTCTCTCAAAAATCAATGTTAAATTAAGCCTCTAAATATATTCTGGAGTAACAGAACCTACAAAAAGACAAAGTGAATTAATTTTCCAAGCCAAGATAACTTAAAAGGAATACAGGAAAGGTCTGTCTCATTTGGGTAAAAGGGGAGTGTAGTACAACACAGGTGATATCCAGGCAAACCAGCAGTAAGCTCTTAGCTACAACACAGATAAGCTCCTAAGGCCAGGTTCAACAGGCCAGCTGTCAGGTCTGTATCCTGAGTGTATCAGAAAAACCGCCAGCTCAGGAACCCCCAGAACAACAGATGCAACTCGGCTAACCCACCCCAGCACAGTGGGAAAGCTGCCAGCCCAATGGCCCTGGTACAGAAAGTCAGTGACCAGGTCTCTCCCAAGAATCTTGGGAGAAAGCCTCCTGTACCTTGGGAGAAGAGCTCAACTTTAAAAGTCACAAAATGGGCTGGAAAATTAGCAAAAATAAAAAGAGAGTCCTGACCATAGAAAGCTGCTATGACTACAGAGAAGAAAGATCAAAACACAAACTCAGAATAGGATAAAGAGGTCAAAGAGGTCAAAATGCCTACATGTAAAACCTCAGAGAGATCTTAAACCCAAAAAGTACACTTAGAAAAGTTTAAAAAGGATTTTAAAAATCAAATAAGAAAGGTAGAAGAACAATTGGGAAAAGAAATGAGAGTTATGCAAGAGAATCATGAAAAAAGAGTCAACAGCTTGAAAATCAACTACTCAGCAAAAGTGAGCATAATCTTTTGGGTAAAAAAATGAACGTTGCTGAAACAAATTTTTTCAAACTTTCTTGATAAAAAAAAAACAACAGAGCTGAACAGAAAATTTGGTCTTCAAATACAAGAATCAAACTAAGCATAAAAAGGTAAACAGGCAAAAAAATGTTATTCATTAAGAAAAATGTTGGGGGTGGGGCAGCTAGATGGCATAGTGAATAGAGCACCAGTCCTAGAGTCAGGAAGACCCAAGTTCAAATCCACCCTCAGACATTTACTAGCTCTGTGACCCTAGGCAAGTCACTTAACCCCAACTGCCCTGGCCCTCCTCTCTCCAAAAGATAGAAAAGAAAAGAAAAGAAAAGAAAAGAAAAGAAAAGAAAAGAAAAGAAAAGAAAAGAAAAGAAAAGAAAAGAAAAGAAAAGAAAAGAAAAGAAAAGAAAAGAAAAGAAAGAAAAATGCTGTTGGAAAGATAGACCTTTATATTTCAGGGAGAAGCCAAGAGTCATTAAAAAATCCTACAGTTTTTCTCAAAAGCAATCCAACCCACTCTCCCCTTGCTGTTGAATTCTGGGACCAGATCTGTTATTTAGAAAGGAAGTTCAGCACCAGCTGGCTGGTAACTTATTGATGAATTCTTTGGCCACAGGAACTCCTGAAACAAAGGGTGTTATTAATATAAACAATATTAACATGTGTCTCAACTTTTCAAAGGTACTTTCCTGTCTCAATTTCATTTTGTTTTCATAGTAACACTACACGATCAATCAACTAGTGTAAGAGGTCTAAGGACTTATAAGACAAAGTACTTGCCCTTAAGGACTTTGCAACCCATTTGAGGAAAAAAGGTTTTACAAATGGGTAAATATTTAACAAAATAAGGCATAAACTGCAAATAAGGAACACAGACAATAGTCAGGAGAGAAGTTTGGAAGATGAGAGCTAATTTGTGGGAGAGGTGATAAGTAGCTGGACAGAAGAGATATATTTTCATTCAAATGATGGGGAAAGTAATTCACAGTCAATGCCACACAACTAGCTAGTGGAAGATCTGGAATTTAAATTCAGCTTGACTCAATAAACATTTATTAAACTCTTAATGCTGGGGAAGAAACCAAGTTTATATAAGTCAGAGTCCTTAACCTCAAGCAGTTGATAATCTACTAGACAGGTATAATACATATACAAATAATAAAAAAGATAAGTGTTTAATAAAGGTGTAAAGCATTACCTTGAAGCCTTGGAAAGAGAAATGGTTAATAATTACAAAAGCATAGGGCTAGGGAAAACAAACTTGAAAGACTTCAAAAAGCAAGTGGCATTTAAGAAGGGATTTCAAGGACAGATAGGAACAGGCAAAAAAGAACACAAGGAGTATTCTACTTATTGGGAGTCATATGAAGAATGGCATGGACCTGGATGATCCCTGGGAATATAAAGGCAAGTGGAAGTAGTCAACTTTGGCTGAAGGACAGATTCCATGGAGGGAAGCAGTATGTATGAAATGATCTCAGAAAGGTAGAATGGTGCCAGCATGTGGTGAGTTGGCACCTTTGATGCCAAGTTAAATAGTATGAACTTAGTAAGCAACAGGGAAATATGGAAGGGTTTTTGAGGAGTGATATTACTATATTTATGAATGAGAAAATAGTTGGTCAGTCATATGAAAGGTAACTAAGAGACAGAAGGGAAAAGACCTATTAAGGGCTCAATTTGTCAACAATTTTAATCTACAACAGATTAGAGGCAGCAACCAAGCTGAATTCTCAACATTCCGCTGCAAACAACTTTAAAATAATACTTCAAATAAAATTCTGGAGTAACAAAGCCAAAAAAAGTTCAGGGTGAGATACTTTTATGTTTAAGAAAACTTAGGACGTGAAGTGGAGGCCTGTCTGGAGCTGGCCTTTCTGTAACAGCAGCAGCTTCCAGTTGCTGCCATCCCAGGGGAGTTGGACAACTGGTCAGAAGGAGACTACAGGGGATCCTTTGCTGGCATTGAGTATGGCTGGCACTGACTAGTCATTCTACTGCCCATACACAGTTCTGGGTCCTAGTTCCAGGGTAGAAATGAATGCTGGTAATTGCTCACAAAGAAATAAGAGCCCTGGTCTTAGTTGCAAGACAAAAGAGATGTACTAGCACTTATGGCTGCAGAGGGCCAGGGATTCTTCCTGAGTAAAGACCAGAACACAGACCAGGAGAACAGCAACTAACATCTTTCCTCTGATCACAGAACCAGAAATGTGCAGCCCCTCTGAAATTAGTAGCATGAAAAAACCTGAAGCTTGGGACAATGCCTCCCCACATCCACGTGAACAGAATCCAACTTTACATAAAGTTCAAAGTCAACAAATAGGTCAGCAAAATGAACAAATAACAATAAAAAAACAACTTGACCATAAAAAGCTACCATAATGGCAGGGAAAGATCAAGACATAAATGCAGAAGATGACAACAATGTGAAAAGAACTACAAACAGAACCTCAAAGAAAAATGTTAAATAGACCCAAGCCGAACAAGAATTCCTGGAAAATTTAAAGAAACAGATGAAACTGGTAGAGAAAAAATTGGGGGAAAAAATGAGAGTGATGTAAGAAATTATGAAAAGAGAATTGACAGCTTAGTAAAGGAGGCACAAAAAAATACCAAAGAAAATAACACCTTAAAAAACAGAATTGTCTTAATGGTAAAAGAGGCACAAAAATTCACTAAAGAAAAAAACTCCTTAAAAAGCAGAATAAGCCAAATAGAAAAAGAGGGAGAAAATTTCACTGAAGAAAGCAATTCATTAAAAATTGGAATTGGAAAAGTGAAAACTAATGACTCCCTGAGACATCAAGAAACAACAAAATAAAGTCAAAGGAATGAAAGAATTGCATTTTCCTGAATTTCAGTGTCAAATTCTTTCCACTAGACTTCACTATAAAAGTTCAGTCAGTTTATTAAACAGGAATCTAAAAATTTCAGAATACTTCAAGTTAATTTGCAACATCCCTCAAAATACAGGTGGATAAGTTTGTGTACACACACCAACACTATTTCCTGGAGTTTAATAATCTTATTTCTTCACATGCTACTGAAAAATTAGGCTCTTATTTAAAAATTTTCCCTATATATGGATTCTCAACTTGTGCTATGTATTTCCAGAAATCCTTGCTTCTGGTATAAAAGCACTTGCTTCTTCACATTGTACTGCTCCAAGAAGGCCCCACTTTTACTTTCCCATCTTGTTTTAATTTTAAATTGCAAGATTGTAGCTTATCTTTTGGATCTACCTAAGTTTCTTCCTCTTTTTGCAATATTCTTGATAGTCACTACTTGATTCATTCTATAAAGAGTATAGTCTGGGGTATAGTCTGTTTGAAAAGAGAGTTTTTTACTAAATTTTTTAAGATTGTCAAAGAAGAAAAAAGAAATCAAGAGTTCTAAGAACAACTGTACTTTTATTATGAACCACACTCAAGCACCACTACTCACCTGTACTACTGGTACGTCATCAAATGCTTTAATGAAGTCCTCTTCATCAACAGCACCAGCTCCTTCTTTTGTAGCTGAGAGGAAAAACTATATTATAACAACCAAAAAACACGCCAATGTTTATAAAAGTCGAGATTCTAAAACCATATTAAGAAATATGTGACTATAATACAAGTTGAGTATACTTGTATAAGTGTAATAAGCATAAGTGCATTACAAATTAAGTACACATAATGAGTCAATGACATAACACATGCTACTGTTTTTTTGACATTAAGGCACAATTCAGCATACTAAGGTTGTAATATAATTGAACACTGATGTGCTTCAGTGACTAAAAAAGAATATTTGCTTAAGCTGTGAAAGTTTTGGCTTCACAAACACCTAGACTAAATACAAAGAATCATTTCAGTACATCCACCAGATTATGTTATTGGTTTAGTGTCTTGGGTCAAAAAAATTTAGCCAATAAAATCTGCCAAGGAATGTTAAAGAATCACACCAGTTTTCTTTCAAGTTTCAAATTATGGCAGAGATATTTTTTGTTTTTTTTTTTTTAATTAAACAAATGCTTTATTAACTTCCGGTTTACATCATTCATTTCCACCAGATTATGAGTTGCATTTTCCCCCATTTTTTCCCTACCCACCACCCCAGAATAGCAGTCCCACTAGGTATCCCCTCATCCAATCTGCTCTCTCCCATATCTTCTCCCATACCCCCTTCGACTTTGTCATTAGGGCGAGGTGAATCTCTGAGCCCCACTGCCTGGACATCTTATGAAATATTTAATTTTAAAACTTTGATTTTCAGATCCATTCCCTTTCTCCCTTGTCACCCACTCCCTCTGAGAAGATAAGCAATTCAGTATGTGTTGTACATGTATATCTATGCAAAACATTACCATAGAAGATATATTGTAAAAGACTGCTTATATTTCCCTCCCACCTATCTCACCTCCCACCTGGTCCATTCCCTATTTTGATCCTGTCCCTCTTTGATAGTGGGTACTTCTAACCTCCCCTCTCCCCAGAATGCCCTCCCCTTCATCATCCCCCCTCTCATCCCCCTTTCCCCTACTCAGGAGAGTGAGTGAGGGTAAGATATTCCATTTAGTATGTATGTGATTCTCTCCTTGAGCCAATTTCAATGAGAATATGCTTTTGCCTTTTTGCCTTCCTGTTCTTCCCCTCCCCTGCAACTACTTCCCCTTGCCTCTTCTACATGAGATAGTTTGCCCTACCCTGTCTCTCTCCATCTCCTCTTGCCACTTTCCTCTCTCACCTCTTGACTTCATCCCTTAAGAATCATCCCTTCCTTGGGGTGGCTAGGTGGCGCAGCGAGCAGAGAGCCAGCCCTGGAGCCAGAAGGACCCGAGCCTGGATCTGGCCCCAGACACCCAACACACAAACAAAAACCCAGCCACGTGAACCTGGGCAAGTCACCCAACCCCAGTTGCCCTCCAAAAAAAAATAATCATCCCTTCCCATCAAATTCAACCTGTGCCCTCTATCCATGTATATCTGCGAACATATGCCATGTACCCTTCTTCAATTATTTTCATAATGAGAAAGGTTTCATCAAACACAGTTATTGTTTTTCCATGTAGGACTGTAAATAGTCCAACTTTGATAAGTTCCTTTTGATTTCTTTTCCTTGATTACCTTCTCAAGCATCTCTTGCTTCTTGTGTCTGAATGTCAAATTTTCTATTCAACTCTGGTTTTTTCATCAAGAATGCTTGAAAGTCCTCTATTCTACTGAATGACCATATTTTCCCCTGAAACAAGATACTCAGTTTTGCTGGGTAGGTGACCCTTGGGTTCATTCCCAGCTCTTTTGCCCTCTGGAATATCATATTCCATGCCCTTCTATCCCTCAATGTAGAAGCTGCCAGGTCCTGTGCCATTCTGATTGTGTTTCCACAATATTGAAATTGTTTCTTCCTGGCTGCTTAGAGTATTTTTTCCTTGATCTGGGGATTCTGGAACCTGGCTATAATATTCCTGGGAGTTTTCTTTTGGGTATCTTTTTCAGGAGGTCATCTGTGGATTCTTTCAACCTCTATTTTGCCCTCTGGGTCTAAAACATCAGGGCAATTTTCCTTGAGAATTTCTTTAAGGATGATTTCTAGGTTCTTTCTTTGATCATGGCTTTCAGGTAGTCCAATAATTTTTAAATTATCTCTCCTGGATCTATTTTCCAGGTCAGTGGTTTTTCCCATGAGATATTTCACATTGCCTTCTATTCTTTCATTTGTTTGGATCTGTTTAATACTATCTTGATTTCTCATAAAGTCACTAGCTTCCATTTGCTCCAGTCTAACTCTGAAGGAATGAATCTCCTCAGTGAGCTTTTGAGATTCTTTTTCCATCTGGCAAATTCGACTTTTTAAGGCATTTTTCTCCTCCTTGCCTTTCTGAGCCTCTTTTGCCATTTGAGTTAGTCTATTTTTTAAGGTGTTATTTTCCTCAGTCAGGCTGTTGACTGTCATTTCATACTTTTCTTGCATCTTTTTCATTTCTCTTCCCAAATTTTCCCCCACTTCTCTTATTTGCTTCTTAAGGTCCTCTATGGCCTGTAGCCAGCTTGTATTTTCATTTGGGGCTTTTGGTGCAGGAGTTCTGACCTCACAGTCCTCCTCCATGCTTTGAGCCTCTTTGCCCCTAAAATAGGAGTCAATGTTGAACTTTTCTGTTTATTTTGTTTCGTTTGCCTAGGCATATTGCCACTTAATTACTTGATTTTTGGGGGCTTGTTGCCACAGTAGGACTCTGCCACCAGACAGGGGAGCTTCCGCCCAAACGTGGGGTCTTCACAACTTCCGCCAGTTGGGTGGCCTCTGTAAAGCCTCCACCCACTCTGGCAAGTTGGATACCCACCCCAAACTTCCCCCCCAGACCACAATCCAGATCCAGGCAGTTTAAAGCAAAAGCGATTAACCCCCAGACTGATTGCTGGATCTTCCTACAGTCCGCAGACCAGGAGCTAGAGCCACTACTGAAGCTGCAAAATGGCTTCTGTGCAGCTGTTTCTTCAGCAGCTTTTTGCCCCCAGGGGAGGAAGCCACGTGTTCCCCAAATACTGGTCCCAAAGTCCATAGGGCACTAACCTCTCACTTTGTCCTAGATGTATCTGTGCTGATAATTCTGGAATCACCACAATTGCTGGTGTTCTGGGGTTCCACCAGCAGGCTGAAGGCCCGGCCGCCCTGGGGCTAAAACTGCGGACCTGGGCTCGGGCTGTGCTGTCGGTTCCCGGCGTGCTGTGCTGCCTGCTCTCAGATCGCTGTGCTGGCTGCTCCCTGCAGGGCTGCTGGGCTGTCCTCAGCAGGAGGTTAGCTTCTCTGTGCAGTTCTGTGGGTGCTGTGGCTCCAGAAGTTGTTCGGAGCTCCCTTTCACATTGTTTGAAATTTGTGTGGGGCAGAGCACATTGGAAATGCTGTTTCTACCATTGCAGAGATATTTAATTCCTAATGACCTTTACAATTTCCATTTCCCAGGTATTCTTAAGAACTGCCTTGCATTTTTACTGACAGTGAAGAGCCCCAGATGGGCATTCCCCAGGTAAAGCAGCCAAGTCTGCATTAATTCTTCCAGGGCTTCTTTTTTTTTGTGTTTGCATGTCAGATGCCTTCCTGTGGGGACAAATTACCTTTTTGAAAGGCAGTGCTTCCTTATATTTTAAAATCAAGAGAAACGCTTCCAAATTTGAATTCACCCTTAAATATAGTTTTTGCAAGTTGTTAAAGGGCACAGAATATCCTGCCCACCTTCCTTTAATCCTAATTGATTTTCAGTAGCCATTTAATACCTACTGGCAAGGGAAACATTGATGTCCACTGCTGAAAATAATTAACAAGGTACCAGCTGACTTCTGCTAAAGCAGTTGGCTAAATTTTGGTCCAGAAAAAAGATAATGAATCATAACTCTCACCTCTCAAGAAATAGGCAGGGAATTGTGGAGGCCAAATGTTGTATACATTTTAAGTCAGGAATATTATATAGGTTGTTTTAGCTTACTCCTTTATCTCTGTTATGAAGGAGGGTGATTAATATCTAGAAATTAGTGTTTCCACATAAAGAAGGCATCAATAAAACTTATTTTTTAAAATGAATGAATAAATAAAACAATTTGCTAGGAAAAAACTTAAGATCTGCTGTTCTACTGCCCACCTATAGGAAAACAAGATGATCGGGATTAACTTTTACAAAAAATGAGGTCACGGCAAGTAGGTGGCACAGGGGGTAGAGCACTAGCCCTGGAGTCAAGAGGACTTGACTTCAAATCTGACCTCAGAAACCTAATACTTACTAGTTATGTGACCTTGGGCAAGTCACTTAACCTGAATTGCATCACAAAAAAAAAAATAATACAATACATGAGGTCAAAATCTGAAGCTTTTTGCAGAATTCAGGTTGAATCTATAACTATCAATAAAGTTAAGCCATAGAAAACATCATAGCAATGGCTATAAAGTGAAGTCTAGATCCCTGGGTATTTATAAAACCCTAGCAGGCATAAATTATCCATTCCCCAGGTTGCTCTGTAAAAGGTATTAAGAACCATAGGTAAGTCACTTAATCACTCCGTGCCTCAGTTTCTCCATCTGTAAAATGAATGGGTTGGACTCAAGAGTCTCCAATCAGGGGTGGCTAGGTGGCACAGTAAATAGAGCATCGGCCCTGGAGTGAGGAGGACCTGAGTTCAAATCCGGCCTCAGACACTTAACACTTAACAGCCATGTGACCTTGAGCAAGTCATTTAACCGCAATTGCCCTGCCCTCTCCCCTCCAAAAAGAAAAAAAAGTCTCCAAACACTAGGTCAATAAAAGATTTAAAAAAGACAAAGCAGAGAAGGAAAAAACAAAGACATGGTTTTTACATTTTTAATCGTATTCCTCTTCACAGGGCCTAGCACAGGATTTTTACACATAGTAAGCATTTTATTTACTTGCTTTTAAAAAATTCTTTGATTTTTTTAAATTATCAAGTTTTTCGATTAATTTTTTTCCCTCCTTCCCAGTCTACTATGGAAAAAAAGAATGAAAAACTACCCCACTGTAACAAATATGAATAGTGAAGCAAAAAAAAAATATATTTATCATGCTGACCACATCCAAAATACATATCTCAGTGAGCTAATTAGTCCATTAACCTCTCTGTTAGGAGATGGGTAGCATTCTTCATCATCAGTCCTTTGCAACCATGGCTGATAACTGCATAGGATCAGACTTCTTAAGTCTTTCAAAAACTTTTTTTTTAAACAATGAAAGTAAACAGGGGTAGGCCCAGAATAGGAATGTGACCCATGACACTCACAGAGAAAGTAAACTACTTTGAGTTAATGTAAACAGCAAAAGAAGCTCCAACTAACCCATGGGAACACTTGCAAGTGACCCTGAGTCATACCTGGCACAACTCCTTCTTTCTTTTGTTTCTATGTAATACCTGACCTGGCCTAGGGTTGGTTCAGGGATCCACAATGTTACTTTGACCTGCTGCTGCCTAGGACAACTGGCTTCCTCTGAGTATACTCCTCCAATTAACCTAATTAATCTTGATAAAACATATTAATATCCAAGCTAATATATGCCCTCCTTTCTTTTGTATCTCAGTATTCTCTTGGAGGGTATGCCACCCTACAAGTGGCATAATTAGGGCTGAACAGATTTGCCTCCTTACATTTGGTGTAATAGGCAGGATTGCCCCCTTAAAATAAGTTGGTCTCCTGGTTCTGTTCATTTCACTCTTCATCAGTTCATTTAAGTCTTCTTAGGCTTCTCTGAAATGACATCCATGTTTCACCTTGATACTGGCAGGCCAATGGTAAGGTTCTTGAGAGGGGTGTTTTGGAAAGATTACTGGATGTGATGTCAGAGCACCTGGGCTCAAATTCCAACTGTGAATTACTATTAAACATTTTTCTTTTCTGCCACTTCTGTAGCTTTTTGTATAGAAGAAGAGAATAGTGAGAATACTGAGTCTAGTTCAGACTTCATCAAATCCTCCTAATAGAACAAAGAGTCTTATCCCAAACCTGCCTTAAAGACAGACTAGACTAAGTGAGTCCATTGCTGGTTTTATGAGTTCTCTTGCCTCCAAACCCCTGATGTTTAAGGGCAGCTTTTTGATAGCAGCAGTTTTCAAAGACTGAACAAAAAGGGACAGAGGAAAGCTGGATATAAGAATAAATGGCTAGGGGCAGCTAGGCAGTGCAGTGAATAGAGCACTGGCCGTGGAGTCAGGAGGACCTGAGTTCAAATCTGGAGTCAGACACTTAACACAAAAACTAGCTGTGTGATCTTGGGCAAGTCACTTAACCCCAATTGCCCTCCAAAAAAAAAAAGAATAAATGGCTAGAAAACATATGCAAATACACTCAGATTCTCTTGGAACCAGACCCCACATATTCAAAAGCTTTTGCAGAATAGGCAAGGACGGGGAACTAAAAAAGTTTAAAATTGAGTAGCCCCGAGACTGGGAAGGAAGGCCTTAACTTATTTCTGGCTATCAAACTAAAAACAAGTAGTACCAGGGGAGTGGACAGGGTGGGGGGATAGAGGGGTGGGGGGTGGGGGGGGGGTGGGGGAGTGGAGGTGGAGAGGGGATGAATGGACAGCTAGGTGGTACAGTGAACAGAGTTCCATTCTGAAGTCAGAAAGATTCCTCTCCTTGAGCTCAAATCTGGCCTCAAAAACTCACTAGTTGTGTGTCTGTGGGCAAATTACTTAACCTTGTTTACCTCAGTTTTCTCATCCATAAAATGAGCCAGAGAAGGAAATGGCAAAACACTCCAGCATCTTTGCCAAGAAAACCCCAAATGGGATCACGAAGAGTTGGACATAACTGAAACAACTAAACAACAAAAAGTACGTGAGGGCCCCTCTGGCTACAGATAGCTACATTTCACTCAATAGTTATATTTAAGAACAACAAGTAAAATCTAGTCAAAAACATATAACCCAAAGCAATTATGCACTTATAAGTGTCCCCTTCTCAACCATAATTCATTAAACACAAGCTGCAATTTATTTCAGTTGACCAATACAACTTATGATGGATGGAAGAAGGACTTATCAATTCTAAACAAGTTTTCACTACTAGACCCCAAACACAGGAGACTGATATTCATACCAGATGACTTAGATCCTAGGGCAACAGGTCCGATGCGGCGAGTGGTTCCCATTGCAATGTTTCTTCGTGAGCTTGGGGGGGCCTTTGAAGATGTAGAAGAGCTGGCTGAAGGAGGCCTGTTCCCATCCACAGAGTCTTCATCATCAAAATTCTTATCTGAAAAGAATGAAGAAAGGAAAAAAAACATAAAAACTAAGTATTTTCCAGCTGAAACTTGAAGTAATAAATAGCTGTGCCACCTTGCAGATATGGCAGGGAAGATCTACAGTGGACAAGAGTTCAAGTCAGAAAATCTGAGTTTACATCTCAACTCTGCCACTTATTGGGCTATTTGGCCCTACAAAAGACATTAACCATTTCCTATCTGTCAAAGAGGCAAAAATAATAGTTCTACTTCCTATCTCATGAGCGGGGGCAGAGGAGGGACTGGGGCAGGGAGGGGGTTAGTCTTAAAGTAAATGAGTGTGTTTAATTAGTTGAAAAGATTAAAAATACCAAAGAAGTTGAGGATGAAATACTACTAAATTTTGATACAAGCTCACTAGTGACTTTAGACTACTTAGCAGAGAATAAGAGAAAACTCAGGTTCATCCAAACTTTTCCTATCCTCTCAGATCCTAAGCTCAAATTCTCAGTGACCTAGTTAAATTCATAAGGATCAAAGAGTCAATGACTAGATACAAGTTAAAATATGTAAAATATTTATGCATTGTGCACCCAGAAACACATAATCAAATCCAATCACAGCAACTGTCAAGGTTTGAATACAGGCTCTGCCCCACATTAGTGTGGGCAACTTGCTTTAACCTCAGTGGATTGCGGTTCCCTTATCTGTAAAAATGAGTAGGCTGGACCACCACACTTCCAAGGTTCCTTCTACATCTAAGTCTATAATCCTATGAACTTAAATAATCAAGTTAGTAAAGACAAATATGGAAGTTAGCCAGGTGTTAAGCTGACAAAATCACTTTGATAGTTAGTATACCAACATATACAATAAACAGCCTGGGGTGAGTTGTCCCCATCACAGAACGTGTTTCAAATGAAAAACTTCCTTAATGTAAGGGCTCAGTAAAATGCCCTGGAGAACTGTCCGATGGAAGATAACCAGTGAATTTGGGATTAATTATTTGATTATATTTTTAGAACACTCCACTTTAAAAATAGGCTCCTTAAGGGTAAGGGCTCTCATGTAGTTACAGGGTAGGAAAAATAGGTCCAAAAAGCTTTATTCTATCTTTAATCAACAACTGTTTTATCTATAAATTCTTTAAAGACTCCCTTTCTCAGCTAATATCTTGGCCAATCAATCAGCAGTCTCAAGATGTTAGAAGCCACTTTGGTGCAAAAATGGAAAAGAAATAATATTAGTGACTAATAAAGTTTTAATCAATTTTAAACTTTTTAAAAGAGGCTTCCTTTGCTATATTAGCTAAGTTATTTAAAAAAACATTTTTTTACAGCTTAAAATACAGAGGCTATTAAGTGGTACAATGGATAGACCTGTGAATTCAAATTTGGCCTCAGACACTCAGCAGCTGTGTGGTCCTGGGAAAGTCATTTAACCCTCTGTCTGTCTCAACTGTAAAATGGTGTGTACCTACTTCCCAAGTTGTGAGGATCAAATGAGATAATATCTGAAAAGAGCTTAGTACAATGCAAGGCACATAACAGGTACTTAATTAATGCTTGTTCCCATCCTCTTCCCTCCTTTCCTTAAAATTAAGGATCCTGCAATGGTACACTTATACAAATACAAAGGGCTTTCTGAAGTGCCTCTGAGTCATTTCAGTCAGATAAAAGAAAAAAGAGGTGGGGAAGGGATTGAACAAGCTAGGTGGAAAATGTGTAAAAAATTACAATTACTGCTTTTCACTAGTTGTTGCTGACCCTAATGTTCTTCTATAAAAACTAAGATTTTTACCAAGAGTTGTAAAACAAATAGTAAACACAGCCCAACAACCAACTTTTCAGTTTAACCTGCAATGTATAATTTTTGCAATTAATATTTACAACTGCATCTTGGCTGGGAGGGCACCAAGACCTTTGTCTAGACAGAAACCAAAAGCTATTTAAAATTCATATTCAACTTATTTTAAATCATTTGACTCAATTTTGGAATCATCAATTGGGGAAAACTCCATGTCCTTACAATCAAATGACACATCCTTGTGCAAATTTAGTTTCTTCAACATTCAGGCTCAACTATAGCATCATTTCACAGAAAATTATGCCTTCACTCCATAAAATAATTCCTCATTAACCCAGGTATTGAAAATTGTATTAGCATACAATCTTTCCAAGTGGATTCAAACAGCACAATCAAAATTCTGTGATTGTAACATATTTTTCTCTGTACAATTACTTTAAGTTTCCAAGAACTAATGTTTAAGAGGAAAGGAAGATTCAAGGGAGGAAAATCAAGCTGCTGAATCCCATACTATCGACAACAATATGATACTTCATCTCAGTTTATTCCAGGAAAGTTACAAAATTAGAAAAGTAAGAAAGAGGGAAGCTGTGTTGCTTCAGAGAGGAAAATTTCTTCCCTCTTAGTATAATCTAATCATGCCAACTAAAGCTGATAAACCATTTGAAAATACAGATTTTCCATGTCTCGGTTATTCATTTAATTTTTTTCTTTTTATACTTCCATGTTTTAGGTGAAAATTGGTGAAACAAATATTTTGATTACCATTAATTAGGCAAACATAAGGTACTGAACACTAGATAATGCATTTGTATAAGAGAGAGTCACACAATGCTTGCCATCAAGTAGTTTATTTTTAGAAAATTAATGATTTTTCCAAACTTACCAAATCTCTCACATAAACTAAGAAATAGCATAAAAATTTATTCTGTAATCACAATAATGTGGAGGGAAAAAAATCTCAGAATTTTGACCAAGGCAATCTTCCAGTCATGATTTCCTCCCACCTCTTTGCTGAGAGGCAGTGAATTGGATGTTTGTAGACTGACGCATGCATTATCAAGACATGACCAAGGTATTGATTAATTTTGTTTGAGTATACTTATTTGTTACAGAAGAGAGTCAGAGAAGGAGAAGTGTCTGGGGAGTAACTAGGAAGTGACAGCAGTGCCAAAAAGAAAAGATCATTATAAACTCTTAAAAAAAAAATAATACCATAAAGGGTACAGGAAGCTTATCTTTTAGTATCAAATCATACCCATAACTTTCCAGGGCAATGAGATAAATCTTTTATAACCTCAAAAAGTCTCCAAGTAATAAGCCAAAAAGTTGAGCAATTAATATTTGAGTCAAATAGATAGCCTTCTCTTTCAAAAATCCTATATACCCAATTTGATATACCACTAACATACAAAGCTTATTAGTATCTAGATTGTGTATAATAACTAATTTTCACATTTATGCATTTATACTATTGATTCTTTTTTTTTCTTTGCTTTTTGGAGGGGGGAAGGCAAAACAATTGGGGTTAAGTGACTTGCCCAAGGTCACACTTAACTAGTAA